>CM026295.1:10528176-11017601 GCA_014851415.1 Cnaphalocrocis medinalis
TCATGGGCAAGTCCATTTTTAAAGTATAAAATTTAAAAATAATAATTATATCATTGAACTACCCGTACATTTTCCACCAACTTTTATTATAAAACGAAACATTTGATATAGCTACCAAACAAAATTTACTAGACGCGCATACAAGATACGAGCGTGTGACGTCACTCGCCTGTAGCCATTTGTGTATAGCGTTTTTGGGCTTTCCCAAAATCCTTTGTTTTATCATTAAAATATAACCCTTTGTTTTATTGTTAAAATATACGTAACTTCTGTTGTATTCGTTTTTGGCTACCATTGAAAATTTAGTAACTGCATCAAATTATCTTGAAATGGACGGTAGATGTTTGTCTGATTTTGGTTTTCACAACCCTATCAGAATAGGTAACAATTTTGAACGTTCTTCAGAATCTTAAACTCTGTATAATATATCCTCTGTGGTTCTCCACAGAGTATATATTATACACTACTACCAAAGTCTTTAACTACTACAGTAGGTAGGTAGGGTAACCGAGATAGTGATTGCCCAGTGTATAGTGATTGCCAGAATTAAGGTTAACATACATTTTAACTTATTGACAAAGAAGTAGTTTTACATTAAATCCGTTAAATAACACTAGGATACTGTTAACTAGAGTTCTAAATAAGACATTTGGCAAAATTTTCAATACAAATATTGTAATGGCAGTTTTTGGACAGCGGCTGTCCGTCACTTCAAAAAATGCGAATTCCTTACAGAATTTGTTAAGGATACATTTTGTAGTTTTGAAGTTTGTATCACTTTAATTTTCTTTTTTTGAGCGTTTAAAGCACAACGACGTGATAGTTTAAAGCTTTAATGTTTTCATTCGAAGCAGTTATCGTGGCGTAATTTTATTCCATTAAATATTTTAAGAGGGTGGGCAATCACTGTACCTAAAATATGACAAATTCAGTTATTGCCATACCAGAATTCAGTTATTGCCATGGGTATGAGACAGTGATTGCCCGGGTAGGTATTTACTAAATCACGTGAGGGATATAATAATCGAACCGAATATTTTCTTTATATCCTGTATCTTTCTTTATATCTAGGTCTAGGTACAAGGAGTTTCGAAAAAACTGCTTTTTACAAAAAGTTGACCTAAAAATAGGGGAAAATTTGATCTGCTACCGAAAATCTTGGAGGAAAGGTGGTAAGAAGAACAACCAAATATATACCGTAATTATATATGTATTTTACCGTGGGAGAGCACGTTTCAGTATGAATAAGCCGGCTTAAACGGAGTGATTCTATAATCACAGAAAACCAAAATCAAGCGGCGCTAACGCGTTAGTGTACCGGAGGCTCTATGAAGGGGGAAAAGGAGTTAAAATGTTGGCAGCGCATTTGTGATTCCCCTTGTTGTTGCGAGTGTCTATGAGCGGTGGAAATCGTTTACCATCAGGTGATCCGTATGCTTGTGAGCCACCTATCACATATAAAAATTTAATTACCAAATGATGGTTGCAGTTAGTAATAATTAGAAAAAAACTTTCAAATTTCAACTGCGGGAGAGCCACGCTTCAGCATGAATGGGCCGATTTGACCGGAGTGATACCACTGCCTCACAGAAAACCAGCGTGAAGCAGCCCCTGCGCCGAGTGAGTGAGGGAAACGGAGGCCCACACCCGGGGGGGAAGGGGATAAACGGTTGGCAGCGCACTTGTGACTTCAGTGGTGTTGCAGGTGACCATGGGCGGCGGCATTGCTTATTATATATAATGTGCAGTCAAAACACGCAACACTTGATGGAAAGCGAATGCCAACGCACATACTCAACACCAGTGGAGTCACAAGTATGCTGCCAATGTTTTAACCCCTCCCCCCTCCCCTCACCCCCGATTGGGCCTCCGACAACCTCAAAACTGTATCTACTTACCTTTTGTAAAATTGGTACTTTCCATTTATTCGCTGAGATAACGAGAACTAGATAGAACAATTTGACGATTTTACTAGATTTTGAAACTAAACGGGTTTTCTTAGTCAATGGTATCTTATTTGGATGATGTTACTGATTTCAATAGCTTAGAAATATATCTTAAACGCATTAAAACTTACGAAAGATCTAAAATTTTAAGTATTTAATAGTATTTTTATGGAATTACAACGTGCGGTATAGTTGGCAATCACTGTCTCATTTGGTTGGCAATGACTGTGTCAAGTGGCAATCACTGTGTTTTTAGGAGATATTTTTGTTATACGTTATAATATAAAATATTCTATAGATGTTTGAATTATTGCTAACTTATCTCAATGCTAAACTATTAACGTTGTCAAATAATTACACTCTGATTTCTTATTGTTAAAGTAAAGGATTATATTGAAATAAAACTAGTGTCAATTTCTTAAGTGGGCAATCACTATCTCGATCACCCTACTACTATATTTTTCAACCGACTTCAAAAATAAGGAAGGAAGGTTCTCAATTCGACCCGTATGTTTTTTTTGTATGTATGTTACTCGATTTCTTCGCCAATTATGAATGGATTTTTATGATTCTTTTTTTTGTTTGGTAGCACATCATTCAAAAGTGGTCCCATTTTTTTTATCAAAATTGACTCAGTGGTTTTTTGAAAAAAAAAAACAACAAAAAGAAAATAGTTTGGCATATAGGTACCTATTGTGGCTGTAGTCTTGAAGTAGGTTTTATTTTTTCAAAAATTTTATTTATAAAGGGATGTAGGCAATTGTGCGATCCCAAAACCGTAACTTCAAAACAGATTCGAATCTGTGAAATGTAGTTTATCTGTGAAATGTAGTTTTGACACGAGGCCTGTATTTAAAATTTACCCGCAAATAGTGCCCAACTAGTCCAACACAATGGGCCAGAACTGTGAGCGCGAACAAAGCTCTTCCATTCGAACACTCGTATTCGCCAGTTGCATTCAACTTTGAAGTTTGGGCGACTGCATACAAGATTTTGTTGGTTCTACGTGCCTTGGTGGATTTGAAAATTCTGTAGCACAGTACAGTACACCACACATCTTAGTATACAAAACTGCCAAATTTAACCTTACTGTTAAGAAAATTAAGATGAACATCAATTGAGAAAATTTGACAGGTTTTGGTAACCTAATGTGTAGCTGTCTGATATTTAGAATAATGTAGGTACAGTTAGCAGCAACCATACGAGTCCATAAAAACATGTACACTTTGATCGTCACAAAATGATTGACATCCAAATTATCATATTTATGTAGACATTCAATTCGTCAAATACATTTTATCATCTGAGTGTTCTATAACACATTCGCCTAGTAAGTGCGAGTACCGGAGACCTAATCGCGGGGGAAAGGGGTTAAAAGGTTGACACCGCACTTCAGACTCCACTGGTGTTGCGGGTGTCTATGTCATTCGCTTTCTTTTTTATATAACTCGTCTGCTAACTATCTATTATCTATTATATTTATAAAGAGATAACTTCTATAGACAACGACAAGGCTTATAGGTAAACCGAAAACACGAAACGCTTGCGCGATGTAATCGGACACAGTGCCATCTATTGGTTCATTATTGAATTACGGTCCCGAAGCGAAGTGAGGGCGGGCCACTAGTTAGATACATAAAATAAAAACACGATGATTTATTGCATGTTAAAATAATAATAAATGCTTCGACTGTTAAGATATTTGTGATTCGTTGAGCACTCATATAAATATAATATTTTACAGCATTTTTTTGAAACTTTTTAAGCGTTACCCTTTCTTTGTATAACAGCTGCTTATAATAATATATTCTTTATTTCAGATTCAGGATCCATAGCATATTAACACAATTACAAAACAATAAAAAAAAAACAAATGCACATTAATAATATTTACACCTTACATAGTAAAAAATCGGTAAAAAAAACTTTTAAGTTAAACGGTTTTATCTTAAGTGCACTGAAAACTAGAAAATAATAATAACAATTAGGTATTCTGAACTTCTAGTATAGAAATATTTTAGTACTAGGCAGAATAGCTTCATGCATATTAGACTAAAATAAAAACGTGGGGCCCCTCTGAATCCTACCTATGGCAAAGTTTATCTTTATATTTTGGTAGATCATGAGCTCGGCGTTCACTGGTGAAGCCGCCACGGCTGGTTTTTGATTGTCAAAATCTCCAGTTACGATTATAGTAAGTCGATGCAATCCACACTTAGTATAGAAGAAAGTATTACAGCAATAGTTATGGGCCCCACGTTTTTATTTTAGTCTAATATGCATGAAAGCTATTCTGCCTAGTACTAAAATATTTCTATACTAGAAGTTCAGAATACCTAATTGTTATTATTATTTTCTAGTTTTCAGTGCACTTAAGATAAAACCGTTTAACTTAAAAGTTTTTTTTACCGATTTTTTATTTTCTAGTTTTTAGTATTTAATGAAAATGCCTACCGAATATTCCTCATATATAATTATTTTATGCATCATTATTACATGGTTTTTTATCTGATAATTTATTACAATAACTGGGGCCAAACAATTTCTGTAATGTGGCCTATAGCACCATTTAGCAATAATTTTGTCCGGGAGAAGACGTAGTCACAACCGAGCTTCTGAAAGCTGCCGGCAAGCCGGTGCTGAAGGAATTTCGGCGTATATTTAACTCGGTTCTTTTCTCCGGGAGAACTCCTAGGGCGTGGCAGCGGAACTTGGTCGTATTGTTCTTCAAGAAAGGCGACGAAATCTTACTGAAGAACTATCGACCAATTTCACTCTTAAGTCACGTCTAAGACAAACGCTCCAATTAGGCAAAAACAGCTTCGAGAGAGAATCCAATAGAAGAATTCAGCTAGGCAGCATTTGGTAGGCTTCGTCAAGTGTTCTCGTCACCTATCCCTCAAAGTCTTAAGTCGAAAAGTTTTCGACCAGTGCGTCCTCCCAGTCATGACTTACGGTGCCGAGACGTGGACACTCACGGCTGGACTAATCCACCGGTTCAAAGTCGCTCAAAGAGCTATAGAAAGGGCTATGCTTGGAGTATCTCTGAAGGACCGCATCAGAAATGATGTAATCCGACGAAGAACCAGAGTCACCGACATAGCCCACCGAATTAGACGAAAATCGGGAGCAGTAGCGTACATTAGGGGAGACCTTTTTCCAGCTGTGGACGAGTGTGGGTTGCTGATTATGACCAATCCTTTTGTAACGTCAATGTTTGACAGCAAAATTACTTTTGCTCCTACAAATATTTCAAGTACTGATAGTAAGCCTCCAGTCTTATTTATATCTGTTGGAATTATATTTGCTAAATTTAAATTATCTGTTTTTCGTGTGCGTGAATTAGTTAGTCCTGTACTTAAATGGTATAAATTCGAGATCCCTACGAGTAATGGACATATCGGTCCAGTAGAGGGGCAAGGCTATAATATAAAAACAACAAGAGGCGCCCAATCTTGAGGGGAAAATGCTTGCGACATTACATTTTTAGCCTCCCTAATACCATACAGTCCTCAGCACGTTTTAACCTATTATCCTAACTTAGGTGGTAAAGCTACCGCTAACTACGTAGGTACATCTAATTACCTATTTTTTTTAATCTGTCCTCCTACCGTCACACAATCTTGGACACAACTGTTCTGGACACGACTACTCATCCCCTCACCTAATACGCCATTTTGTAACGACGTCCATCTTGGATTTTAAATTTTGTCATAATCACGGTATTCTACTTGTGTAGCCCTTTCATTTGATACCCATATTGAGAGGGTTGTGGAGAAATATGATATCCGCCATTTTGTACCGGCGGCCATCTTGGATTTATAATGTTATTGACATTACTACATTGTATTGTCATCGGAACTAAAGGTGTGTACCAAATTTCAGATCAATCTGACAAGAGGAAGGTACTTAAATTTCAATTTCTAAATTTGACCCAAGAATGAATAAATAATAAAACAAACGGGGTGAGCTAAATAAAACCGTTTAAAAATGTTATCGTTATATTTAAATTTCAAACAGTTTGACATTTAAATTTCAAACAATGTTCGTTCAAGTCTCCTCGTGTAAGCCTAATATAGTGGACTGCCTTCACTTCTTTATATTGTTTTACACTATAGCGGACAAACGAGCAGACGACTCACCTAATGGTAAGTGTTCACCACCGCTCATGGATATCTGCAACACCTGAGGCATCACAAAGCGTTGCCGTCTTTTAAGGAAGGAATAAGCCTTTTTCTTGAAGATCACTATAGGGTTATCGTTTGATCGATTGTTATGGGACTAGGTAATATAAGTTTCAAACTTGACCAATAGATGGCCGATATGTCGATTACAATGTGCAAGTATTTCGTCTTTTCGGATTACCTAAAAGCTTTCTCGCTGTCTATAGAATTTACCTCTTTGAAAATAATAGACGTATTTTTCTCTCCATCCTTTTTTATTCCCGTATATTTGAAGATAACAAGAAGTTTTTTTGTTCCACCTTTCTAAGACGTTCGGCTGAGAAAATATCTTGAAACAGACATAGTTATTAAAGAGCATTATTCATGAATCTTTTATCTACAGAGTTTATAAAAGAACTTTTAACGGGTAGATTTTTCTTTTGATTGCAAATTGTCAAAAGAATTAATTCATCAATTTTCATATCTTTGATGTAGTTTTTGTATTTAATATTACAACTAAAACCTCTTTTTCCATTAATGAAACCAAACATGTACTAAATAAATAACCATTTCGAGAAACTTGTATTTCTTACTATTGGTTTTAAGATTCAAAAGCACAAGGTCTTGGATATTTACATTAAAATCGCTCTGACCTTCATGATGCGACCCCAGATATGAAGACATTTCTTTCAGCCATATCACAGAATACATAATAGTACAATGTGCCATATTATAATATTCAAAAGACTTTATAAAAGCTGTATTTGGTCTAAGTAACAGATAGCATTAGGTAGTAATATAATGGCTGTAGTATTAATTCTTACCAACTAGCGCCATCGGTAGACACTCATCTACAACTTTAGTTTTGATAAGTAATTTATTTTCAAGGTGACTAAAACGTGGACAGAAACTTGATTTTGTTTTGTTTATCTACGTCATATTACCAGCCAGTCATTTCAAATTCAATTAACGCCCCGTTGGTCTAATGGTTTAAGTACCTGGCCGTGATCTCGGGGTCCCGGGTTCGATTCCCGGGTCGAGCAAAAGTAGTTCGAGCAAAAGTTAAATTTTTCGAACATAGCTCGGGTTTGTGATCACCAATCCGCATTATTAGGCACGCGTGGTGATTAAGCCTAATCCCATCATAGTAGCGATAACTTGATTTCTATGATGGAGGCCTTTGCCCTGTGGGACAAATATAGGCTGATACTTACTACTTTATTTCAAATTCCCTCAATCAAAAGGCACCTCTGGCGTATGATGCAGGGTCACTACCAAATGCGCCATCTGACCAGTCCATGATAGTCCTCTTCTCTTTGTCCTCAGTGATAGACTGCGTGGTCTCCAGCTGGGGTCCCTGGTCGGAGTGTGACACTACCTGCGGCTCTGGCAGCATGATGCGGAGCAGGAGGGTGGTGCAGTCCCCCGCCAGGGGAGGGCGCCACTGCCCCTCGCTGGTGCAGAGGAGAGCCTGCCAGGAACATAATGGATGCGCTGCTGATAGTGACGTGCCTATGAAAGGTAAGCAGCTTCATACAATACGACGATATAAGTATAATGCAGAGAGAATGTATGGGTGGTGCAGGCCTCCGCCAGGTGAAGGTACCACTAACCCTCGACTTGCTCTTCCTAAGAAGAACCCTAATGTTCTTCACTAAAGCAATAGAAAGCTCTGGGAGTCTATTTCATCGCGCAAGTGTTTCGATTTCTTCTCGATTTCTTCGCCAATTATGAATGGATTTTTATGATTCTTTTTTTGTTTGGTAGGCCATCATTCAAAAGTGGTCCCACAGTAAAAATTTTATCAAAATTAACTCAGTGGTTTTTAAAAAAAAACAGCAAAAATAAAAAAAAATGTTCAATGGTATAGAGGTATAGTGATGATGTAAATATAGCACTTAAAAAAATCCTCGGAGGGTTCAGGTGGGACTCGAACCCATAACCTTCCACAGTCCATATTTACTTAAGAATTAATTGCAAAGAATCGCTATACCAAAAATAAAAATTATTGATGATGTAGTCTTGAAGTCGGTTTTGCATTTTTTTCAAAAATTAAATAAACTGTTTATGTACCTGCTCGTAGAAGATATTTGGATCATATGCATAACAAATATTTTTATTAAACCTACAAGGGAAAACCTTAGTTTGGGACCAGGACAATGTATGTGATGTTGTCTCAAAAATTTTTTTTATTTATTATTTTTTTGTTCTACAGCGGAGACGGCGATGATCCTACCCGGGGAGCTATCAGTCAGCCGCCACTCCACTGAGACGGTGGACATTCCGCAAGAACCTGCGCCTGCGCAACCCTGACGATCCTGAGTCAATTCGCATAGAGAGTGAGTTACTTACATTTCTTCCCCTCTCATAGAACCCTAAATTATTTTGTTATGGTTATTTGTCATAAAAAAATTTGTACAACACGCCCCTCTGTCAAAGTCACTATGAGGCCTTTTTTGATCGTAATCCTACTATAGTATATTATCTTTACTATCCATATCTGACTGGCCATATTGACTGGCCGGATGGCGCATTTGGTAGTGACCCTGCCTCACACGCGAAAAGTCGTGGGTTCGATCCCTACCCTGGACATTCGTGTGATGAACACTTGTGTTTGTTCAGTGTCTGGGTGTTATATATGTATTTAAGTATTATATTTGTGTTTCCTCTGTTGTCTGATATCTGTAGCTACTTAGTACAGAGTCAGGTAATGTGTGAGATGTTGTGTGAATTTATTTATTTATTTATATCGTACTGCACTTTAGATCCTTTGGCCTTTGGCATATGAGGCACTGCCTGCCTGCCTAGCTTAGGCAGCATCACTACCAATGCGCCATCTGGCCAGTCAATGAATAAATGAAAGAATGAATAGATGCGGACGTGAACGAATAATGGAATGAACGGACGAATAGCTGAATGAATGAATAAACGTACGAATGCATAATAAACTTTTAATGTTTTTATTTTATCATACCTTCATAATGATTTATCTATGTAAATGTATGTTTGTTTGTCGTAATGTATGTTTGTCGTCCAACGGTTATTTTGACTCCCGACAAGACAAGTATTAGGATTTTGACATTTTCCCATAGCTACTACTGACTTATCTAGTAAAGAAAAACATTGTGTATACGCCCTATATCTCTCTTATGATACAACGATATTCCATCGAAAAAAGAAAGATAAAGAATAATGTTGTGATTGCGCATACACTTGTGCAATGTATATCCTGCGTTCATTTTGCTTCATATTGCTTATAGAGATCAGCACTCCAAAATAAACTAAAATATTGTTATGTTTCAATTTGAATATCACTTACGAAACACTTTGTTGTTCTTGAGATAAGTGGTTTGCTGTCTGCGGTATGATATTCTTGTCAAGGTATCAAAAATTCATACCTTGAGTACAACTACAAGGGCATTCTTACCTTGAGTGTGTTAGTAGGAAGCATTATCTTTGAATAGTTATTTTTTTCTTTTGGCACTACAACTTTATGGTATTTTTAAAAATATTATTATTTATTTATTGGACAAAATAATATGGATACACGAAAACACAATAACTGGAATCTAAAGCTAAACAACTACCAAAAAGAAAAAGAAATCCTGGGTTTTTTAGGCGGGGCGTGATACGGCATCTTAGCAGGTCTTCAGGGTGAGAGTGACAGACTCAATGGACACTTTGTTCTTTTTGTGACTGTCAATCTCATATTTGGATCTCACGGCCGCTTAGGTACAGTCGACTCCAAAAATATGTATACACTTTAGGACCTTGTCACAATAGATATGTATAAGAAATTAGAAGATGTTCTTACACATGTGTATTGTGACAAGGTCCTAAAGTGTATACATATTTTGGAGTCGAGTACCATCAGGCGGAGTGAGGTCATCTTAATTGACCTCACTCCGTATGGGAAAGCTGATTTTTATTTTGCTATTTTTGTTGATCAAACATGTTAAAAAGGCTTTATCTATTATAAGGGCTTCAAGATTAAAACCAAAAAAACTTTATGGTGTAGGTATTTTACTGTTTTTGGTATATCAGCATTAAATACTTCGACGACCCAGTTGGTTCAGTGGTAGTGAATGCTGCGTCTGGGCCAATCCGCACAGTACAAACATTTGTGTGCATGAACATGTCTGTTTGTATTGGTCTGGGTGTTTTCTATGTATTATAATTATGTACTTATTTACAAAAGAAAAGTATTACATGTATATATTTGTAATCCTACTGTTGGTTCTGATATCTGTAACACAGGTGCTTGAGCTACCTATCTCAGAGTCAGATCAATGTTATGTGATGTAGTGAAATATTATATTATATTAATATTATATTATATTAAATACACCAACTACTATTTGTTGTTTTGTTTGTTTTGTATTGCGCCGTTATGGTGATTGTTCTCAGAACCAAAGCACAAAATAAAATCGAACACAATCAAATCAAAGGTATCGAAATTACGTACAAAATAGAGGTCCCAAAGTGAGAATCCAATTTTGTACCACACCTTCCTCGGTAGGGCTGGCAAACTTGCTATCATGTTGTGAAAACTGACAAAACACGTTTTGGTTGCCTTTCGGTTTGACAAATAAATATTATTATAATGATAAATGACGTACTGTTAGATTAATCTCTTGAAAACTCAGATATATAGTCGCCCTAAACGGTTATTATATTTTTATGATGTAGGTGGCAGAGGAGCCGACGAATCACCTGGTGGTAAGCGATTACCACCGCCCATGGTCACCTACAACACCAGGGTGTCACAAGTGCGCTGCTAACCTTTTAACCCCCCTTGCCCTGGATTGGGCCTCCGGTGCCCTCACTCACCCAGGGAAACACAGCGCATGCACTGCTTCGCGCCGGTTTTCTGTGAGGACATAGTATTACTGCGGTCGAGCCAGCCCATTCATTCCGAAGCGTGGGTCTTCCACTGTTATATTGGCAAACCGAACTCCACGTAAGCAGATCTACATCCGCTCATGTGAAGTTCGGTTTACTACTCCAAACTTTACTAAATAAAAATAGTACCTACTTATGCTATGACAAAACTTGTTATCTAAATCGGAGAGACACTGCATTCCATACTACAGGCTCCTGCCTATCTTGAAATACAGGGGAATCACACATTAATTGTACCGCTTTTTTGTCAAATAAATCCTTTATTTATTTACCTATTAAATAAGATTGTTTACTATTTGTTTCCGGCGTCAGTCATCGCCAGCCCTATGGCCGAGCGTCGCCTCGGTATCAATTTCCCGCTGGCTCAAGGCAAGATTGTTTCAGGTACTGCGTCCAATTCCAAGTGGCGAAGGTCTCCAAGGCTTGCCACGCCGACTCCGACTACAAGCCTCTTAGAGAAGGTACGTACTGTGATATAATCTATACTATTTATAAAGAGGTACATTCTATAGACATCGTTATTATACAGGTCCAAAAGACGAAATGCTAGCTAGCAGCTAGCGCGATGCAACCGTCGCCTAGCGCTATCTGTTGGTAGACAGTGGAACTACTGTTCCGAAACGAAGTGAGGGCAATAGGGTATTTTACCGTCGTTAAAATATCGACATCCGATACCTAGACTCGATAATTTACTGTATAAGTGTACGATTACTGAAGAAACATTTTTAAAAAGTTTGGATACAAGAAAGTTATAGAGCAACAAACTTTTGATATACCTGTCTCTTTCTTAAACAAAATTTTGTACGGCGCTTGTAGGAAGCACTAGCCTAGTGACGTCATTAATAGCGTATCGCTCTCCTTTTCTGATAGGGAACTTTGCAACTCTATATCTTTGGAACTAATGATGATAGATAAAAAATAAAAAGGGAGCTGTGATTTATACTTCAAAAACTTTACAATAAATAAATAAAAAAAAGTCGTAAAATACCCTATTACAGCATTTTAGGGTACAGTGGCTATCAAAAGTGTTTACCAGTTTTGAAATTTTATTCTATATAACACATTTTGCACTAAAATAAAAAAAGTTACATATTTTTAAAGTAAATCATATCAATAACAAATATACCATATCAGTCTATGATCAATATTATGTAATATTCATAAAGAACTTATCACCGACATGTGTGCGTGCGATTATGATCCTTAAGGTGGTAAACACTTTTTGACCGCGACCGTACATGTTCACATTATATATTACAAGTATATATTAGAATCTTTGCAGACTCCGCGAGCTAAGAATTTCCTGACTGCAACATCAACTTACTTATTCTGTTTGTCTGTTGGTCACTTCAGGATAAATCGTTTGGTATCTTCTTCAAAGATACCGTGGAAGTCGTATTTACCTCGAGAGACATGAATTTCAAAAAAGTACAGACACTCACACATCAGATTTACACATAAAGTTTGGTCAATTGTTATTTAATAGGTACATATTTTAGTAATATGTGTAATATGATCTGCGATATTCGACAGACTTTTATCTTACATCAATGTGTGGCTGTCAGACAAATAAATACAGATACAACCTGTAGGTATAAAGGGGTCAATTCTATAGACAACGAGGAGGCTTCTTATTATTAGTAAACCGAAAAAGCAAAACACTTGCGCGATGTAATTGACGTCCAACGCCATCTATTAATCCAAAACGGAGGAGGTTATATAAATATCTAAATATTAAAAATAGCGGCCGCCCGCGACTTCGTCCGCGTGGAAAAGTAATGTTATTTAGCCTATAGCCTTCCTCGATAAATGGACTATCCAACAAAAAAAGAATTATTCAAATCGCACCAGTAGTTTCGGAGATTAGCGCGTTCAAACAAACAAACAAACAAACAAACAAACAAACTCTTCAGCTTTATTATATTAGTATAGATGATAAACCTTTTTTATCCCTAGGTAATTCAGTATCTTTTATCCCTAGGTAATTCAGTATTTTTTATCCCTAGGTAACTCAGTATGCGTTCTCTGCGAGACAGCTGCCCTACGCCGGGATCTGAACTGGAGATGTGACGGCCACGGAGTAGCAGGACACACCACCAGATTCTTCGCTATGGTGGCCCCCCTTTGCCACGGGAAGTGGGTTCGATCCGACACCGACCCAGACAAACACAGCGACTGCTGCATGAAACCAGACTTCATTTTCATTTAAATGGAACTGACTTCATTTGGGGACCGGGGACTTCATTTGGATACGGATGACTTCATTTGAGCTTAGATAACTTCATCATAAATGACGCCGTTTGGTCGTAACTGACTCCATTTGTATTTGGATAACTTCATTTGGGGACAGATGACTTCATGTTTGTGGACATAGAACTTCATTTGGGCCTGTGTCCACAAAAATTATTTACTTAATTTAAAATTTTAATGTTATACTCTGATTTATAATAATGTAATATAAACTGACAGCTACAATCGACCTTTATTTTTTTTTAATGTTGCCTCCTAAGTGCACTAGTGCTGTTATAATTGAATGGTGAGCGAACAATTGAATTTATTATTGAACATTTTAGATGTTAAGATTTTACTCATAACCTTAAATTAATTTCATTGATTTGTACGATAGTTAATAAGAAAAACATTACATAAAGTACAGCGATATTTTATACGTATTGCATAGAGCTGGTTTGAATGAACATGAAGACAACAATAAAGAGTAAAAATCGATAAATTGTTTTTTATTTAAATTAATTAATCTGACAACTCATAGCTGTTATGTTCGACATAAATACTCTGACAATTAAGTCATGAAAATAATCCTTTGATTATTTTCATGACATCTTCATTTAAATCATAGATATTCCCTCACCATAAAAGTCTGACCAACAAAACGTAACTATAAAGAATGGTGACAAATTCAAAAAACCTTGGGGTATCAACACTTATTACAATCAGAAAAACTATGTTGATATTTGTGTTTTATTAGACTAAGCAGAATACTAGTTTAATAAAAAATACAAGTGTTAACGTCGTCGTCGTAAATAGGTCTTCTGGCTACGGAACCCTTTCATGTGCGTGTCCGACACGCTCTTGGCCGGTTGTTTGAATAATTTTAAGCTCCTTTGAAAATGAGTTTATGTAACCAAGTTTTTGGATTCGATTATTTTACTTGTAAATACTTAAAATTTATTTTATTAAATGACTACATTTTAACACACTTCGTACATTTAGTTAGAAGTTTGGACATCAATCAGCCTCCAAATGTAATTTTCAAGATTTTCTCATGTCATGAAAAGAAAATGAAAAATAATTGAATCGCAATTGAACTTTTCGATTACTCACGACCGACACTATTTTTGTATTACGATAACGCGACAACCCGCCAACTGTCAGTTGATATTACATGATTATAAATCAGAGTATAGGTACAATTCATTTGTGATGGTACCAAAACTGACTTAGGGCCTTTTTAAATACTAAATAATGTTTGGGATAGTTCATAGAAGTTAATATCGAAAACTAAGTTTATTTTTCAACTTAATAATGGTTGTTCTTATTATCATAATGTATTAAGTAGTTAACATTGTTTTATTATACACATAGTGTCAAAAAATAGTTACAAATCAGGAATCTTTGTTCTTAACACTTTAGATGTTGATGATGACTTAATGATATTATAATTTCTTTCAAATAATGTGCCATGAATATAGTTTAGTACGTAATTCAATAAAGTTTTAAAATAGAAAAGCAAAAAACATAAGACTCTTTTTATGATAAGTACTTACTTAATAATTTACCTAATTAAGTAATAATTTTGTCAATACCGGTTACTTAACTTTAGTTACAAACTAAAACGAATATGTGCCATTGAAGTAAAATTAACTTAATAATTATCAAGAATGAGTATTAAAGAGCTCAAAAATCTTTATGATATAAACGGAATGTCTATCTATTCCGTATACAAATTTACCTACGATTCTCGATGGAATATGACATAGAGCTGTTAATACCACTAAATTAAGTACCTACCTTTTGGAAAAGTCCTTGATAAAGTTGAATGTATTTAAAATAATACTGTTGTTTCAAAGTAATGGATAGACTAGAACACAAAATAGTTTTTTGAAATTTAAATAGTTTTTTGAAATTTAAATTCTGTGGTATTAACAGCTCCATATTATGTCCCATTGGGAATTGAAGATAAATATTATATTAAACGATATTCTATTATTATGATTCCTGGTTAAATAAGAGACCAACATCATTTAAATTTAAACGAACCATGCATATCTAAGCGATGTTATTATTAAAGAAAATCAACTTAATTTTGCTTAAAACTAAAAGCTCAATTTTGTGGGAAAGCGCTAGTTTCATCGCGCGTTAAATTAAAATGTATGCAGATTTCTCTTAACGGTTCCTAGCAAAGAGGAAATAATAATATGAAAGACACAATTTATTCAAGAGTTCGACATTAACAAAGGAAAACTCCAAAGCTTTATTTGGTCGTATATGATAAACCACAATTATTTAGTAGTACATTCCGTAAGTATTAATTTTCTTTCTAATGTCATAAACTCGAGTTATGTGTGAAAAATTCGAACTATATTTTTTGCTCGACCCGGGAATGGAACCCAGGATGTACCCAGGACCACTAGACCAACTGGGCGCCAAACGAAATGTGTAGCTGTACCTATATCGAATGATTAGTTATATTTCTGAGAACGTAGTAGGTACATCCTCATTGAAATCTTAACAACATTGTAAATATTACAACTTTCATAATTAGTTTTATTTTGATTTAAATTACTAACATAACAATAAACTTGGATACCAATAACTTTAAAATAGACTTAAGTAATAGATAATAAACATTTTGATATTAATAATAGGTTTAATCAATAATAGCATGTGAATACATATCTAATTAAACGATTTATGTATATAAAATGTTGAATAAATGAGATGAAAAAGGTAAATTTGTTTTATTACTTCTAAAGACTCTTAATGGAATGATCATCATCATTTCAGCCAATAGACGTCCACGCTGGACATAAGCCTCCCTTAATGTTCTCCATACATATCGGTCACAGCACCAATCACACACACACAGGCACAGGTGGCACAAGCCACACGCATCCAAGGATTCCGGGCATTCCCTAGATTGTCGGCTCCTAGGGGGGCCTTCCCTCGGCTTGTCGGGGACCTCGTACGTGGTATCCAATCAAGGACCTTTAGGCCCCAAGGGCCGTCTGTTCTCCTTGTAATTTGCATTGGCCTTGAGCCACGCAATTCTTTACGCTTTGTCTGCGACCTTAGATCTTCTGCGGATCTAATCATTTCTGACACCATCACGCAAGGAGATTCCGAGCATAGCCCTCTCCATTGCCCTCTGAGTGACTTTGAGCCTTCTAAGCGGCCCATTGTAAGCGGCCACATTTCGGTTCCTTACGTCATCCATCACCGGCAACACACACGCATTAAAGACTTTCGTCTTGAGGTACTGTGGTAAATGGGTAGCAAATACATTGCGTAGATTCCCAGGCGCTGTTCAACGTGACTCAACCGAGTTGGATTCGTCAATCGACGTCTTTCTGGTAGTTGGACTTACCAAGTAACATGAACAACCAAAAGTACACTTTTGGTTCTAGGTAAAGGTATTCGTCTACAACTTCCAATGTAGATCTTCTAACTTTCACAGGAGTGATACAAAAAGTGAATTGAATGATACCAAAAGTGTATTGCTACAGTAATCAAGTAAATAGTCTGTATTTGTTTAACGGTAGGACACTTTTTCTAATCAAAATCGCATACACTTTTTTGGCAGTGCCTTTCCTATAACAATGATGAATATACAGGCCATGGTATAACTCAAGAGGAGCCGGATAAATCATACCAGCGAAGCTCTCCCACGGTCAAAGATCTATTATAACCTTAGTTATGAGTATAAAGTCTTCAACGTAAAATTTTTCAACCTCCAAATAAGTTGGGCCAAAGAAATCGAGCCATATAAAACCGTTCGGTACCCGGATCTTATCAGCCGACGTGTAGGTGATCCAATATACATGCAAATGCGCGGGAGACGACAAATTGTGTTTGCTGAGAGCTCGTGAAGGAAATGTACCAGTACACCTCACCACCATTACCGCACTTTACTAAGTCACCCAAGAAAAGATGTAATTTTAAAACGTAAATGTAGAATAGTTTAGGGCTCAGGATGCTACCTTGCATGACACTTTTTGATGAATGTGTCATTTTCATAATGTGTGCCTTTTGACAAATGCATACTGTTAAAATGTGAGAACTTGACAGTTGCATTCAGTTTATAAGTAGTTCGCAAAATTAAAAATCAGACTTACATTCTGACAGAGAGTCTGGGGTGAGAGTCAGGAACTCAAAAGCTTTAATAAAATCGAAATTATCGATTTAATTCTTAAATTAAGTTAATGTATAGGTTATGATAGCTCTGACATAACATAGGATTAAAATCCCTACATTAGAGTTAGAGCCTCGTTCACCTCTTCTGAGTAAAGTGTCAAGTTTTTTTTGTTTTTTTTTTTTCTTTAAAAAAACCACTTTAATTGAAGTAAATTACTTAGCACTTTACTCAGAGGTGGTGAATGAGGCCCTTAATGTAATAGGTTATGATGTGACCGACATAACATATGGTCAAAATATTACAACAGATTAAAAAATAAGTAGCTTTAAACAGGTGGCAGCGTGTAAATCAATTTGTTTTGCACTGGATCTTATCAGCACATGTATGAGACCCAATATACATGTAAATGTGGGAGAAAGGAGAAATTGCAGGGACCTTTGTATGACAAATTTCCTTGAAAATCACAACATAGATATTAATAAAGGGATCGTTCAAGTAATTTGTACGTAAGCATCGATTGAGCGGATCTTAACTTTGCTTAATTTTAATAAATTCTGGAAGGAAAAGTGCATTTTCTCGACCATTTTTGCAAATAAAGGGGCCTCTCTCTTCTCCCCTGTTTATTTTTTTCCAAAGAATATAATTTGACTTTCTATAACCACTTTTAACTGTGGGAGAGCCACGCTTCGGCACGAATGGGCCGGCTCGACCGGAGTGATACCACTGCCTCACAGAAAACCGGCGTGAAGCAGCCCCTGTGCTGTGTTTCGCGGAGTGAGTGAGGGTACCGGAGGCCCACTCGGGGGGGAAGGGGACAAAAGGTTGGCAGCGCACTTGTGATTCCACTGGTGTTGCAAGTGTCCATGGGCGGCGGCAATTGCTTACCATCAGGTGATCCGCCTGCTCGCCTGCTACCTATCACATAAAAAAAAACCACGCGGGTTAAACCGCGGGGCGTGGCTAGTTTATGGTAAATTCTTCATATTATTCCACGTGCTGAAACATACTCGTATAAATATTGTAAGCGATCACGTTCGTGCGCTTTGAAGAGGGCTTATGAAAACATGAAAAATGTTTTCATGAGCATTATTTTTATACTAGTAGATGCCAGCAGCTCCGCTCGAGTACGATTTGGCATTAAGAGTTTTTTTTTCAAAATGAATGATTCCCTATAAAGAGTGTGTCTGTGAACATTTACATCCCTTTAACCACGCCTTCTATGAAACATTCGCAACAAATGTTAACAAAAATGTTGTTCATATTATTGTTCCATGACTTGGAATTATATTGCATAAAAAATTTAATTCTTTATAAGTACAAAATCGGTCATGTAACTTAGGTACATAGGTAATTCATTTTATATGTGGAGTAGACTTTTTAACAATTTTTCAAAAATGAGAATATTGTTCAGAATGGTTGGTAGAGGTCGATTTAACCACGTGGTTAAAGCGACCGTAAACCGTAAATATCCACAGATACACCAAGTATTCAAATCCATTCAGTAGTTTTCGAGATAAGCCAAACAAACAGAAAAAAATTATTCTGTATATGTTTTAGTTGTCTAAAATTGTTTTAAGACAAATATATTCAAAGTACAAACACAGCTTTGTTACCTTTTTATCATAAAACAGATGTAGGTATATCTGTAAACATTTAGATTGTATTTGCTGTCCATGATACTTACCATAACATCTATGTATCAAATGTGTATTAATAAAAATAAATAATGTTTCTGTTTCTGTACCACTGTTCGAAATTCAACAAATATCTTTTCTACTTTTCATAGAAAATTAACCACGTCCACGGCCGACTTTGTATAAAAGTTAAATTTCTATAAGTCAGAATTTTTTTTTTTATAATGGTTGGTAGAAGACATAGACTTTATAGGGATTGTTAATGTTCACAGATGCCTCCTGTATGTATAAAAAATAGCGACGTTAAAAGGTTGTTAGCGCACTGGAAACTTTGATTTTCGCAACCGCTTAACATCAGGTGACCCGTCTGCTCGTCTGGCACATAAGAAAATGTTATGTAGCTTCCAATTTATTTAAACCAAGTCTAGTCAGGTTTTAGTTTGGCAGAGTGCCGAACACTGAGGAGGATGTGATCAAAATTAAATGAACTTAATTTAAAATTAATGCAGACCACGTTAGAACTCGTATTCCCTGGATAAAACTAAGCTTAAGTTTTAGCTTTGAGTTAAGTTAGTCTCCATCTTAATTGCGTAGACGCAAAACGTAGGTATACCAAAGTAGGGTGGTCAGAGGGACGGTTTTTTGATCCTTAAGTTACCATTTGGTTAAATTGACTTAAGGTTAACTTTGACAATTGATTAGGACCAATGGTTATGATGGGTTATGGGACAACTCGCCCGAGAATTTCAAGATTTTTTGAGTGGTCACTGTTGGTTAGGTAATGTTAGTAATGTTAGTAACATTAACTAACATATATTTTTTCGTTTAGTAGAGTTAAGTTGATTCTTGCTTTGCTATTTAATATTAAGTTATTAATGCACATAGAAAATCAACGTAAATTACTAGAGGGCCTCGAACCCACAACCTTCTAAATATCGGGTGGCTGTTCTACCAATTTAACTAACCGAACCCCGTACTAAGCCGACAATTTTTTGTAAGTGAATTCGCCATGGTCTGACGATAGTTTCAGGTCAAATACAGGGTTATTTTTAAACACCGGCATCCTTCAAACCACCCTTTTTACTAACCATCCTGAACAACATTTCTTCTACGACTTTTCGAAATTCGTTGAAAAGTTTTCATCTCCCCATACAAAATGACCAGTCACGTGACCGATTTTGTATGAAAAATTTTATGTCTTTTTCGCGAATGTACTAAGGTGTTTAAAAAATAACCCAGTACCTATAGGTATGTAATAATGTTTCCACTGGATATTGTAGATGCATACCTACAATATTGATGAGTATTTATTATTATCACAGAGGATATATACCTATATAATTTAGTATTATTGATGGTGAACTTCGAAACATCTATAGTAGTAAAACCAACTACACTCGGCGTCAAAAAAATCGCACATCTGCGTAGTTTTCATACTAACGCGCTCATATCACGGCTTCGTATATAAAAAAGTAAAACATTTGATTGCAATATTTTTTACGTAACATGGTTTTTATATGCTCGTCTGTTAATCATGCTTCTTAATTAGTCGTGAAAACTTCCTAATTTTCCCAAAAACATAAAAAAGTAAATCAATGTTCTTGTCCCATACAATGTTCTATGGAGCTGAAAAACTGATTTACTTTTTAATTTTTTTGGACGAACCAAGTAAATTCCATGGATGATGAAAATGTTGGAATTAAAGACGAGCATATATTGGTAATGTTACTTTAAAAATTTGGTAATAAAATGTTTTACTTTTTAATATACGAAGCTGTGATATGAGCGCGTTAGTATGAAAACTACGCAGATGTGAGATTTTTTTGACGCTGAGAGTATTACAACGCCATTGAGTTCACTTTTTCAAACGCTTTCATTATGAAGTTGTGTATATACTTCTAGGCATTATTTCTATGCAGGTAGGGATCAAATGCTTGCCAATCCTTAGTCCGAATCTAAGCTAAATTGTTTTCAAACTTACCTGGCATTAGCATGGCTTATTCAAGGTAATGTTGCCAGGGAGAATATGGCAATTGTACCAAAAATTTGAAATTCACAAGTGTGTTTAATACATTGTGTGTAATAAAGTAAATATTTATTGTGTATGAAAAAAAGTAGGTAAGTAAATAGCAGGTTTCAATACTAAGTTGCAATAAAACACTTATTCCACTTTTACAAGTGTATTGTCACAAGTGTACTGACAACCTTTAAACTCCATTTCCCCTCAATTCGAGGCTGGTAGTTATATGCTCATGCCGAAGCGTGTCTCTCCTATGGTCGATAAAAAGAATTAATACCTTGTATTAGTATCAGTTTATACTATACTGTTCCACTGGAAGGCAAAGGCCTCCATTAAAGAAAAAAATCAAGTCATTGCAATCATGGTAGGATTAAATTAGGTTTCTTAATCACCAGCAGTGATTATTTACCAACAGGTGACCAGCTTGCTTTGCCACCTCTAGTGTAAAAAAAGTCAGCGTAGGATCACAGTATTCAAAACTCACAACTGCCGCAGAACTGACAACCGTTGGAGCCATAAAGTCCTTGAGTGGAGACCGCGACTCGGTAAACGTAGTGTTGGACGCCCTGATACAAGATAAGATGACGACATTCGAAGGCTGGCTGGAGTGAGCTGGATGAGAGTGGCCGAAAATCGGGAGCGGTGGCTTGCATTGGGGGAGACATATGTCCAGCAGTGGATGAGCGTGGGTTGCTGCTGATGATTCAAAACTCATCAAGTCTCCATTTTGGTATGTTTTTTAACATGTAACAGTAATTTATGCACATCCTCAAATAAGGTAATTAAAAGTAAGCTTCTGGCAACACTGATCGGAGCAGGGCAACTTTTTCTGGGCATCCTACGGTTACGGGGAACAACAAAGATTTATTTGCATTAATTTAAAATTCGCCGACATTTTAGGGTTACCAACCATTGAAAATGGGGATGACATTACAGTTGAGGACTTTTTAAGCCAACTTTTACCTGCTAAAAGTTGGCTAATAAATAACCTGCCTGAAAATGAATAGCCGTAAGCTACATCTGTAGCCTTACCATGAGTTTGAAATACTATCCTCGCTATCGAAAACTATCGCTTTGTCTCTTTCATTGTGATGCAATTGAAAGAGACAGAGTAATAGTTTACGTTATGTCAGTTTGAGATGTCAACTCATGGTAGCGCTACTGATGCATAACATGAAGCTAACCGTTGGAGAGCCACGCTTCGGCATGAATGGGCCGGCTCGACCGGAGTGATACCACTACCTCACAGAAAACCGGCGTGAAGCAGCCCTGTGCTGTGTTTCGCTGAGTGAGTGAGGGTACCGGAGGCCCACTCGGGGGGGGGAAGGGGATAAAAGGTTGGCAGCGCACTTGTAACTCCACTGGTGTTGCAAGTGTCCATGGGCGGCGGCAATTGCTTACCATCAGGTGATCCACCTGCTCGCCTGCTACGGAGTTGTATAAGGGTTTTTTTTATGAGATAGGGGGCAGAAGAACAGACGGATCACCTGATGGTAAGCGATTACCGCCGCCCATGGACACCCGCAACACCAGAGGAGTCGCAAGTGCGCTGCCGACCTTTTAAGAAGGATGCTCGCTTTTTGAAGGTTTGCAGGTAAAACAAAAGCCATTGATAAAAATCTATTGAATTCTTGATGATCGTTTCCTCTAGCCCGAGAGTAGGTCATAGATAAGTAGGTAGGTACTTAAATATTATATATTTACCAACAGTATTTTGTAACATGTACCATGACAACTAGCCCAGACTGCAAAATCCCTTTGGAACAACACCCCTTACAATTGAAATTATTCAAAGACTATAAAATATTTATTTTCTTTTTAGTTCAACCCTATCCGAATCGCATACAACGAACCGCAAATCTTGAATCGTTCGTATCTACAAAGGAAAATAGCTTTTACACAACGGCAATAATTAATTTATTGCTGAAAATCCTTGACTCCACCATTTTGAAATGGAAATGTAAGCTCAGACTCAAATTAGGAGCTCGTGTGATAGTAATTATTTTTAGGTAGAGGAGATTGTGGCACAGTGAAGAAGGATTTCAGTGACACCAGGCCTGTCTCACTCCGCGTGTAGGTATCAAACTTGCAAGTACATGCGGCGGCCCCTCCGGAGGGGACAATCAGTAGAAAATCACGAGCGAGCGGCGACGCATGTGTGACAGTTGCGTGCGATAGAAAGAGAACGCACTTCTAGGTATGAATAATTGTAGGTGTTGAACGTTGGGCGGTCGGAATTTCAACTTTGTGTTATAGCCTGAGCCATTATTTTTCTATAAACGGTTTTTAGAAGTGGGTTTTCTGTACCTTGTACTATTAAGTATTCTGTGGTGACACACAACATCTCACACATAGACCTGTGTCTTTACCACGAGTTTGAAATACTACCCTCGCTATCCAAAACTATTGATCTGTCTCTTTCAAATGCATCACAATGAAAGAGACAAAGCGATAGTTTTCGATAGCGAGGATAGTATTTCAAACGCATGGTAAGACCACTGAATCCGTAGCACAGAATACTTAATAGTACATGTGCAGAAAGCCCACTCCTAAAAACCGTTTATAGAAATGAAGACTCAGGCTACCATAACATAACGTTGAAATTCCGACTGCCCAGCGTTCAATGCCTACCATTATTCAACCTAGAAGTGCGTTCTCTTTCTATCGCAAGCAACTGTCGCGCGTGCGTCGCCGCTCGTTCGTGATTTTCTACTAATTTGCCCCTCCGGAGGGGACGCCGCATGAACGCAAGTTCGATACCTACTCGCGGAGTGAGACAGGCCAGTCCTTAGTAAGTAGCTTAAGCATCAACTGTATCGTAGATATTGATGTAAATGTTCACAGATACACTAGTAGATAGTGTTTTGCACTTTGTAGGATTTCAAAATTTGGAGATAATTTTACACTACTATCCGTGTGGTTATGCGCTTCTTTATAGAATGGGATCAGAAATGGCGGCGAAGCTATTCACTTCTCGCTCGCACACTATTTGCAGTATAGACGGTAATAATAGTAATAGTGTGCGAGAGAAGTGAATCGATTCGTCGCTATTTCTGATCCCATTATTTATCCGCACGGATAGTAAATACAGGAGGTCCCAAGTAGGGACTGAATAAATTTTAATGTTTACCAACTTGGTATTAAAAAAATAAAAATAATAAATAAATAAAAATCAATTTATTGCTCAAAATACACTAACAGCTTACAATATTTCCCTTAATATTATATATGTACAAATCAACAAACTTACCTACTTACCTGGATCTCTCAATTTTTTACGGTAAAATGACAGAGTTGCAAAACTTGTTTTTTTTTGGACAAGTACCCACGGGCTAATATTTATACAGAAGATTCCTCACTGCAATTTATTACATTATAACCTACGTTGTATAATGAACAAGACGCTGTCTTTTGATTATAAAACTTGGATAAGGCTACGGTTTCCCTGCTTATCTCAGATTTTGACATTGCCAATTACATCTAATTACCTACTTGGTATGCCAAGGAATTAGTAGGTACCTGTGTTTTACCTTAAAAGATAACATACCTATAAAAA
Source organism: Cnaphalocrocis medinalis (assembly GCA_014851415.1). Lineage (NCBI taxonomy): Eukaryota > Metazoa > Arthropoda > Insecta > Lepidoptera > Crambidae > Cnaphalocrocis > Cnaphalocrocis medinalis. Next base: position 10,552,771 of record CM026295.1, read on the forward strand.
CAATGTATGACATGTTGTAGGTATGAATCTATCTATACTATTTATAAAGAGATAACTTCTATAGACAACGACAAGGTTTTTAGGTAAACCGGAAACACGAAACGCTTGCGCGATGTAATTGGACACAGCGCCATCTATTGGTTCGTTTCTGAATTACGGTCCCGAAGCGAAGTGAGGGCGGGCCACTAGTTTAATTATAAAATGTCAACTTCAGCCAATATTTTCATACATAACCATGGGAATGATACCACGGCGTCACAGAAGACTGGCGTGAAGCAGAGCCTGCAGTGTTTTGCCGAGTGAGTGAGGGTACTGGAGGCCCAATTGGGGGAAAGGGGGTTAAAGGATGGCAGCGCACTTCTGACTCTACTGGTCGCGGTGGCAATCGCTTACCATCAGGTAATCCGTCTGTTCATCTGCCACCTACCACATAAAATCATTAATCGTTCTCACTGAAAATTCGCGCCAAACCACACAATAAGACGACTTCCACACAATCCCATACATAAATCTAATCACAAACACCATTAGCGCAATAAAACTATTTCCGTATACAGGGTGTCCGAACACACGGTAAACAAGGGTTGAATGCGGTTATTAATCTACATGCCAGCCGCTTGAGTTTTCTGACAAATGATCCCGCCAGATGGGCCGTAATTTACTGGCGGGAGCCACGAATGCCAGACGATATGGCATGGGTAATGGCATTGTTTTTCAAAAGCAAATTTTGTATGTGCAAAAATTCAAAAAAATGCTGTGACATTCGGACGGACCGACAGACGGATGGCTAAGGAATCTTAAAAACACCTCACAGAAAACCGGCGTGAAGCAGCCCCTGTGCTGTCTTTCGCCGAGTGAGTGAGGGTACCGGAGGCCCACCCGGGGGGAAGGGGATAAAAGGTTGCTGCGCACTTGTAACTCCACTGGTGTTGCAAGTCTCCATGAGCGGCGGCAATTGCTTACCATCAGGTGATCCGCCTGCTCGTCTGGTCACATAAAAAAAAAAACAGCTCGCATACCTACCACAGCTGGATATAAGCCATATGACCATATTTGTCAGAATATCAATTCATTTTTCTTACTAATTTCCCTTATTACCTACAAAGCGTCTTAAAACTGATCATCATCATCATCATTTCAGCCAATAGACGTCCACTACTGGACATAGGCCTCCCACAATGTTCTCCACACAGATCGGTCCTGTGCCACCCACATCCAAGGGACTCCCGCGACCTTCACCAGATCGTCGGTCCACCTGGTAGGAGGCCTGCCACGGCTGCGGCCTCCTGCACGTGGCCTCCACTCAAGGACCTTTCCACCCCAACGGCCGTCTGTTCTCCTCGCAATGTCAATTAGTAAACAAGACAATTAATAAACATAAAAAATAAACAGAAGATAAATAAAAACATCCTGCCTACCTCCTCCAAGCTTATTTGCTCCCAGAACAATCTACCGGAGGTGATTTTTTTGTCCAAAATCACATTATTATGGCTATGATGACGTCATTCGTCACACGGGAAAGGTATTTTCCACTAACAAATTATGCTATTGTGTAATAAACATGGTACCTTTGAGGATATTCCCTGCGTGGGAGTTGAAAATAAACATATCTGAGCACATTTTGGTTGTTTTAATATAGCTGAACACATTCTATTTATACTTATATTTTTTTTTATGTGATAGTTAGCAAACGAGCAGGCGGATCATCTGATGGTAAGCAATTGCCGCCGCTCATGGACACTTGCAACACCAGTGGAGTAACAAGTGCGCTGTCAACCTTTTATCCCCTTCCTCCCCTCCGGTACCCTCACTCACTCAGCGAAACACAGCACAGGGGCTGCTTCACGCCGGTTTTCTGTGAGGCAGTGGTACCACTCCGGTCAAGCCGGCCCATTCATGCCGAAGCGTGGCTCTCCCACAGTTAAAATAATATAATAATATTAATTAAAGTATGTTTTTAAACTTTTGCGGGCGAAGTGACCACGGTTGTTGGGGTTATTCCGTTTTCATCCCATGAAGACTCATCCTACATATTATTTTTTCCTCACTTATCCTAAAATAGTATTCCTAGCTCATCCTATTATATCTTTTTCTTGAAACTACCCAAATTCAGTCTGTCCTCATCCCCAGGTGAATATTCCAAAAAAAGTATGGATAGCAAAATCAAAAGTTTTTTTTTTTCAGAATGTGAACTATTCATAAGTTTTGGATATAAATAATATATTATAAATACAAAGGAATCTGGATGTTAAGACAAGAAAATTACATAATATTCAATAAAGTATACTTAAAAATCTAAAGCCAAACTTGCACTTGCAATTAACAGTTAGTTGTAATAGAAAATAATAAGAGCGGTTTCATTTCCATCTAATAGTGAGTCACCGAGTTATATTTTTTTAACTACCTGTGCATTCAAGTCAAAAAGGTAAAAATCCCTTGTTAGAAAGAGAATGATACATTTTGTATCCACTTACTGTTTTAGGATGATTTATTAATAAATATACCTCTATTATTTTATCAGATTTTTTGCAGTTTTACTTGATAGAACGACCTTTATCTGGATGTCTGTCGAACATTCTCGAATGTTCGATAAGTATCGATTTCGTTCGACGCGTGCGTTCGGCCGACCATGCGTATGTGACGTAGTGCAAGGGAATATATAAACCTTATCCCAGATAAAGATAAGCTCTAATTCCGCTTGCACGGTACCCCCCGTGGTCGTAACATTGGAAAGCGATTAACAGAATAGTTTGACTAAGCTTATCTAAATTTTAAATTTTTATTCCGACTGTACACAATAATCCTATTTTTGAAAGTGTTTTGTGATAGGATGAGCTAGGAATTATTTTGGGATGAATAAGGAACTTAAAATTAAAATTATTGCTTTGGGATGAGTAAGGAAAGCAATTAGGATGAGTGAGGAAAAAGATTAAGTAGGATGAGACGTTATAGGATGAAAACGGAATAACCCGTAACGGCGACTGCCGACGACGACGCCGAAACGTCAAGCAGTAAGTGCCAAAATCTTCTATACTATTTATAAAGAGATAACTTCTATAGACAACGACAAGGCTTATAGGTAAACCGAAAACACGAAACGCTTGCGCGATGTAATTTAGCACAGCGCCATCTATTAGTTCATTTCTGAATTACGGTCCCGAAGCGAAGTGAAGACGCGCCACTATGTGCTTAAATTTAATAGATATCCACGCGTTTAGTCCTGTTTATATCAGTACTATATCAAGTATAAATTTATGTCGTAGTGACACTTCCTAAGAAAAACCTTTTGCAACAATATTTGCCGAAAAATAAAAGAAAAATCGAACAAAATTGGACTCTACGAACAGGAGTGTCGTGTTCGGCACAATTACGGCTTCACTAATTAGGAGCCTCGCAGATTGGAGCCGCAATCTTCGCCCTTATTAGCCGCAAGATATATGGGCCGTTTTATTTCGTTCCGTCTTGTCTATAGATTCGGTTGCTGTTTGACATGGCAAGACTATTCTTTTGAATGAAACTTTGTTTGAAAGACTGCAGCAGACGGTAGAGATGTTTTTTTCATTAACTAGTAGCCTCACAAATGATAGGTGGCAGATGAGTAGACGGATCACCAGATGGTAAGCGATCATGCCGCCGCCCATCACACCTGCAACACCAGGGTTGAACCGCATACGGCCTTTGCGACAACTGGCCGGTTATAAAAAGAAATAAAACTACATGTCAATTGTTTAGAAAAAATGTAATGTCAATATAAAAAAATAAATTACATGAAGAAGATATTTGCGGTTTTCATTAGACAAAATTAATTAAATAATAAAAATTAATCAAAAGTAGACGACAATTGGGCCTCCAGTAGAGTCAACAGAACAAGAGCGCTCTCCCACGGCAAAGATCTCACTAACTTAGACCAGTAGATGGCGCTGGAAGTTGATAACATCGCAAATGACATTGCACATTACCTAATTATATGGCGCATTGTGTAGCATGGCTCTGAGTCGATGAACCTGTTGGCCGACCTAGGTATCGCTGGAAAGTCGTCGTCGAAAATGATCTGCGAGAACTTCAGGCCAATGACTGGCAACAAGTACCTAGTACACGATCGATCAAGTGGCGTTCTCTTGTTTTGGACGCCAAGATTATTTTTCGGGTTCGGAGCCAATGGAATAAGTAAGTAAAAAGTAAAGTAAAGTATCATTTTATATACTGTCCCACTGCAGGGCAAATCCATCCATCATAGAAATAAAGTTATCGTTATGATGGATTAGGTTTAATCACCACGCTTGCCTAATGCGGATTGGTGATCACAAACCCGAGCTATGTTCGAAAAATACGAAACATACCTTCTGCTAGACCCGGGAGAACCTGTGACCCCGAGCTCGTTTTTTTTTTTTGTTTTCCCAGGGGAAACCATCATGGCCTTCACCTTGCCACATGTGGGGGACAAGGTGGTGTGTGGGACTCTAACCCTAACCAAAACCCATCCATCCATCCATGGATGTCCATCCAGGGGTGTCCATCTCATCTCAATCGCGGTCGAATACCCCACAGCCGGGACTGGACCGTACCGCAAATCGCGTTCGCCATTTTGAGCCAAATTGTTTGGCGCAATGCAGCCCTTCCCAAATGCGCGACCTACCAGAACACCCAGTAGGATTTTTTCCCTCGCGGAGTCGTGATACTGAGCAAGCCACTCCCCAGTAGTGGCATGCTCACGTACTCCGAAGCCCATTTAGTCGCCTCTTACGACAGGCCGGGAATACCTTGGCAGTATTCTTAACGCCCCTAGCCACAGGGCACACAGCACTTAAACCACTAGACCAACAGAGCGTTATACGTTAACAATTAGTTATAATGATCTCCAAGAGCGCCAAAACAACCCTCTCGCAATATATTTGTGGAATGTTATGTTAAAGTGCGGTCAAACCAAAACTTTAGCATAATATTAAGCTTCCAACTTAGTTAAATAAGTATGTGTCAGGAACTTAAGAGCGGTTTGACTATATTATATAGGGTGTATCGGCAAATCTTCTATCTATACTATTTATAAAGAGATAACTACTATAGACAACGACAAGGCTTTTAGGCAAACCGAAAACACGAAACGCTTGCGCGATGTAATTGGACACAGCGCCATCTATTGGTTCATTTCTGAATTACGGTCCCGAAGCGAAGTGAGGGCGGGCCACTAGTATTTACATAAATTTAAACATCTCTTCTATAACTTATACTATGTCTCTAATGTCATTGAACAAACATTTTTTATAAACAATGTAGGTCCAGTGATTTTATTATTTTGTGTGGGGTAAATAACTTTCGTCAAATTTTTAAATTGACAAAATTCGAAGAATAAATCTGTTCATTTTATTAATCTCAGAATCATAATTAATTATGGTTTTTGCTAATGAAGAATCCGCTAGATGGCGTTAGAGGACTGGTCCAACAACGAGTAGATTGGTTACACTTTGACTTTTTTTTTTATGTGATAGGTAGCAGACGAGCAGGCGGATCACCTAATGGTAAGCAATTGCCGCCGCCCATGAACACATGCAACTAGTGCGCTGCTAACCTTTTATCCCCTTCCCCCCCGGTCTCCGGTACCCTCACTCACTTGGCGAAACACAGCACAGGAGCTGCTTCACGCCGGTTTTCTATTAGGCAGTGGTATCACTCCGGTCGAGCCGGCCCATTCATGCCGAAGCATGGCTCTCCCACAGTTAAAGTTTTTATTTACCTTCTTTCCATCAGAAAATCCCTGAATATCCTAAAAGCACTCCATTTAATTTAATTGCCAGATTCTGCTGTCGACTAAATAAAACTCAGTTTCTTTCTCACCAACTTTCCCCCATTACAATAAAGTTACAATAAGTTACAGTTAGTTCACACCAGATACATTTCGGGGACAAAACGTAACTTTCCTGAAACGAGATTAGTGGGACGAACCTGCAACTTTGGCTCTCAACATGTGGGGTAACTTTTGGGAAAGTTTAATTATTTTATACTAGCAGCCACCCGCGACTTCGTCCGCGTGGAAAGGTAACTTTTTACCCCCCTTTTAACCGCTTACAACCCCCTTTTCGCAATAAAAAGTAGCCTATGTTCTTTTTCAGGGTCTAGATCATCTGTATATCAAATTTCATTTCAATCCGTTCTGTAGCACTACCATGAGTTGGAAATACTATCCTCGCTATCGAAAACTATCGCTTTGTCTCTTTCATTGTGATGCGTTTGAAAGAGACAGAGCAATAGTTTACGTTAAGTCAGTTTTCGATGTCAACTCATGGTAGCGCTACAGTAGTTTTGGCGTAAAAAAGTAACAGACAGACAGACAGACAGAGTTACTTTCGCATTTATAATATTAGTAAGGATGAGCTAAGTTGTATAGAGAGCTATAAGCTGATTGAGTTGGGATGACTGTCTGTTTATGGTCTGGGCAACTTCGATGTAATTATGTGATTGGCACTTTTACTTCCATTTTGTTTTTTTATGTGTTAGATGGCAGATGAGTAGACGTGTCACCTGATGGTAAGCGATTCTGCCGCCAATACCTCTTATACGACAAAGAAAACGAAGTATAGAGTACAAAAAATGTAAAAATGCCCCTGTGCTGTGTTTCGCCGAGTGAGTGAGGGTACCGGAGGCCCACCCGGGGGGGAAGGGGATAAAAGGTTGGCAGCGCACTTGTAACTCTACTGGCGTTGCAGGTGTCCATGAGCGGCGACATTGCTTACCATCAGGTGATCCGCCTGCTCGTCTGCTACCTATCACATAAAAAAAAAAAAAACAATTTCATAATGAAGAAATCATGTGATAATTAAGTAATTGTGGGATATACACGCTACGGCTTGAATGGGCTGGCTGACTGCCTCGGTGGCGCAGTGGGTAGTGGGTCGCACTTTAAAGCGCCGGCTGCGCTTGGGGTCCCGGATTCGATCCCCGAGTCGGGCCAAAATTTGTACCCGAGTTTTTCTGTTTAGAAATTCTTAGTATCAGCACGAAGTCTGGAAGTTGGCGGTCTTGTACCCCCGTGCCTCGGACAGCACGTTAAGCCATTGGTCCTGCGCCCAATCCCTCTTCGGTCACGTCACACTGGTGTCCCATCGAAATATGAGTAAGTAAGTTCTTTATTGTGGAAACGGGTACATACAAAGATTAAAACATTAAAAACACATCTGACAAAGAAAACGAAGTACGAAGAACGAAGAACGAAGAAGAATCCTGCCCATTACTGAGCTTACAATTTACCCTTTCTTGGACTAAAAATGAAATTAAATAGAAATTACAATAATTAAATAATAACTACACAATAACATAACATTGATACAATTAATTAGAAAAAAATGAAAATACAAAATGTCAGTAAATTTAAAGAATATAATGAGGTTAAGGGAATAGAGAGTGCACCTGTTTTTGCGCAGACACTTGTGCACTATAAATGTCCTGCGTCGATAGCTGATCGTTGAGATTGGCCGCTATAACCGTATTATCGGTTAGGAGGACATTATAGCCTCAAAGTGGTTCATACAGTTGTGACGCGAACTAATTTTTGATAATAAAAAAGATTAAAAAGATTGGGAACCTCCTGCCAAAAACGTAAAACCAAAGTTAAAGCTATACTCTGATTCCTCTCAATTGACATCCCTTTGTGTGGAGTTACTGAAGCTCCACTTTGCTCCACTTTGCTCCAGGTAACTTGTTGACAACATTTAAAACGTAATTATTTGAAAACTCATTAAAGGATTGTTGTTTGAGTTCAAGAAAAGTTTCCTTCTTTGATCATTCAATTACCTTTGAAGCCATGAGGCGGTTGATTAAAAAAAATACTCCTTTATTAGTTTTTTATTCAAAGTAGAAACAAACTGAACCGAATTAGCAAACTGAAGTGGCAGTGGGCTGGTCACATTAGCCACAGAACTGACAACCGTTGGAGCCGTAAAGTCCTTGAGTGGAGACCGCGACTCGGTAAACGTAGTGTTGGACGCCCTGCGATAAGATGGGATGACGACATTCGAAGGCTGGCTGGAGTGAGCTGGATGAGAGTGGCCGAAAATCGGGAGCGGTGGCGTGCATTGGGGGAGACCTATGTCCAGCAGTGGACGAGCGTGGGTTGCTGCTGATGATGATGAAACAAACTGAACCGAATTAGCAAACTGAAGTGGCAGTGGGCTGGTCACATTAGTCGCAGAAATGACGACCGTTGGAGCCGGAAAGTCCTTGAGTGGAGACCGCGGCTCGGTGAGCGTAGTGTTGGACGCCCTGCGACAAGATGGGATTATGACATTCGAAGGCTGGCTGGTGTGGGCTGGATGGGACTGGCCGAAAATCGGGAGCGGTGGCGTGCATTAGGGAAGACCTATCCGGCAGTGGACGAGTATGGGTTGCTGATGATGATTCAAAGTAGAAGCAAAGGTTTTAAGTACGGTTGACGAATTTTGAATTGTACCAGCGCCAAGAATAGACCTGCTACGATAAATGCTACGACATTGCTACGAGATTTTTTACAACTACTACATTGAATAATCTAGAAGTGTGTATACTCTGGTTTATAATCATGTGAAGTAAACTGACAGATGCAAATGTCAAGTTTCTATACATTTTGACATTTTGCATCTGTCAAATCCAGTGATAATGTATGGGGATGACACAAGTACGTATGTGTCAGTTTACTCCACATGATTGTGAACCAGAGTATAGTGAGGTCCATGATGTCATCATATAAGTGACGCATACCGATAAAATAATTATGTTTATAGTGAATAATCTTTTGTTTACGTAAACAATGTAATGCAAAGTAAATACCTTCTAAACATTGTAAATGTCACCATAAGACAATACTTAGGACCTTTTTAAAGGAAAGATATACCTACTTTTTATTCAATAAATCGTTTGGGTCATGTTTAATTTACCACAGAATTCGTTGTATTATATTTTCTGACGCCCAATACTACATGGCGACCCTACCAGTGCTGCCTTATACTCTTCTTGAATCTTGAATGACTAATAATATCTATTACTCAATACTCAATCGTTTTTTTGCAAAACCATAATGTGATAAGATGTTACAATAGTAGGTATTATACACGGGAATCAACGCGACGTTAATTTGAAGCACATAATTAAAAGTGCAATTAAATTATACAACTAGTTGAATATTAAACAAAAAAGAAGTATCATAAGCTTGAATTGCCAACTAAGTGTACACATGATGGAGCACTTAGTTAGCTATTTTAAAAACGAAGTTTAAACACAGGTCCCACGCTCGAGAGAAGTTGGAGCTTGATCAACCTTCGGTCCAGGGTAGGGTTCCGTAGTTATCTACGAATAATTAACTAAATACTATAGTCTGCGGCATAACAATAACCTTAAGGGCGCAGAAACTAATTTTAGTAGAAAGCCTTCCTTTTTACAAGTGCGCAAACTAACATTCATCGCTCTTCTTTCATGCCGCCAAATATACGCCCCGCTTATACTACGCAAATAAGATAGTTTTTCGCAATGTCTGTATATGAACAATTATCATGGCTAACCACTATCTTTTTCTAGCCTAGAACGGTTTCGCCTAACATTTGTCTACCTACTAAATTCATGAAAATACCTAATTGCCATGACGTCGCCATAGCAACGTTTTTCTGTTTACAACACGAGTTTAGAAGCGTGTCAAGATTTGTATCACAAAATAAAGACTCTGAGACAGAAGGCTGATTGCCCACTAAGAGCTAAAAATATGTCATGTACTCACGCATGCGCATTAACGGGCAAAAACGCCTTTTCGACCACATTAATCCTAACTTATGACATAAGATTGTCAAACTGTCGAGGTTTATGGTAGAGGCCGCGCGCTTATGTACTCATGCCGGGCAACAACCCTAGCATATGTCGACGAACTCTTCTAAATTCAAAATCAAGACTGAGTCAGCCTTCTGTGTCAAAGTCTTTATTTTGTGCTTGTATGTTTGCCAGTACGCACTAAGTGCGTATAAAACGCTAGTCTAAAACCGGAGTAAGACAGTCAAACGCTTCTTTTCTACGGAACCAAACACCTTAAAACCAGCTCACGCTAGCCTGTTTAATTTTTCGCTCGTGTTGGCTGTAATTTTTTGCGCCGCTCACTGAGCGCTTTGTAGAGATTTTTTAAAATTACAAGTTAACATCCTGTATAACGAACCTTTCATAACGTCTGAGCAATCTGGCGCAGTAGGTGTGCTAGGCTAATTGTGATCATAGTGACTGACAAACTTGACAATTTGCGAATTTGCTAATGCTTGACAATTTGCGAATTTGACAACTTGCGAACTTGACAATATGCGAATTTGATAACTTGCGAAATTGTCAATTTGCGAATTTGATAACTTGCGAACATGACAATTTGCGAACTTGACAATTTGCGAATTTGATAACTTGCGAACTTGACAATTTGCGAATTTGACAATTTGCGAATTCGACCACAGGCGAACTTGATAATTGGCGAAATTGACAACTTGCGAAATTGACAACTTGCGAAATTGACAACTTGCGAAATTGACAACTTGCGAAATTGACAACTTGCGAAATTGACAACTTGCGAAATTGACAACTTGCGAAATTGACAACTTGCGAAATTGAAAACTTACGAATTTGACAACTTGCGAACTTGGGTATCAAGTTTGACTTTCCAAATTTGAACGTTTGCTTGACAATTTGCGCATAAACAGACTGCCGGATGGCGCATTTGACCCACGAACTTTAGGGTTAGTGACCCTGCCTCATACCAAAGGGCGTGGGTTTGATGCCCACCCTGTAGATCGTACCCACGACCACGACCTTTGGCGTATGAGGCAAATACCAAATGCGCCATTCGGCCAGTTATTTCACACCTTTTTCTGTTCCACGGCATAACAATAAGAAATTAAGGCTATAACAAAATATCGCTTGATTTCGTCTGATGACTTCAGCCACCCCATTTACCAATAACCTTATTAGTAGGGGATAACCCAATTTCTTTCAGAAACACAATATGAGGCTAGGAAAATACGTACAGGTTAGGACAAAATAATGGGTTCCCTAAATCGTTGAGTACGGTCTGTTTTTTTATGATATAGGTGGCAGACGAGCCGACGGATCACCCGATGGTAAGCGATTACCGCCGCCTATGGGCACCTGCAACACCAGTGCGCTGCTTACCTTTTGATCCCCCTTCCCCTGGACTGTTTTCTGTGAGGACGTGGTATTACTCCGATCGAGCTGGCTCATTCACGCCGATGCGTGGCTCTCCCACTGTTTGTTTGGGATTATGAATTTTTTCAAGCGAATTTTTTCTTATAACTAAATTCCTAATATAAATAAATAAATAAATAATGTTGTTCACAATAGTTGGTAGAATTGGATGTTAAAGAATTGTTATTGTTTTCAGATACACTCTTTATTGTATCTTTGCGTCCTAAAATACACTACAGAGAAAAAAATTATAAAAAAAATATGAGAAAAAAAAGGAAAGCTTATTTACGGCTATACCTATGAATTTTAATGAATAGAAATGACATGGAACCGTAATAACAGAGAGAGAAATCTTCGGGAATTAACCTTTACTACAATAACTTGAGCAGACGTTTTGATTTAAGAGGGGCTTAACCGATATTTATTGCAGCTGTCACGAACCTTAAGAACGTTGGGCTAAAGTTCAGCCGTTTCATTTCATTGTAAATTGTCTAGGGTTTGAGTGAGTTGCGAGGATGATACTCAATGAGTGAGAGAGAGAGTTGCCATCCACATACCATCCAGATAATGGCCAAGAGGTTTAGCTCCTCGTTCCTGCCCCGAGCCATTAAGTCATAGAATGCCCTTCCAGTTCATGTGTTTCTTTCTTACAATCCTGGGTTTTTTTGGGCCTGAAACGGCATCTCAGCAGGCCTTCAGGGTGAGGATGACAGACTCAATTGGTACTTTGTCTGTTCTTTTGTATGTATCTATAAGTATTATATTTGTGTTTCCTGTGTTGTCTGACATCTGTAATACAAGTGTTTAAGCTAATTAATGCACAGACAAATGTATGATGTTATGAGAATTTATTTATTTCTTTTTAGTTAAGATAGTTCATTTATCTTGCACCCAAGTACACGTTTTTCTAAGGACAAGCCGGTAATTGCTGATCAGCAGGGTTATTGTAATCTCCAGGTATTTGGGGTCGCTGCCCTTAAGGGATAGTTTACTGCCCTTATTCGACAAATGAGGATGGAATACCAAGGACTTTCAGGCTAATTGAACATCTAGTTGAGTTGGCATGAAGGGTCGGATGTAGTTAATTTATGAGAGAGTAGTCCACCTTTTTGAGATGTTATATCAGACTGGTTTATACACCGTGCTTTTTAACTGTCTTACTTATTTTCTCGAACATTTTTAGTATATTTATACTAAAAATGTTTTTTGGGAAGTGAGTACCTAAGTCGGTTTAAATCACAGTGTATAGTCACAGATTATAATTATTATGTAAACACAGTGCCAGCCAGAGGCGCGCCCATGGTCTTGGCACAAAATAATTACACACAGAAAGTAGGTTGCCCACAAAGAGCTAAAAATGTGTCATGTACTCACGCATGCGCACTAACGGGGAAATACGCCTTTTTGACCACATTAATCCTAGCCTTTGGACATAATTGGATAATATGGAATGTTGAACTGTTGAAGTCTTGGTAGAGGCCGCGCGCTTACGTACTCATGCCGGGCAACATCCCTACCATATGTCAAGAAATTTTCTAAATTCAAAATCAGGCTGAGTCTAACTTCTGTGTGTAATTATTTTGTGGTCCTGGTCCTGGTCTCAAACTAGGGCAACCCCTGTACTATGAGTGACGATAATTAACACGGGGCGTCAACCCAGAATATCCAGACACAAGACAACTTAAAAAATGTAGTTTCCTTAAATTGATCTGACGCTTTGCGCTTCGGGCGAACATCTTAGCCACTGCGCCATTGAGGCCGTCAAACTTACTTTAGTACTTATAATAGATGGCGCTGTGTCCAATTACATCGCGCAAGCGTTTCGTGTTTTCGGTTTACCTATAAGCCTTTTCGTTGTCTATAGAAGTTATATCTTTATAAATAGTATAGATATTGGCCCGCCCTCACTTCGCTTCCGGACCGTAATTCAGAAATGAACCAACAGATGGCGCTGTGCTCAATTACATCGCGCAAGCGTTTCGTGTTTTCGGTTTACCTATAAGGCTTTTCATTGTCTATAGAAGTTATCTCTTTATAAATAGTATAGATAGATATAGATATCCTGCGTACGTGACTGATCGTTACGGTTGGCAGCCGTAGCCGAATATCTTTATTTATTTTTAACTAGCGGCCGCCCGCGACTTCGTACGCGTGGAGTTAATTATTGACACTTACCGTCATATTTTGGACAATTCACACAATATATTTTTGTAAATTATAGCTTATGTGTTATTCTGATGTATAAGCTATATTGTGGTAAAGTTTCATTCAAATCCATTCAGTAGTTTTTACGTGAAAGAGTAACAAACATCCATACATCCAAACAAACTTTCGCCTTTATAATAGTAGTAGGATTTTACCTCGGTCCTGCCAAGGTTCTTACCACCCCAAGCCAGGGCACTCGGTGGTTTGTCCATATTGTAACTACATGAGTAGTATTATCTCTGTGGTTTAAAGTTAATCTATCAATATCCGACACACCACGCCAAACTTTCGGGTTAACCGCCGGCCTATTCCCTGCAGAAGTTACTTGGAAAATCTTTGGGTTGATAGTGTTGTTTTGCTGTCGATACTTTACGTATCGATAAAATCTCCATAATAGTTGCTCTTAGATATACGTTTTATATAAAATACGATAAATTCGGACGTAACGTCTGGTTTGTTTTAGATTCTCAGAAATGACATGCTAGTTATTTTGTTCATTCATTCATATAGCTGATATGCTGGATGGCGCATTTGGCGTTGACCACATTAGGCGCATTAGTCATGGGGCAGGATAGGGGGTATAAACCCCAAAGGTTCGAAAACCACCCTTGTGATGAAACAACATTATTATGATGAACGCTCGTGTGTTTTTTCAGTCTGTCAATTCCTCTGTCATTTGGCATCCGTTACTCAAGGGCTCAAGTTACTATTCTTTTTTTATGTCATAGGTGGCAGACGAGCAGACAGATCACCTGATGATAAACGATTGCCGCCGCCCATACGCACATAATACGGAATCAGGTCAATGTATGAACTCATTTAATATTTATTTAAATTATTTCAATATGATGTCAGGGAAATGAGTGCACTTGTGTTTGATCACACACTTAAGCACAATGATATCCTGCATACATCGCTTACCGATTCGATTCGAACGCAGTAGCCAAATCTGTTGGAGGATATCAGCTTCTTTCTTTTTTGACTTTCATAACCCAAAGGTTAACTAGTAGAGAATGCCCCTGTTACAATACAATAAATGTTTGTGCATTTTTTTTATTGGGAGACAAACAACATGGAATACATTTCAATAAAATACATTCTAACAACACATTTGCCAAAAATTGATTCCACAAAATTAAACATGCGCTCGTTTAAATAAATTATCGATAATGTATCAGCCTATATACTGTCCCACTGCAGGGCAAAGGCCTCCATAATAGAAATCATGCTATCACTACCATGATGGGATAAGGCTTAATCACCACGCTTGCCTAAAATGCGGATTAGTGATCACAAACCCGAGCAATGTTCGAAAAATTTGTAACACACTTTTGCTCGACCCGGCCGGCGGAATTATCGATAACAATAAATTAATTCACATCCCTACCCTAAAACTTCGTACCGTAAAAAATAAGAGACGACTTGAGTCCAAAGGTTTTTCTTTTCCGTGATTTATTGCAAGAAAGTTTAAGTTTAACGCCGACGATCCGTGTCGCGCGGATTATGATTAATTCGTGTGGGAATTAAGTTAATACCCCCATTACATGAATTATTACACTTTCATTGCGTTTGGGAAGGTATTCAGGATGAATCTGTGAATATGAATTATATTATAATTCATCATCAGCAATCCACGCTCGTCCACTGCTGGACATAGGTCTCCCCCAATGCACGCCACCGCTCCCGATTTTCGGCCACTCTCATCCAGCTCACTCCAGCCAGCCTTCGAATGTCGTCGTCCCATCTTGTAGCAGGGCTCTAACACTATGTTTGCCGAGTCGCGGTCTCCACTCAAGGACTTTATGGCTCCAACGGTTGTCAGTTTTGCGGCTAATGCGACCATCCCACTGCCACTTCAGTTTGCTAATTCGGTGGGCTATGTCGGTGACTCTAGTTCTCTGTCGGATTGCATCATTTCTGATGCGGTCCTTCAGAAATACTCCGAGCATAGCCTTTTCCATAGCTCTTTGAGCGACTTTGAACCGGTGGATTAGTCCAGCCGTGAGTGTCCACGTCTCGGCACCGTAGGTCATGACTGGGAGGACGCGCTGGTCGAAGACTTTCGACTTAAGACTTTGAGGGATGGGTGACGAGAAGACTTGACGAAGCCTACCAAATGCTACCGAAAAGGACAGTATCAAACAACCTGTACTGAATTCCATTTCGCTGCAGACCTACAGGTTTCATATTAACCGTTTCAAATAATTTCTAACATACCCTTCAAAGGCCTAGGGCAAAACAGGGCATTACCACAAAATAATTACACACAGAAGTTAGACTTTGACCAAATTTTGAATTTAGAAGAGTTCGTTGACATATGCTAGGGTTATTGCCCGGTATGAATACATAAGCGCGCGGCCTCTACCACAGACCTCGACAGTTTGACAATCTTATGTCATAAGTTAGGATTAATGTGGTCGAAACAGGTCGAAAAGGCGTTTTTGCCCGTTAGTGCGCATACTATATTTACATTTATGTACCTACATGACATATTTTTAGCTCTTATTGGGCAGTCAGCCTTCTGTGTCAATATGTATTTTGTGGCATTACCAAGTAATTTTGTACCCGAGACTAATGATTTATGTATCCATGAGGATTGTGTAAACATGGATTTGAACAGAAATGGGGATCAAATGGATGGAGGTAAGTAATTAATGGATAAGTTGTTTGAATTAGACCGTCCGCAATCTATACTATTTATAAAGAGATAACTTCAATAGACAACGATAAGGCTTATAGGTAAACCGAAAACACGAAACGCTTGCACGATGCAATTGGACACAGCTCCATCTATTGGTTCATTTCTGAATTACGGTCCCGAAGCGAAGTGAGGGTGGGCCACTAGTCAGTAATAAAGCAAAAACAATTACCTATATCGCACTTTTAGAATGAAAATGACCTATCCTATTAATTCAAAAAAACCAAGATTCAAAATTTCTTTTATTCAGTTAAGATCCTTTACAGAACATTTTATGAATGTTCAATTGTGGGAGAGCCATGCTTCGGCATGAATAGGTAGGCTCGACCGGACCGACTTTGTATGAAAAGATTATGTTGTTTCTAAAATCATAGAACAAATGTTGTACAGAATGGTTGGTAGAACACGTGGTTTAAGGGACGTAAATGTTCAGATACACCCTGTATAGATACAACATTAAATAAATAGGTACATATTACAAACATTCAATGAACATTAACCCAAAAGTACAAATTCAATCACTCACTTCAAATAATGAAAAAACCTCCCCCCTCCCACCAAGGCATTCACCCGTGACGTCACACGGTGATTGTCGTCACCAAAATAATGGAGAACTGCACAAAGACATGAGACGTTTGAGGGCGAGCTAGTGACGTGCTGACTTTTATCACTCGAGTCATTTGAATCACTCAATGAAGATTCAATTCATTTAATTAAAACAGAAAATACCTTTAAAAAAATATTTTAACTTAAGTCACAATTAAGGTTTAATAACCGTCTAAGAAGATGTTTTACAGTTGCCACTAAGACCTTTTACGTGCCCCCGGGTGGCTCCAAGCTAACAACACCATCATCATCATCATCTTCATTGCGATGAGCTGACCATAATGATGTACTTAAATGCTGTATGGTTTAACCTATTTTAATGCACAGAAGTGTCTGATAAATTCTTATTTCATTTGTCAATTCTATCTGTGGAAATTTGTAATTAGCATAAGTTCGAATATTGTATTTTACATCTGAAAATTAGTCTGTAAATTTCCCTAATAAAATAAAATAAAAATAAAATAAATAAAATCATCACAGCAAGCTCGGTCACAAGTAAAGCAACGAGTGCGCTGCCAACCCTTAACCCGCTTTCCTCCTTATTGGGCCTCCAGTACCTTCACTCACTAGGAACACAGCGCAGACGTTGATTCACGCGGGTTGTCTGTGAGGCCGTGATATCCCTCCGATCGACCCGAATTGACTTGAGTCTCCTTTAACTCCTATCACATCACTAGCAAGCCAATCTTCCATAAACTTGTTAGCTATCCAATATTTCCCGGGGGACATAAAACAAATTCGACCAAAATCAAATGGTTGAAGGCTTGCTTCACACTTAAGGGGATTGTCCATCATGTCCTCTCAACACCCAGCATTAGACCACGCTTTTTGTAAAATAAAAAAGTTTTTTAGATTTTCGCGTTGCATTATAACTATGAATTATCAAAACGGGAATTAACGCGACGTTTATTTTTAAGTACATTGTATGTACTTACTGCTTGACGTCGCGTTAATTCCCGTTTTGATAATTCATAAATAAAAAAAGTACCTATTTACTGTCCCACTGTAGGGCAAAGACCTTATATAAATAAACACATCGCTACTATGATGGGATCGGGCATAATCACCGAGATGTGATCTAGGGTCGCAAGTTCTCGCACTAACACAATTACCTACATATTGGTTGTTGATGAAACAGATATTTATGTTGGGTCTGGGTGTTTGTGGTTCCTTCGTTGTTTCTTATTCTGCCCAAAAAGTTTGTGCTTCCCTTTGCTTTCTTACTTCGAAGATTAAAACAAGAGTGCATAAAGTATTTAGTGTATGATCGCTGACCATTCGTGTATGATCCGTCCAACTTTTATATAAAAAAAGAATATATTATCTCTTATATCTGTCACATAGACCGTCACGTGCTGCCGCACTTAGAGACGTCATTTAACTTTAATGTTCATTATCTAACTTATGAATAGTCTTTAAACATATTCAAATAAGGATCAATATTTTTCTTATATTACAATTAAAGTAAATTGACGTCTCTGAGTGCACCAGATAAACTTCTATACCTACCCACATTGTGTGTGTAGCAAGCCTTAGTGACTTTTTCGATGTAATTGTGTGGAAACGAAAAACTTTCTTTCGCCTGTTGTTTGATGATAAATATGAAGTTGTGTTGTCGTTAATAAATCATCCACTTACAGGATAGATCGGTAAATGTTTTCATTATTTTAACTGCGTCATAAAAACTGAATGTTTTTCATTTATTAATCTGTAAGTACAAAAAAAATAGATCAAACTGATCGCAGTGATACTGGTCTGAATAAGACCTGCATAGCCGCCCGTTTAAAAAAAAGAAAACAAAAAAAAATAAGCAAGTGACTCATCATCACTTAATGAATGCACTAGGAAGGCGGCCATCAGAGAAGACTAGCGGCGTGTTGTAAATCTACCACCAATGCCTGAAGTGATGACCACGACCACTCTGTCAAGAGTGATACCGACTTGGAAGAAGAAAACATAGGTAAGATATACAAAAAAATAGAAAGCCAATGCAATTCAGTCGTGACATAAGCTGAGTGAGGGCCATTTATGCAGCATAATATAAATACACGGCACTGCTGGCCAATGGGGAAGGACAGTTTATTTTTTGTTGTTATTATTATTATATTATTATTTTTTTTACTAGTGTTTTTTATTTTCTTGTGTTGTGTCAATTGTCTGTAGCATGTGATATGTGTTGTGGTGTCCAAATTAATAAATGTATTTTCTTTCTTTCTTTCAATTCTACCACAGGAATGTTGATTCTGACGAGAAGATCCGAGAAGAAACTCGCCAGTTACTCTTTTTTATCACCAACATTTTTATTACACAATGAGGATTTATACCTTGAACAGTCATGTAAGTAATTAGTCATAGTCAAAAGTATTATCCATGCCACAGGGCGCAAGTATGTACAAATTAATGTAAATAGTTTTAATACTTTTGTTGTGGGCAAAACCCCGCGGTCAACTAACAAAAATGTCACCTCCAGGGACTCATTAATTTGTTGCTGTATGTAATAACTTTTAATATCCTGAAACCTCAAGTTATAAAAGAGAGCCAAGTTCCTCAAAACTTCTCACGCTTAACTTTAATTTTTGACGTTGTAAGGACACATTAATTCAGAATGTACCTATCTGTGAATATTTGAATCGTTTTAACCAGGTGTTCTTTCAATCATTCCAAACTACATTTTGCTCTACTTATGTAATAATAAATTTTTGTGTAATATGTATGTTAGACTGTAAGGTATTTATTATATGGGCCAACGAAATGTTTGCTAAATGTATCTTGTTGCCTGAAATAAACGAATTATATTACATTATGACATTTGGATATTTCAACTTTTCATATAAAGTCGGTCACGTGGCTTGTTAATTTTGTATGGAGAGTCGAAAAGCAATCGATGATTTTCAAAATGGCCTCGAACACATGTTGTTCAAAATTATTGGTAGAACACGTGGTTAAAGGGATGTAAATGTTCACCACATTTTTTCTTCACATGCATGTTTCACAAATTTCAATAAAAAAATTAAAAAAGATCCAAATCTCATTGGTATCCAAAAGTTAATTGACCTAAGTGCTAGGCAGTAAAATTGATCGTGTCTTACCCACACATGATCATAATAGTCTATATTAGGCCAAACCATGCCGAGGTCACTGTTTGCGCGCATGTTAGAAATCAAAGGGTTTGATAGAAATTAATATCCTCTACCGACATTAGAACCGCCAGTTCAGTCTTCATGTATTTTAATTAAAGACTAAACAAATGAAATAAAAAATGGTATACCAAATAAATAGCCGTATTTGGAACCTCATTTTTTGAAGTAATTGAAAAAGAAAATAACAATGTTTGTGCGAGACACAGAGAGCATATGAATGTCACAGTCATACTGTGTCCTTCTATTTTGTGGCTTCTGTATAAACGCACTAACACCTCAAGGAAGAGCTAAGACCTTGGCATTCCCTCTTCCGTGCGCCAAAATTTAGCAAGGGTCGCAATTCAGGGTGGCCGTAATTTTAACAACCGTCCTCCGCCTCGGTCAGATGCCTCGAGAGGGTCAGGAATTTATAGTTGCGAATTGTTCCGTATATTATTTGTAGCGGATTAATTTAACATGCCGTCATTTTGCCCGGGCCCGTTTAGCTTAGCGAAGTTAAATGTGCGCAGAGGCCGATGTGTTGGAGATTTTAGTTTCCGATCAAAATCAGTCCTCTAGTCAGAATCCATACTATAATATTATAAACTAGGGGCCCGTCCTCACTTCGCTTCGGGACCGTAATTCAGAAATGAACTAATAGATGGCACTGTGTCCAATTACATCACGCAAGCGTTTCGTGTTTTCGGTTTACCTATAAGCCTTGTCGTTGTCTACAGAAGTTATCTCTTTATAAATGGTATAGAAGATGGGAAAGTGTGTTTGTCTGTGTGTATGTTTTTCTTTCTCTCACGGCAAAACGGAGCAACGAATTAGCGTGACTTTTCAAGTGGAGATAGTTGAAAGGATAGAAAGTAACATAGGCTACGTTTTGCCACTCCCATGCTATCCTGAATTTAACGCGAGCAAAGCCACAGGCAAAAGCTAGCCCTTATTATACTATCTTAACGTCATCGCCCAGACAGCAGACACAATAGAAAATCAATTGTTTTATTTTAGGTCTTACGACGGTATATAATTATCCCATCAAAAACATAAATGTGAAATGTATTAGCCAAGGTAAAAAGAGTGATGTTTATCGAGTTCAGCGTCAAGCGATCAGTAACATACGCAGAATAATTTATAATGCTCAAGTGTGTGCGCAAACACAGATGCACTCCCCATTTTCTTAACCTCGTAACTCAATGACACGACCGAAGAAAGGACACCAAACACAGGACTGGCGCAGGAAAAACATCGAAACGGGACTGCCTTGGTGGTGGCACAAAATAATTACACACAGAAAGTAGGCTGTCCACTAAGAGCTAAAAACGTGTCATGTACTCACACATGCGCACTAACGGGGAAATACGCCTTTTCGACCACATTAATCCTAGCTTATGGCATAAAATTGTCGAACTGTCGAGGTCTGTGGTAGAGGCCGCGCGCTTATGTACTCATGTCGGGCAACAACCCTAGCATATGTCAACGAACTAGGCTGGGTGGCTAGGCTGAGTCTACCTTCAGTGTGTAATTATTTTGTGGTGGTGGTGGCTATTCGGCTACATCCACAGTTATAATAATATATTCTCCAGAGACCCCTTACCTGCGATTTCATTTATTTGGCAAGTAAAACAAGGAATCCAACTACTTAAGCGTAAAGTCGCAGAATTACGTCGACGTGCTTTTAATTAAATGCGTTAATGAAAGAAACCTGCGATCTCGATTTTAGGTTCACCCACTGGGTTTTAAAACGCTACTGAATATAGCTGGCGGCACGAAAAAATAGCGATGACCGTTATTTTGCGCACTTGTAAAAAAAGACTTTCTATTAAAATTGGTTTCTGCGCACTCAAGGTCATAACTACACTTTCTTGCCGCAGACTATACAAAAAACCTATCTAGACACGCGGGAGCGTGTCAAGCCAAGGCAAAACAAAATTGGTGACTAAGCGAACAAGGGTAATATTACACGAGCCATTTAGAGCGACTTTTGACCCCTATAATATTACTTTGTACCTAAATGCCACTGCCAACACTGTCAGTCAAAACGTTAAGCACTACTTAGTTATTAGTAAGTAAATTAACAAATGAAATCCTCCTTTTTACAATACTGGGTATTTACGCGGGGCGTGAAACGGCATCTCAGCAGGTCTTCAGGGTGAGGATGACAGACTTAATAGGTACATTGTTTGTTATTTCGTGCCTGTCAACCTCATTTGGATCTCACGGCCTTACCATCAGGCGGAGTGAGGTCATCTTGATTGTCCTCAATTGCCTCAATATAAAAATCTATAATAATAATATTTCACTACATCACATACATTGATCTGACTCTGAGATAGGTAGCTCAAGCACCTGTGTTACAGATATCAGAACCAACAGTGGGATTACAAATATATACAAATAATACTTTTCTTTTGTAAAAACATACTTATAATACATATAAAACACCCAGACCAATACATACAGACATGTTCATGCAATTGCACACAAATGTTTGTGCTGTGCGGGGATCGAACCCGCAACCCTTGGCCCAGACGCAGCATTCACTACCACTGAACCAACCGGGTCGTCATCTTTAATACAATATAAAATTTTTCTTGTGAGGTAAGTTCCAATCTAAAATATTTTATTAAATACATGCTGTTATCTACTATTTCGAGACAAAAACCTTATTCCTTTTAGCCTAACGTATTAATCTTCGCGTTTGTTTGTCCCAGTGCGTCCGCCATGTTGTGACGTCACGGGAACGTAAGTAGCGCTGTTACCTACCTGGGAATTTATAGCTCTTCATAACGTAGCTGATGTTTCTGCTTAAGAATAGGACCGTCATCACAAAACCCTGTTACATTTGTTTGTAGGAGAGCCGCGCTTCGGCATGAATGGGCCAGGCCAGTGGTCTTACGGCCTAATAGAAGAACAGCGTGATGCAGCAATCGTTTCATATAATAAGACATAGGTGACAGATCTACAAAAATTGACTTGGTACTTAGTAGGACGATGGATAAATAAACTATTTGGAGTGACAACGGCCTTACCAGGACGGATCTGGGGCGGAATTAGGTACTGTAACGATGGTAAACTCCTTTGATACTGGCCGCCGTTTATGGCTGATTTTATAATGGAAATCTGTCATGCATTGAAAAATAAACAGACATGCTCTCGGGAGCGCATTCTGAACTGAGCTCCGCTAGGAGTAATATTGTTCTGTGGAACTGAGTGACGATATCGCGCGGAGTTAGAGTAAGGAGGGTCCAGACCTCACATTATCCTAGGGCTCGGGAGAAAGTGTCCTCCCAGATTATGGTAGTTAGAAAGTAAAGTAACCTATTATTTTTCAGAAAAGCAATAAAAGATATTATTTCAAAACAATACCGCCTCCAACTCATTGTAACAGTACACACTAAAATGAGAGAGAGAGAGAGCCATTCCTTAATATGACGGTGTGTAACACAATTTGCAAAAGCCATAGAACAAAATGTTGTTCAGAATGATTGTTTGAAGACGTAAAGGGATGTAAATGTTCACAGAAACATCCTTGTATTTGCAAGTATTGGTTTTTAAGTGACATTGTAACGTTATAGAAACGCCAATGTCACGCTTGGTAGTGTTCTTGGGCATATGGCTGATGGTCTCCCGAAAGACCAGTTCAGAGAGCCATTATAGGTATACCTAACTATTGTATTAATTCTTTCTTTTCTAAGACCTATTCCACCAATATTTATCCAAGAGTAAATCTATGGTATAACGCTATCATACCATATGACTTAAGCGTTAAACCAGGAATATTTATTCTAGGATAAAGATTGGTTGAATCGGGCCTAATAGGGGCTATTGCATGTGATCTTGTAGATGGTGTACTGTAGAATTGAAGTCCATCTACACGTGATTGGTTTGTGAGATGTCAAAATGTCACTAAACAACCAATTACGTTGAAGTTGGACCTCAGTCTAGCAAGCAAAGTCAGCAAATAGCTTACTGTCTTTTGATCTAAATAAAAAATGCTTTGGATGGTTAAGAGGTTGCCAGATCAATCGATCAATCGATCACTCTTGATCGATGCTCGATCTAGTCTGGTAACAACATCCTTAAACGTGCCTCTGAGTAGGTATTCTCAAGCTTTGGAGGTGCGCAGGACCACATGCGCAAGAACATTACCAAGCGCAAAATTGTAGTGTCTATAACACTACAGTGCCACTTAATATCCACACACTTCAAGATGGCCTATTTATACTGATCGGTAGAGATCATATCAAGATAACTATTGTAATATCTATCGATCATATCAGTTATTACTACTAAATATTTTGATATCTGAAGATAAAATAAGTATAATTTACAGTGAATTTAAGTCAGACAATTCGGAATTATGCGGATTAGTAAACACAGGTGTTTCTCACAGGTGTTCAGTAGCTTCAAAGTCCAATCTAATTAACCGACTTGCCAAATCTTTGTTCATGGGCAAAGAGAACCGTCAGTTCTTGACATAGCAGAGAAACTTCAGGAGAGTCGGTTACATGCAGGGGAGTCAAACATGCAGGAGAGCCAAGCATGCAGGAGAGTCGCTTACATGCAGGAAAGTCGCCTATATGCAGAAGACACGCCTACGTGCAGGTGAGTCGCTACTTTAAGGAGAATCGCCTATATGCAGGAGAGCCGCCTACATGCAGGAAATTCGCTTACATGCAGGGAAGTGGCCTTCTTGGAGGACAGTCGCTACATACAGGGAAGTGGCCTGCAAGCAGGAGATTCGCTTACATGCAGGGAAGTGGCCTACATAAAGGGGAGTCGCTATATACAGGAGAGTCGACTATACTGTGGGAGAGCCAGGCTTTGGCATGAATGGGCCGGCTCGACCGGAGTGATACCACTGTGTTTCGCCGAGTGAGTGAGGGTACCGGAGGCCCACCCGGGGGGAAAGGGGAAAAAAGGTGGCAGCGCACTTGTAACTCCACTGGTGTTGAAAGTGTCCATGAGTGGCGGCAATTGCTTACCATCAGGTGATTCTCCTGCTCGTCTGCTACCTATACAATAAACAAAAACATGCAGAAAAGTGGCATACGCTGTTACGGCTATTTACTGCGAAAACCGGACAGCTACGTTGAAGAAAATGTCTGCCCAATGCGTAGTGGGCACGAAGGGACGGTCAGCTCCAGGCGGCGCTCTTTAGGGGCGAAAAATTCTCTGCTTCTCTGTTTCCCAAGGAGGGGAAGGAGTCGAAGAAAAAAAAGATGGCATCAATACAGTGGTATTGGGTACCCATTTTTAAGTAGGTGTTTTCAACGTAAGCCTTAGATTTTGTATACATGTGTCCTGCTACTCCGGCAAAAACCACTACTCCCTGCAATCACGCCGGTTAGTTAATGATCTCCCGTATTGTAGTCTGGTTCTTATCCCTTGAGCTATTGTAGGTATTCCCTTTGACCACCATCATCATCATCTTAGCAATTTGTTTCGGTTGCGACCCAAGCTGTCGCTTCGGAATCTGGACACCGTTTTCCTGCTGAGAATTTTTCAACTGTATGTAGTAACTTATTCATTGTAATTAGTTTTAAATTATAATAAAATTGTAGTTTGCATGCTGTTGTTGACGGCTGAATAGGCGGTCATTTATGTAACATTGTCATCTACTGTATACCCTACTCAAAAGCAAATAAATGATTTCTATTCTATTCTATTTTATTGAGCAAAGGCCTCCTTATTAAATATCTATTCATCAGTCAACAAGTCATCCCTACCATCATAGGACTAGGCTCAAATGGCATTAAGCAGAGCACGCAGGAGAACAGATGACTGGTGGGATGGAACGGTCCTTGATTGGAGATCGCAGTCGTGGCAGGCCCCCATGGACCGACGATCTAGTGAAGGTCGCGGGAGTTCCTTGGATGCGAGTTGCGCAGGACCAATCTGTGTGGAGAATATTGGGGGAGGCCTATGTCTAACAGTGGACGTCTATTGACTGAAATGATGATGATTTTCCGCGCGCTCAAACACTTCTGCCAAAACCCGGCGATTGTAGTCAATCCTTTAAGCATTATTCCGGATTTGTACAATTCGTGTAGAATAGAAATAGAATATATTTTATTTGCGTAAAATATGGTTACATTGTTGATGTAAACTGTTGTTAAGAAGTAGGATTGAACTTTGAGCCGATTAAACACCTGTATTTATTTATCTACAAAATTCTCAGAATCGTCTGATTCATAATCACTGTTATCATCAATTACTGTTATTATTGGATTGTTAGATATTATCTTCTTTTTCAACATATTTAATCCACACATCTTCTTCTATAGATACTATTTATAAAAGGATAACTTCTATAGACAACGACAAGGCTTATAGGTAAACCGAAAACACGAAACGCTTGCGCGATGTAATCGAACACAGCGCCATCTATTGGTTCATTTTTTGAAATACGGGTACCGAAGCAAAGTGAGGGCGGGCCACTAGTACTATTTATAAAGAGGTACATTCTATAGACTTCAACAGACCTTATATGGGTGATTCTCCGTGAGATGTAACTTTCGTGGCAGCTTTTAAATCCATATTCAATTCATAACAAGTTCTTAAGCTACTTAGTACGGAATCAGGTCAATGCATGATAATAATATTTATATTGTGTGAATTTATTTATTTATTTTTGGCTTACTGACTAACTAATCCTTATAGATCTCTATAGAGAGAATGAGGGAGTAGAGT
This sequence comes from Cnaphalocrocis medinalis, assembly GCA_014851415.1. Taxonomy (NCBI): domain Eukaryota; kingdom Metazoa; phylum Arthropoda; class Insecta; order Lepidoptera; family Crambidae; genus Cnaphalocrocis; species Cnaphalocrocis medinalis. Next base: position 10,579,291 of record CM026295.1, read on the forward strand.
AAAAAAAAGGCTGTCATACATAAAGTAAAGTATCAGCCTATATTATGTATAATACTGTCCCACTGCACGGCGAAAGCATCAATCATACAAATCTATGCTAACTAAAACTAGCTTTTTGGCAGACCGAAGCATGAAGGTCGTAGTTGATGGTGAGTGCTCTGACCTCATGTCTGTTAATGCTGGTGTCCCGCAAGGCTGCGTACTATCACCCACTCTGTTCCTCCTGCATATAAATGATATGCTGCAAATCAGCGAGATTCATTCTTATGCGGATGACAGTACGGGTGATGCGTCTTATACCGGCCGCGCTAATATTTCGCGGGAAATCGTCATCGCATCATCAACATCACTTGGTAATGTCTCTAACTGGGGAAGACTTAACTTGGTCCAATTTAACCCCAGTAAAACTCAAGTTTGCGCGTTCACCGCAAAAAAGCTACCGTGGGACGTATCTCCTTATTTTGAGAGTATCCCCTTAATTGCCTCAGCTAATATCTCGATACTTGGCGTTGACATATCGAGCGAAGTCCAGTTCCGCGGTCATCTAGAGGGCAAGGCTAAATTAGCCTCAAAAAAGCTTGGCGTCCTCAATCGATCGAGACGGTATTTCACTCCGGCCCATCGTCTATTGCTGTATAAGGCGCAAGTTCGGCCGCATATGGAATACTGTTCTCATCTTTGGGCAGGGGCGCCCGTGTACCAGCTTCTCCCTCTAGACCGGATTCAACGGAGAGCGACTCGAATCGTTGACTGCCAAGATATTTGCAGTAGGCTCGATCCCTTGGCGCTGCGTAGAGATGTAGCTTCGCTATGTGTATTCTACCGAATATACCATGGGGAATGCTCTGAGGAATTGTTCGGATTGATTCCTGCCGCTTCATTTCGCCACCGTTCCACTCGACAACAGTTTCCACCCACATCATTTAGATGCTTGGCAATCTTCAACTGTGCGTTTCTCGAGAAACTTCTGCCTCGAACTACAAAACTATGGAATGAACTGTCACCAGCGGTATTTCCGAACCGATACGACCCACAAACCTTCAAAAAGCGAGCGTATTCCTTCTTAAAAGGTCGGCAGCGCATTTGCGACTCCTCTGGTGTTGCGGGTGTCCATGGGCGGCGGTAGTCACTTACCATCAGGTGAACCGTCTGTTCGTCTGCCCCCTATCTCATAAAAAAAAAAAAAAAAAAAAAAATCTAGTCATCGCTACAATTATGGGATTAGGCTTAATCACCACGCTTGCCTAATGCGGCCCTTGCTAAATTTGGCGAGCTAATTTCGAAAAATTCGAAACATACTTTTGTCTCAACCCGAGAGTTGAACCCGGAAACCCGAGATCACGGCTTGCTACGTAAACCACTAGACCAACGGGGCGTTTGATACATAAATGAAACAAAATTGGATAGGTGCCTACTTAAATTAAACAAAATTGACACTTAAATTAACTTTATTAGGTTCTTTCCAAATTTCCCACCAGCTCTCTGTGGGGTGCTACGAGCTCCCACTGGGTGTAACCGGTGGTACAATGTGGAGTGGGACCCGGATACACAGGACTGCGTTGTTGCTCTGGTCTACCACTTGGAACTCGACTGGAACCTGGGTGTTCTGAAAAGAGATAGAAGTATAAAGTATCAGCCTATACTGTCCCACTGCAGGGTAAAAGCCTCCATCATAGAAATCAAGTTATCGATACTATGATGGGATTAGGCCTAATCACCACGCTTGTCTAATGCGGTGCGGTGATCCTGATCGCAAACCCGAGCTATGTTCGGAAAATTCGACACATACTTTTTCTAAATCTTTAAGGCTATATGTATAAAAAAAATAGATATTAACCATTGGCGTCAATGACATTCCACCTACAATGGACTTCGCATCTGCGCCTTGTGAACGGGACTTGAAAATTATGCCTAGGCATACTTTTGATTAGTCGTGTGTCAATGATAACTATGGAGTCGCTCTTTTGTAAGTTTTTTTCACCCGAGCGAGATTATGGCAGGTCACGAACTAATTTACGATAACTATATCATAAAAAAAATGCATAAATCAACTTGACTGGCCGGTTGGCGCAATGGTAGTGACCCTGCCTCATAAGCCAAAGGTCGTGGGTTCGATTCCCAACCTGGACAAACATTCGTGTGATGAACACTTGTGTTTGTTTAGTGTCTGGGTGTTATATATGTATTTAAGTATTATATTAGTGATCCTCTGTTGTCTGATATCTGTAACACAAGTGCATAAGCTACTTAGCACGGAGTCAGGTCAATGTATGAGATGTTGTGTGAATTTTTTTTATTTTTTTTTTTAACTTACCGCTGGGAAGTGCATTTCGATGAAAACATGCAACTTGTATCTCAGTACTTCACCCTGCACGACAGGGCAAAAAGAGTTCTGAAGGAAATTGCAAGTGTGGGCACTCGCCCCCAAGTTGTATGGGATCGGCAGAATACCCATGTACGCCGTGGCCACAGTTCTCATGTTTGTCATAGTGCGAGCTGAAAAAAAAACAAAGGAATAAATGTTACTCGAAGCTTATTTAGGTAGAGTATACATATTGATGTATACTCCTTTTTTTGAGCAGACAGTGCACATTTGTGATCAACCTAGGTCGCTTCGAGTTTCTCGTCATGCTAGGCTCCGTGTCGCGGACCCAGTCATCTTCCAAGTTGGACGATGAGGAAGAGGCCCAGGGTAAACCGAGTTACGCATACGCGTCCATACCTGGTGGACGGGTATGCGTTACGCATTTCCCTTGCCTCAACAAAAAAAAAGAGTATGTATCAGCCACAAAAATAAAACCGAAAAATAGCTAGGTTACAAGACAGGTTTATTGGATAGCTAATTTGTGTATGTATACCTACAGATTTTGGCCTTATACCAATCCGAAAACCCTCTTTGCTAGAATTGCGATGTAAGTTAGCATAAGGAGGGACAACTCTGTTGGCAGTTTACGGAACTATTTTCAACTTAGATCTATAGATTACTAGCGGCCGCCCGCGACTTCGTACGCGTGGAGTTAATTATTGACACTTACCGTCATATTTTGGACAATCTACACAATATATTTTTATAAATTGTAGTCTATGTGTTATTCTGATGTATAAGCTATATTTTGGTAAAGTTTCATTCAAATCCATTCAGTAGTTTTTACGTGAAAGAGTAACAAACATCCATACATCCAAACAAACTTTCGCCTTTATAATAGTAGTAGGATTGTCATCGTTTACAGTAGCGACGCCAATGTATTATGTTTTTAGTAAATGTGGTTAATTTAACATATTTAAATAATGAAAAATGAAACTCTCTGGAGTGCAGTCAAGTATTATATTTACGATTTGTGTAGAGGTATTTCAAATTAATCATTAGTGTATAAATGCCACAATTAACAACAAACTTGAATACAATTTGGCATATAAAGATAATAAACTCTAGTAGCTTAACACAAATAATTGTAAATATCAAACTTGAGTGCACTTCAGAGAGTTTTACGGAATAAAAATATCCTAAATAGGGTATTTGACAATTTTTTTTTATGTGTCTAATCAAAAGACCTCTCAATTTAAGAAACATTATTGAAAGAATTACTCGATTCTGATTTGAATTACCTGAGATATCATAACTTTAAGAGCACATATTTTGGGCAAGCCCAAAAACGCTCTATACAAATGGCTACAGGCTAGTGACGTCACATGCTCGTATCCTGTATGCGCAAATAGTAAATTTTGTTTGGTAGCTATATCAAATATTTCGTTTTTGTAAATGGTTTTATACTTAAAGTTGGTGGAAAATGTACGGGTAGTTCAATGATATAATTATTTTTTTAAATTGTAATACTTTAAAAATGGACTTGCCCATGAAACTTTGAATGCTCATAAAACCAGCTAGACGTTATATTTTTAACTGAAAATGTTGGCCATTGGTTCTTATTTACCAGTATTTTGGAAAAGTATAAATATTTTTTACTATATCGATATTAGTCAAATACCCTATTGTGGTGAAAGAGTTGTAAATATATACAGATACACTCTCCCTGTGTATAGAATATACTAACGAGCTTGAAAGACGATGTCTAACACAGCATCTTGGCCTTGCGGCAGACGACACGGAGGCTCGTCGCAGCCCAAAATGAAAGTGTTCAGCGGTAGATCACCAGTTTTTCTTAAGCCTGTATAAAAAAGAATAATAAATAAATAAATCCTCAAACTGATATTCGGCTACGGCGGCCAATCTTAAAGATCAGCCACGTACGCGGGATATTATAAAGTGCTAAAGTGTGTGCGTAAACACAGACTTTGTAGGGAGTGAAGAAACGCACCGGGGAAAGAGCCCTTAGCAAGTACCCGGTGAGCGTCTCCCAAGATTCGGTCCGTATGCCGAGACAGTAGGAAGGACCATGGGCTGGTGGGGGACCTGTGTCTTTACCCTCTTAATTTTTTTTTATATATTTTTTTTACCATTTTGATAGATTATTGTTTTGTTTTTACTTTACGTCAGTGCAGTTTATAAAATACAATTATTAGTTTTACCAGTATCCGCGTTTTTATTGGCACCAAATATCTAGGGACCATACAGCCCAACTTCAACAATATTAATAATTGGAACGCGAAAATGTTAGATCTCTTCAATTGAATCACCAGATTTGAATCAAGCCCGGTACGGGCTGAATTTGCATACTTACATCGGTTCACTGAAGTAGTCTGACCGAAGACCATCAGGCATGAACCCAACAACACTACCAAACGCAACATACTGGTTTCTTCTACACTTCCTCGTAACTTACTAACCAATTAATGTATGTTATCCTCTTTATATTAAGCAATAGTGATTACAGAGATTTTAGGCAGGTAATTAATTAAAATTTCATTGTAAGAACACCTGTTAGTATTAATCATAATATTTACAAGTGTTATGATTGCTTTATCAACAGCTTTGGCTCACCTCAGCCTGATGATAAGCAAATGGAAAGCCCACGTTGCTGTTACAACGGACGCGACGGCACGGCATCACATCCGTTGGCACTGCCATACTGGCCCGCGAGATGCTTCTTCACGCTTCGTTTTTGAAGGAGTCCATACTCCATATTGTAGGACAGAAGAAACAAAAGAAAACGAGTGCAATTTTTTAATGGAGCGGCCCACATAATATTAGCTGCTAAACTTTTTAGTCAGAGATGGTATGTTTTCCACAGTCAAACCACAAAATAAATATTTTGTGGTAAAATGGTGACAACATTTGCCCAGCACGCATAGGCGTACACAGGTTCTGGGGCAGAGCCGGACATATCAGATTTTTACAAGCTAGATGCTTATAAAGAATAAAAAAAACATACATTAAAATAGGTATGTTTTTTAAATTATTTAACTCAACTTAGGAAACTAACTAACTAACTAAGTTGTCTTGGGTCTCGGTGTTCTGGGTTGACGCCCCCAGTTAAATCGTCATCTGGTACTCATAGTACAGGGGTTGCCCTAGTTTGAGACCAGGTTGATTGGTGTGATGGTCTGGCTCATTTATTTATTTACTAGCGGCCGCCCGCGACTTCGTCCGCGTGGAAAAGTAACTTTTTACCCCCCTTTCAACCCCCTTTTCGCAATAAAAAGTAGCATATGTTCTTTCTCAGGGTCTAGATTATCTGTATACCAAATTTCATTTAAATCCGTTGAGTAGTTTTTGCGTGAAAGAGTAACAGACAGACAGACAGACAGACGCACAGAGTTACTTTTGCATTTATAATATTAGTATGGATTAGTATGGATATGGAAGTATGGATTTTATTTTAACTCTCTAGGTCTAGATAAGTTAAATTAGTAGGGACGTCAACATGATCCAAAAAGAGGCAGCCTCAATTTATTTATTCAATATTTATTTATTTATTGGCCTACCAGTGCTGCCCTCCTAAGCATAAACGCAGTATAATTTTGCTAAGTGAATAAATTCAACCTTAAAAACATAGCAATGAAGTTGATTTTGACACTTAGCAAAATTATACTGCGTTTATGCTTAGGAGGGCAGAGTGAGACTTGTAAGAAAATCTCGGCATATTTCTATTCTGTATGATCCATAGTGTTTTCTGCGAGTTTCAGTTAACATTGCTACGAAAAGAATTAGCCCTTTGACGTAGGTATTTCAAAGGGGTCCTTAAATTGTGCCCGTGCCTACTTCAGTTCCTTTGAAGGTAGGGTTGCCTCTAGTATACTCCCGAAAGGGTGAAGTTCCAAATTGTATGGAGGCTTGGCTAGGACCCCGTACAGTTTTTTATGTGATAGATAGCAGAAGAGCATAACCCACCACCATCCTATGGTCCTTCCACCTTCTCGGCATAAGGACCGAATCATGGGAGACGTCATCGTATCGGAATCACCTGAAGGTAAGGGATTGGCCGCCTAGCACACTTGCGGAGTGACAAGTGCGCTGCACTCGTATTATTTGACATAGTTGTAATTAATTTACAGTCTCAATTAGTTATATAGACTACGACTACGTGCGGACCGCGTGCACCCAGCACAAAATGGAACCATTTGGTACCTTTTGTATGATTCAATAAGAGTTCTTACCACAAATGGATAAAACCTACTCTTTATTGCACTCAAATGATTACAAAACTGAATGCTATACCTTTAATACATACACCAAATATTTTTAATTACAAATATTTTATGATCTTAAACTATTAAATAATTTTAAGATTTGTACTATAACATAAGATTTTTTGAAATACTGTACAATGTTATAGCCAGTTATGGGACATTACCTTTGCCTGGAAAAGTAACTCTTATTACAATCGAGTGATTTCATATAAAGCTTCTATGAAACCGTATTTTGCGATTTCTTAGCAAATATTTCTATTACAAAATTATAATAGAAATATTTGTATGAGCAATTTCACCTTTTGAAGTTTCGGTGGAAAGGCAAGGTGGTCACAAGTAGTTAAACAAATCACAGTACTCAAGTGTACTAAACTTGAATAACATTTCGGTGTTTATTATGTATTATTAAGTATGTATTTACAAAAGTATTATAAATGTACCTATTATATTTGTTATTCCACTGTTGATTCTGTTATCCGTATAGCTGGCGGCACGAAAGAGTAGCGATGACCGTTATTTTGCGCACTTGTAAAATAGAAGACTTTCTATCAAAATTGGTTTCTGCGCACTCAAGGTCATAACTACACATTCTTGCCGTAGACTATATCATAGGTGCTTGAGCTACCTATCTCGGAGTCATATCAATGTATGTGATGTGAAATATTTTTATTTATATTTCCATGTTTGACAGCCCTATCCTTAAGAGACCTTAATTAGAGAAGTCTTAACTAGGCAATCAGAGTGTTCGTGAGTCTGTGTGTTTTACAAACCAGGCTCCCGAAATACCCACCAGTAGATTCCTACCTATGACCTATTTATTACCTAACTACCGTTTACCTTACTATCGCTCATCACCGGATCTTTTACAATTTTAATGAAACAGGCATAAAAGTTAAAAAAAAGTTTATTTGGAACCAAAAATACAAATATAATTATGTTGTACGGAATACAGTTCCTTATAATAATTCAATCGAATATACAACAGTCTAAGTCTAAAAGGTGCCAAAAAGGCATCCGCTCAGCTATACAGGGTGTGTCATTTAAATCGGTCAGTATCGGAAAGTCTGAAACTGGAGGACAAACGAAGATCTGTTCTGAGGAACCATGTCATCGATTTTAATAACAAGAAAAACTGCGTTCATTTATTTTAAAAAATATCTGCACTCCGCTCGGGAATCGAACCCGGTGGTTTTTCTTGATTGCAAACGTGGTCACTTCAAGCACCTACTAAAATAAATTAAAGTAGGTATGTGGAAACAATGCATTTTATTCATTTTAATAATCATGTTTCATCAACGCCCCGTTGGTCTAGTGGTTTAAGTACCGGGCCGTGATCTCGGGGTCCCGGGTTCGATTCCCGGGTCGAGCAAAAACTATGTTTCGAATTTTTCGAACATAGCTAGCATAGGGTTTGTGATCACCAATCCGCATTAGGCAAGCGTGGTGATTAAGCCTAATCCCATCATAGTAGCGATGACTTGATTTCTATGATGGAGGCCTTTGCTCTGCAGTGGGACAATACCTATATATTATGCTGATACATCATGTTTCATACAGACGAGTGAATTCGTTTATTTATCAATAAACATGACAGCTCCGAAGTTAGGCAACTAAGAATACGGGACGCCAAGTGTTAGGGTCCCCCACGCTGATCACAAACCCCACTTATCGTGGTTGTACTGCGATAAACAGCCTTACCCTCCGAAAGCCGACAACCCATTCTTCAATGCCGTGGACCACCGCCATCACCACAGTAAATTAAGAACAAGGAGGCATGTTCAGTACTTTTTAAAGAAGTATGTTCAAACGTAGTGTGGGACGCCCTGCTACAAGATGGGATGATGACGACATTCGAATGCTGGCGGAGTGGGCCTGGATGAGAGGTGGGCCGAAATTCTGGGAGCGGTGGCGGGGTGCATTAGGGGAGACCTATGTCCATGCACTGGACCGAAACGTAGGTTGCTGGATGATGGATGATTTTCAAACTACTATAGCGCAAAGTAAGGTAAGGCTTATGGAACGCAATAAATTATTGAGTAATAGCGGCCGCCCGCGACTTCGTCCGCGTGGAAAAGTATCTTTTTACCCCCCTTTCAACCCCTTACAACCCTTTTTTCGCAATAAAAAGTAGCCTATGTTCTTTCTCAGGGTCTAGATTATCTGTATACCAAATTTCATTTAAATCCGTTAAGTAGTTTTGGCGTGAAAGGTAACAGACAGACGACAGACAGAGTTACTTTCGCATTTATAATATTAGTTAGGATGAGTAAGTAAGTAAAACATTTATTGACCACAAACAAAAAAAAATACACAACAATAGATAGGACATTGACTATTGAGTATGTATTAAGGCCTTTTTTTATTTTATTTCCTTTAATATAAACAGTCCAACCGATATAAGGCTACGGCGACCAATCTTAACGCGTAATGCGTACGTGGCAGATCCACGTGCGCAGGATATTATAGCGCTCAAGTATGTGCGCAAACACAGGTGCACTCTCTATTCCCTTACCCTCTTAATCCAGTGGGACCAACGGCTTCACGTGGCTCGTACAAGACAGCCAACTGCCAGACTTTGGGCTGACAGAGAATTTCAATCCGCATTAGGCAAGCATGTGATTAAGCCTAATTCCACCATGATGGAGCCTTTGCCCTGTAGTGGGTCAGTAGGATATAGGCTGATACTTTCTTGATTTGATTTTTCTTGTGTTTATGTCATTTGTTTGTATCAACTTTCGTGATTAGTTTATTTCAGTGTTTGTGTCATTTGTCTAAATCATAATATTATCTATGTGTTGTGGTATCCAAATTAAAAAATAAATTTTCTTTCTCTGTTACTTTACCATACTGTTATCACCGCTATACTGTGCCGACTTATCCGCGTATAATTCCTCATAGGTTCCAGCGATGGCTCGGAAAAAATGAATGGTCAGTATTTACGACTGGCATGGCTTTGGCTGTGATTGATTCTACTATGCTAGATAACAGTTTATTGTATTCTCTCTAGAGGTGACAAACAAGGTACGCCCACATAGAAAAAAGAGTTATTTACAGTACGAAAGATAGCTTTATCAATACTCTTAACCGTATTTTTTTATGCGATAGGTAGCAGACGAGCAGGCAGATCACCTGATGGTAAGCTATTGCCGGCGCCCATGGACACCTGCAGCACCAGTGGAGTCACAAGTGCGCTGCCAACCTTTACCTCCCTTTAACTTTTTACAACCCTGGGTTTTTATAAAGCGGGGCGTGAAACGCATCTCTATTACTCAAGACCGTTCGTTTGATATCTATACGAGGGACTTAATTAATTTTAATTGTGGGAGAGCTACGCTTCGGCAAAGAAGGCTAGCTCGACCGGAGTGATACCACGGACTCGCAGAAGACAGCGTGAAGTAGCACCTGCGCTGTTTGTTGAGTGAATGAGTGTACCGAATCCAATTGGAGGGAAATGGTGTTAAAAGTTGGCAGCGCACTTGTGACTCTACTGGTGTTGCAGGTGTCTGTGGACCGCGGCGGCAATCGCTTACCATCACGTGATCCATCTGTTCGTCTGACACCTATCGCGTAAAAAAGCAAAACAAATTTTCATTTTCAAAAAGCCTCATTGAGAAATTTATATGTTACTAGCGGCCGCCCGCGACTTCGTCCGCGTGGAAAAATAACTTTTTACCCCCCTTTCAACCCCTTACAACCCCCTTTTTCGCAATAAAAAGTAGCCTATGTCCTTTCTCAGGTCTAGATTATCTGGATATACCAAAACTTATTAAATCCGGTTGAGTAGTTTTGGAGCGTGAAAGAGTACCTAACAGACAGACGACAGATTCACTTGTAGCATTTAAATATTAGTATGGTTTTTTTATTAAACAACGGTTATTTGGCATTCGTCCCTCATCCATAAAGTTGTTACTCTTTGTATCGAAAGAAACGTTTGAAGGCCCGCCCGTAAATATGGGGAGGTTACATAAATCAGCCCGGGCCAAGATCTGAGACAAATGCCCGCCAATTTATGGCCCGTGGCGGGAGAGGAAACGTGATATTAATACCCACTGTTTCGTATTTTGGGGTATTACCACAGAATACTTAATAGTACAAGTACAGAATGCCCACTTCTAAAAACCGTTTATAGAAAAATAAAGGCGCTCGCTACCACAACATAAGTTGAAAATTCCGGCCCCCAGCGTCAACACCCACAATTATTCATACCTAGAAGTGCGTTCTCTTTCTATCGCACGCAACTGTCGCGCATGCGTCGCGCTCGCTCGTGTTTTCTACTGACTGGCCCCTCCGGAGGGGACGCCGCATGTACTTGCAAGTTTGATACTAAACGCGGAGTGGGACAGGCCTGGTATTACCTACTATACAGGATGTACCTATTTGGAAGCATTTAAGTCCGTACAGCCATATATCAAAGTATACAAAACTGTCAAATTTCTGCAATCGACTCTCATCTTACTGTCATATACATTAGGTTGAATATCAATTGAGGAAATATGACAGATTGGGGTAACCTGATGTGTGGCTGACTGTACATCCTTTTTTTTGCGAATATCCAAAAGTCATAGAACAAATGTTGATCAGAATGGTTGGATGACGTTGAAATAGGATCTCGATCTAATAGTACGCCATCTAGCGGTTTTTTTACACACGATAGCCCCCATTACAAAAATCAATAAAAACTATATTATAGTGAGTACTAGGTACCTACCTATAAATAGTTGGACAAATAGTTGTCATTGGAAGTCTCTCGATCATCAGCTGGTAATAAACTATGTAATGTCACGCTAAATTGACTACAGCCATAATCATCATATCTACATTAACATTTGCATTTGATAGATGGCGTTACGTTAACGTCAGGTCGAACTTTGACGACATTGCATTGTTTGTTTCATAACTTAAGTTCATAATTTTGGCCTGTTCTAATCCACTCGTTGTTGGATCTGACGTCAACGTAACGCCATCTATCGGATTTAGCATTTGCAAAAACCCTTATTAAAAAGAAAATTTAAAACCATGCCACCTACAATTTAGTAAAACACATTAATTATAGGGTAATCGATAGGTACAATGATTGCCCACTTAAGGAAATGATACTAGGTTTATTTTAATATAATTCTTTATTTTAACAGTATCAGAGTGTCATCTCCTTTTTAAACCCCCATTTTAGGGAAGTGGGGGGCGCGAGCGAAGCCGCGGGAAAAGCGAATAATAACTGTGGAATGGATGATTGGTAGATGCATGATTATGGAACGTATAAGAGAACGATGTTTGAATTAGGATGACGTGTGAGAGTGAGAGAGAAGACGAATGGCCGCGGACGATGAAAGATGTAAAGACGAGTGATGACGTAAGAAGATTATTTGTTAAATACAAGAAGTTAAACTCCAAATCTGGTTTCCTTGCCCCACCATCCTACATAACAATGAAATGAAATCAAAGCGGCAGACAGCGGAGATTATTTTCTTGTTTCATATATTTTTGAGCGTGTTTTAGTACTTAGTCGGGTTTTAGTTTTAGAACTTTCTTTCTTTTCCTTAGGGCTAACTACTGCATAGACATCGAAACAAGCTACTCTGTTTTGTTGGATTGTAACTTCATTCCTTATTACAATACTCCCATACTCCATAGTTGTTTTAAATAGATGAAATAAATGGTTGAATTTGATACCTCGAAATTCATAAACTCCCTGCAAAAAAAATACATTTATTAAGTACTAGCTTTTGCCCGCGGCTTCGCTCCCCCCCACTTTCCTAAAATGGGGGGTTAGAAAGGGGCAAAAAGTAGCCTATGTTACTCTCCATCCCTTCAACTATCTCCATTCAAAAAATCACGTCAATTCGTCGCTCCGTTTTGCCGTGAAAGAAAGACAAACATACAGACAGACACACTTTCCCATTGGGTATAATATCAAGTCTATTATTATGTACTAGCGGCCGCCCGCGACTCCGTCCGCGTGGAAAAGTAACTTGTTACCCCCCTTTCAACCCCTTACAACCCCCTTTTCGCAATAAAAAGTATGTCCTTTCTCAGGGTCTAGATTATCTGTATACCAAATTTCATTTAAATCCGTTGAGTAGTTTTGGCGTGAAAGAGTAGCAGACAGACAGACAGACAGAGTTACTTTCGCATTTATAATATTAGTATGGATACATACAGAGTGTTACAAAAAGGGGGTATTATTCCAAAATGAACCGATTCTGACAAACTTTACAAATCTCATATGAGTTTTTAACCTTCCAAGTTAATATTACGATTATTAATAGTTAATTGAAATATGATTCTTCGTGAAATCCATTTCAATTCGCACATACTACTGAGCAATCAGCTGCATTGATATTGACCACTTTTTGACCGCTCCTTCTAGAATACCTAGATATCGCACCAGTGCTGTGCCCACAAATTGTTTACATACAAAATTTTATAAATTAATAACGGTAAGATTGTTTATCTTTTTCTAAATATTTTTATATTAATTTGAAACTTTGAACATATAATCTCACAAGGTACACATTATTTTCTTTTATGGTTAAAACCCCCTTTCTGTTACTGTAACCATTGATCCTTATATAGACAACCATACATTAGGTCGTCTACACACTGGCTGTCTACATCACTGATTTCCTTCACCGCCGAGGTGATGGTTAAAATAAGCACGTAGATTTGAAATTCGCTTAGAAAAAACATCTTTCCATACAAAGTCGGTCACGTGACTTGATAATTTTGTATGGGGAGAGTCAAAAAAAAATTCGACGAATTTTCAAAAGTCGTAGAACAAAAGATGTTAAGAATGGTTGGTATGATACATGGTTAAAGTCATGTAAATAATTTTTATTTTTGGTTGAAGAATTGCTATTCTTTGCAATTTATTCTTAAGTAAATAATTGTACTTATTCGAGTCCCACCTGAACCCTCCGAGGATTTTTTTTATGTAAATGTTCACAGATACACACTGTATTACCTTACCTTTGAGAGGACACAGATATCTTTCTGAATTTCCTTGTTTAATAGCTTGTAAAGAATTTTTAAGATATAGCTATGACAATCAATGCTTCTTAAATAGGTGATAAGATCTCGGCTCCCATCTTTTTTAAGCAAGAACACTCTAGTGGATCCCTGTCAATAAATAAATATTTTTTTATTATTATAGGCTAAGGCGGGTAGCACACTGCCAGAGTCGAGGCACAGTCGAGTCCAAGTCAAGGCACAGTCGAGGCGGAGTCAAGGCACAGTTGAGGCAAAGTCAAAGAATAGTCGAGGCGGATTCAAGGCATAGTCGAGGCGGATTCAAGGCACAATCGAGGCGGAGTCAAAGCACAGTCGAGGCGGAGGTGCGGAGCATTCTCTACCCATATTCAATATGTCGTCATCGGAAATAGAAATATTCTTTATAAGTCCTTATAGAACATTTATGAATGTCAAATAATATTAAGCTACCGCTGATTCGGAAAGCCGATTTCTACCGAGAAGAATCAGCAAGAAACTCAGTAAGCACTCTTTTCAAAAGACGTAAATGTGTGGGTATATTTAGCAATCAAAGAAATTACCTTCATATTCCTGAGACCATCTTTGAGTATAGTTATGTTTACATCAATGTTGACATCTTTCGTGGTGTTCGTAATGGTGAAGTTCAAAGCAATTGGTGAGGTTTTAGAGTAAGGCTGGTCCGAGAGTTCGCATTCATTCACTATTTTTAATAATATTACTTTGTAAGGACCCTGTAGTAAAAAAAAAAACATTTTACAAGATTCTAACTTTAAAAATAAAAAAAAAACTCAGCCATGTTCAAGTCGGATCTTATTGAATGCTTACTTACCGCTAATTTTCTTGACACCATCATAATTGGCATAGCGTATAAAATTAAAATAACAAAGAATTGGAAATGATAGTAAAAATGCATTTTGCTTGGATGCGGATTAGCGATTAAATGTTCTGATGAACTAAAAGTAGGAACATTGAAAATAATAATGATGATTATTTCCTTTATCATCTAAAATTCTAAATGACATGGCAGTAATGACTGACTGATTAGCCGAGGAGACTGGCCGAATAGGCGCATTAGGTAGTGACCCTGCCTCATACGCCAAAGGTCGTGGGTTCCCCACCCTTTTTTCCCAGGGGAAACCATCATGGCCTTTACCTTGCCACATGTGGGGGACAAGGTGGTGTGTGGGACTCTAACCCTAACCAAAACCCCTGGGGTAGTCCATCTCAGCGCAATCGCGGTCGGATACCCCACAGCCGGGACTGGACCGTACCGCAAATCGCGCTCGCCACTTTGAGCAAAATTGTTTGGCGCAATGCAGCCCTTCCCCAAATGCGCGACCTACCAGGACACCCAGTAGGATTTTTTTCCTCGCGGAGTCGTGATACTGAGCAAGCCACTCCCCAGTAGTGGCATGCTCACGTACTCCGAAGCCCGTTTAGTCGCCTCTTACGACAGGCCGGGAATACCTTGGCAGTATTCTTAACGCCCCTAGCCACAGGGCACTGGGTTCTCCACCCTGGACTAACATTCGTGTGATGAAGTATGAACACTTGTGTTTGTTCAGTGTCTGGGTGTAATGTATGTATTTAGTTTAGTATTACATTTGTTTCCTATGTTGTCTGATATGTGTTACGCAAGTGCTTAAGTTACATAGTACGGAGTCAGGTCAATGAATAAGATTTTGTGTGATTTTATTATTTTGTGGCTGACTGTACATTACTAGTCACAATTTTAAACTTTGAAAATAAAGTATGAGTTCATTTTTTCAAAAAATAATAACTCATTCGATTTGAGTACACTTACCCATTTAATGCTTATGTTAAATAAGTAAAACCATATTTTACGCAAATAAAATCTATTTTATTCTATTCTATTCTAAGTAGTGTTTTTTCATGTGTAACCTCATGTTATTATTTTAAGTGCCTAAACAAATATTTTTTTTCTTTTCTTTTCTCTTTCCTAACCTTTATTCGGGCAATCACTGTAACAAATGTATGAACCCTAATAATAACAATAAAATGAAATCAAAGCGGCAGACAGCGGAGATTATGTTCTTGTTTCATACTTTCTTGAGCGTGTTTTAGTACCTACTTAGTCGGTTTTTAGTTTTAGAACTTTCATTCTTTTTCTTAGGGCTAACTATCGCGTAGACATCAAAACAAGCTACTCTTTCTTGATGGATTGTGACTTCATTCTTTATTAAAATACTTCCATACTCCATAGTCGTTTTAAAAAGATGAAATACATAGTTGAATTTGATACCTCGAAACTCATAAACTCCCTGCAAAAAAATAAATTTAGTATGTATATTATTATGTATGTAGGTATATATGCAGCATAGTCATCTACTTTCCGAACCAGCGGTAGCTTACATAATATTGGACATTCATAATTTTCGGTATGGACTTAAATTGAATGAAGATTATTTCTATTTCTATTTCTATATGTTCACAGATACACCCTGTATTACCTTACCTTTGGCAGGATACAGAGGTTTTTCTGATTTTTCTTGCTTAATACCTTGTTAAGCATGTCTATGATATAGCTATGACAATCGATGTTCCTTAAATAGGTGATAAGATCTCGGCTCCCATCTTTTTTAAGCAAGAAAACTCTAGTGGATCCCTGTCAATATATTATTTTATTATTATTGATAGGTTAAAGCAGGGGACTAAGCCTCATCAGCAGCAACCCACGCTCGTCCACTGCTGGACATATTAGGTCTCCCCCAATGCACGCCACCGCTCCCGATTCTCGGCCACTCTCATCCAGCTCACTCCAGCCAGCCTTCTGAATGTCGTCATCCCATCTTGTAAGCAGGGGCGTCCAACACTACGTTAACCGAGTCGCGGTCTCCACTCAAGGACTTTATGGCTCCAACGGTTGTCAGTTCTGCGGCTAATGTGACCAGTCCACTGCCACTTCAGTTAATAATCCTATCAGTAGTAGCGAATACTTGATTCCTGTGATGGAGGCCTTTGCCCTGCAGTGGGACAGGTATATACCTAATATGCCTGGGCATTCTAAACCACCTTCTAAATTGCCCTATTATACACATTGACACTAAAATATAACTACGTATATTTAACACCAAAGACATTACCTTAATATTCCTGAGACCATCCTTGGTTATTGTTACTTTTCCATCAATCAAGGCATCTTTCGTGGTGTTCGTAATGGTGAAATCCAAAGCCATCGGTGGGGTTTTAGAGTAAGGCTGGTCCGAAAGTTCGCATTCGGTCGTAATGTTCAATAAAGTTATTTTGTAAGGACCCTGTAGTAAAAAAAAATTGTACAAGATTCTAACTTTAAAAAAAAACAAAAGAACTCAGCCAATTTTAAATTGGATCCGAGCAAAAAGAGCCGTAAGTACTACCTACTCAACCAAAACAATTAGGCGCATTCAGAACATGGCGGCTTGAGGATTAGTGATGGGAATACTTTCATCTGTATTATTCCAGTGATACATACTATGAGTACTAGTAATACTAATGGCAACGGTAACAATGTTCCGAAAAAAGTAATTATTGCGCGTCACTATACTCTGATTCATAATCATGTAATATAAACTAACAGCTACCATCGACCTTTATTTTTTTAATGTTGCCTCCTAAGTGCACTAGTGCTGTTATAATTGAATTGTGAGCGAACAATTGAATTAATAATTGAACATTTTAGATGTTAAGATTATTTAAATTAATTATCATTGATTTAGGTACGACGATAGTTAATTAAGAAAAACATTACCTACATAAAGTGCAGCGTATATTTTATACGTAATGCATAGAGCTGGTTTGAATGAACATGAAGGCAACAATAAAGAGCAAAAAATCGATAAATTGTTTTTTATTTAAATGAATTAATCTGACAGCTCATAGCATGACTACATTTTACACAACTTCGTACATTTAGTTAGAAGTTTGGACATCAATCAGCGCTCCAAATGTAATTTTCAATATTAACTCATATCATGAAAAGAAAATGAAAAATAATTGAATCGCAATGAACATTTCGATTACTCACGACCGACACTATTTTTGTATTACGATAACGCGGCAACCCGCCAACTGTCAGTTGATATACATGATTATGGATCAGAGTATAGGATAGCTGTCCTGTCATGCGCCTAATTGTTTTGGTCGAGTAGTACCATTGATTTTTATGCATTGTCCACTAAGGCTGTACTAAAGCGCTGTGGACCATAAATCCATCACAGAAATCAAGTCTAAAGGTGTCCGCACGCGCACCCGATGAAGCGCTCCGGCATCTTATAGTCCAATGCTGATCCACAGAATACCAGCGTCATGGCACTTCAGCGCCGTGACTACTTAAACAGTTGAGTGGCAACTATTTTGGTAGCATATCACAGACAGTGTTTTTATTTTGTATTTTCTTGGTGTCTGTTCGTCTGCCACCTATTACAAAACAATCTGATATTACTTACAGCTAATTCTCTTGACACCATCATAATTGGCATAGCGTATAAAATTAAAATAACAAAGAATTGGAAATAATAGTAAAAATGCATTTTGCTTGGATGCGGATTAGCGATTAAATGTTCTGTTGTACTAAAATCCCCATTTTAGTACAACATAATTATTGAAAATAATAATGATGATTATTTCCTTTATCATCTAAATGAGGTGGCAGTAATGACTAACTGAAATAGCCGAGGAGACTGGCCGAATGGCGCATTAGGTAGTGAGCCTGTCTCATACGCCAAAGATCGTGGGTTCAATCCCCACCCTGGACAAAGATTCGTGTGATGAACACTAATGTTTGTTCAGTGTCTAGGTGTAATAGTGGCTTTTGGGTG
This sequence comes from Cnaphalocrocis medinalis, assembly GCA_014851415.1. Lineage (NCBI taxonomy): Eukaryota > Metazoa > Arthropoda > Insecta > Lepidoptera > Crambidae > Cnaphalocrocis > Cnaphalocrocis medinalis. Next base: position 10,597,683 of record CM026295.1, read on the forward strand.
AGTTGCCACCTAAGCTTAATAGTATTAATTTAATATTAATTTAATAGTATTGTATTTGTGTTTCCTCTGTTGTCTGATATCTGTTACACAAGTGCTTACGCTACTTAGTGCCTATAGATATCAGGTCAATGAATGTGATTTAGTGTGATTTTATTTATTTATAATTATAATGATTCAGTTTAAACGAATCAGCTAGTATGACGAAACCTCGTCAAAAAAATATATTGGCCCTTGGAGAGCCAAGCTTCAGGACCGTAGGAGAGCTACGCTTCGGCATGAATGGGCCGGCTCGAAGCGTAATAGCGTGAAGCAGCGCCTGCGCTGTGTTTTGAGTGAGGCTCAATAGTGAGGATAGGAGGTTAAGAGGTTGGCAGCGCGCTTGGATTCCGCGGATTGCAGTGTCTAGGCGGCGGCCAATCGCTTACCATCAGTTTAATCCGTCTGGTCGTTTACCACCATACAAAAAAAAGAAAATATGAGTTTGAATTTTTATGCTAGCGGCCGCCGCGCACTTCGTACGCGTGGAAAAGTAACTTTTTACCCCCCCTTTTAACCCCTTACAATCCCTTTTCGCAATAAAAGTAGCCTAATATGTCTTCTCACGGGTCTAGTTATCTGTTAATCAAATTTCCTTTAAATCCGTTGAGTAGTTTGGCGTGAAAAGAGTTAACAGACAGACAGACAGACAGACAGGTACTTTTCGCATTATAATATTAGTATGGATTTTAGTAGGCAGCGGCATGACTGGGCCTTGGTATTATTATACCTATAGTTGATGTCTATCTATGAGCGGCAGTTACGATTTCATCAGTTGGACCGTATGCTCGTCTGCCTATTTCAGCAATAAAAAAGTAGACCAGGTGATTCTATACAAGTCATCCTTTTTGAAAAACAGGCATTTTCACTAAGTAGTAAGAAAAACCGCATGCAAGCTAGCCGGCTCAAAACCAAAGAAACAACAGCCTTTTACGTCGGTCTACAAAAAGCTTTCATTTTACTCCGGTCTGTAGTTTTCAGATGGTCCTGGTTACGTACAGCCACACATCAAAGTATACAAAACTGTCAAATTTCTTCAATCGACTCTTATCTTACTGTCATACACATTGAGTTGAAATTCAATTGAGGAAATTTGACAGATTGTGGTAACCTGATGTGTGGCTGACTGTACATTACTAGTCACAATTTTAAACTTTGAAAATAAAGTATGAGTTCATTTTATACAAAAAATAATAACTCATTCGATTTGAGTACACTTACCCATTTAATGCTTATGTTAAATAAACCATATTTTACGCAAATAAAATCTACTTTATTCTATTCTCTTCTAAGTAGTGTTTTTTCATGTGTAACCTCATGTTATTATTTTAAGTGCCTAAACAAATATTTTTTTTCTTTTCTTTTCTCTTTCCTAACCTTTATTCGGGCACTCACTGTAACTAATGTATGAACCCTAATAATAACAATTAAATGAAATCAAAGCGGCAGACAGCGGAGATTATGTTCTTGTTTCATACTTTCTTGAGCGTGTTTTAGTACTTAGTCGGGTTTTAGTTTTAGAACTTTCTTTCTTTTCCTTAGGGCTAACTATCGCGTAGACATCAAAACAAGCTACTCTTTCTTGATGGATTGTGACTTCATTCTTTATTAAAATACTTCCATACTCCATAGTGGTTTTAAATAGATGAAATACATAGTTGAATTTGATACCGCGAAACTCATAAACTCCCTGCAAAAAAATTAATTTAGTATGTATATTATTATGTATGTAGGTATATAAGCAGCATAGTCATCTACTTTCCGAACCAGCGGTAGCTTACATAATATTGGACATTCATAATTTTCGGTATGGACTTAAATTGAATGAAGATTATTTCTATTTCTATTTCTATAAATGTTCACAGATACATTGTAAGTATGATGTATTACCGTACCTTTGGCAGGATACAGAGGTTTTTCTGATTTTTCTTGCTTAATACCTTGTTAAGCATGTCTATGATATAGCTATGACAATCAATGCTCCTTAAATAGGTGATAAGATCTCGGCTCCCATCTTTTTTAAGCAAGAACACTCTAGTGGATCCCTGTCAATAAATTATTATTTTATTATTATTGATAGGTTAAAGCAGGGGACTAAGCCTCATCAGCAGCAACCCACGCTCGTCCACTGCTGGACATATTAGGTCTCCCCCAATGCACGCCACCGCTCCCGATTCTCGGCCACTCTCATCCAGCTCACTCCAGCCAGCCTTCGAATGTCGTCATCCCATCTTGTAGCAGGGCGTCCAACACTACGTTTACCGAGTCGCGGTCTCCACTCAAGGACTTTATGGCTCCAACGGTTGTCAGTTCTGCGGCTAATGTGACCAGTCCACTGCCACTTCAGTTAATAATCCTATCATAGTAGCGAATACTTGATTTCTGTGATGGAGGCCTTTGCCCTGCAGTGGGACAGTATATACCTAATATGCCTGGGCATTCTAAACCACCTTCTAAATTGCCATATTATACACATTGACACTAAAATATAACTACGTATATTTTACACCAAAGACATTACCTTAATATTCCTGAGACCATCTTTGGTGATAGTTACTTTTCCATCAATCAAGGCATCTTTCGTGGTGTTCGTAATGGTGAAATCCAAAGCCAACGGTGGGGTTTTAGAGTAAGGCTGGTCCGAAAGTTCGCATTCAGTCGTAATGTTCAATAATGTTATTTTGTAAGGACCCTGTAGTAAAAAAAAATTGTACAAGATTCTAACTTAAAAATAAAACAAAAGAACTCAGCCAATTTTAAATCGGATCCGAGCAAAAAGAGCCGTAAGTATACCTACACAACCAAAACAATTAGGCGCATTCAGAACATGGCGGCTTGCGGATTAGTGATGGGAATACTTTCATCTGTATTATACCAGTGATACATACTATGAGTACTAGTAATACTAATGACAACGGTAACAATGTTCCGAAAAAAGTAATTATGCGCGTCACTATCCTCGATTCATAATCATGTATATAAACTAACAGCTACCATCGACCTTTATTTTTTTAATGTTGCCTCCTAAGCACTAGTGCTGTTAAATTGAATTGTGAGCGAACAATTGAATTAATATTGAACCTTTTAGATGTTAAGTTATTTAAATTAATTTCATTGATGTAGTACGCGATAGTTAATAAGAAAACTTACCTACATAAAGTGCAGCGATATTTTATACGTAATGCATGAGCTGTTTGAATGAACCATGAAGGCAACAATAAAGAGCAAAAATCGATAAATTGTTTTTTATTTAAATGAATTAATCTGACAGCTCCTATCATGACTACATTTACACACTTCGTACATTTAGTTAGAAGTTTGGACATCAATCAGCTCCAAATGTAATTTTCCAATATTAACTCATATCATGAAAAGAAAATGAAAAATAATTGAATCGCAATTGAACTTTTCGATTACTCACGACCGACACTATTTTGTATTACGATAACGCGGCAACCCGCCAACTGTCAGTTGATATCATGATTATGGATCAGTATAGGATAGCTGTCCTGTCATGTGCCTAATTGTTTTGGTCGAGTAGTACCATTGATTTTTATGCATTGTCCACTAAGGCTGTACTAAAGCGCTGTGGACCATAAATCCATCACAGAAATCAAGTCTAAAGGTGTCCGCACGCGCACCCGATGAAGCGCTCGGCATCTTATAGTCCAATGCTGATCCACAGAATACCAGCGTCATGGCACTTCAGCGCCGTGACTACCTTAAAACAGTTGAGTGGCAACTATTTTGGTAGCATCTCACAGACAGTTGTTTTATTTTGTATTTTCTTGGTGTCTGTTCGTCTGCCACCTATTACAAAACAATCTGATATTACTACAGATAATTCTCTTGACACCATCATATTGGCCATAGCGTATAAAATTAAAATAACAAAGAATTGGAAATAATAGTAAAAATGCATTTTGCTTGGATGCGGATTAGCGATTAAATGTTCTGTTGTACTAAAATCCACATTTTAGTACAACATAATTATTGAAAATAATAATGATGATTATTTCCTTTCATCATCTAAATGAGGTGGCAGTAATGACTGACTGATTAGCCGAGGAGACTGGCCGAATTGCGCATTAGGTAGTGACCCTGCCTCATACGCCAAAGGTCGTGGGTTCAATCCCCACCCTGTACAAAGATTCGTGTGATGAACACTAATGTTTGTCCAGTGTAATAGGATTATTTGTGTTTCCTCTGTTGTCTGATATCTGTTACACAAGTGCTTACGCTACTTAGTGCCTATAGATATCAGGTCAATGAATGTGATTTAGTGTGATTTTATTTATTTATAATAGGCTTGTTTCCAAGGTTAGAGATTGGAAGATTTTGTATAAAAGGAGAAATAACGGTAAAAACAAACTATATACAAGAATTTAGTTTGATATTTTGTTGTCCTCAGTCAATTAAGGTTAGATCTAAATTTGATACGTAACTTGATTTTAAAAGTATTACATTTGCTAAATAATTATGTACAGTGGCCAGCACATCAAGTTACTACAATCTGTCAAATTTCCTCAATTGATATTGAACCAAACACGTTTGACATAAAAGTGAGGTTCGATTGAAGAAAATTTGACAGATTGTAGTAACTGATGTGCTGTCCCCGTACAATTAGATATTTCATGCAATTTGAGCAGACTTTTCTTTTGAAACCATTTTCATAACGCTTATTTAATATAGCTATCGAACAAAGGTCTCCCGTGATGAACACAAACTAGCACGCTGTGACGTCACAGCGTGGCAGGGCCGTTGTATGGAGGCGTTTTGACAAGGTTTATTTTATGTGATCTTTGAATGGTGATTCTCGGAGAATTTCATGCTAACAGAGTAATCTTTGTGCCGATGTTTCTACTTTGGAGAGCTTCTTTGATTACTAATCAGATAAAAAAATTGGAAACAGGCCTATTATAATGATTCAGTTTAAACGAATCAGCTAGTATAACCAAACCTTGTCAAAAATGGCGCCGGCAAATTAATAAAAAGGTACATTTAAAAAATATATTGGCCCTTCGAGAGTCAAGCTTCGGGACCGTAGGAGAGCTATGCTTCGGCATGAATGGGCTGGCTCGAAGCGTAATAGCGTGAAGCAGCGCCTGCGCTGTGTTTTCAAGTGAGGCTCAATAGTGAGGAAAGGAGGTTAAGAGGTTGGCAGCGCGCTTGGGATTCCGCTGGTATTCCAAGTGTCTATAGGCGGCGGCAATCGCTTACCATCAGGTAATCCGTCTGGTCGTTTACCACGATACAAAAAAAAAAAAAATTAGTTTTGAAATTATTTATTATTTTAGTAGGCAGCGGCATGACTGTGCCTTGGTATTGTTGATGTCTATCTATGAGCGGCAGTTACGATTTACCATCAGTTGGACCGCATGCTCGTCTGCCTATTTCAGCAATAAAAAAGTAGACCAGGTGATTCTATACAAGTCATCCTTTTTGAAAAACAGGCATTTCACTAAGTAGTAAGAAAACCGCATACAAGCTAGCCGGCTCAAACCAAAGGAAAACAGCCTTTTACGTCGGTCTATAAAAAGCTTTCATTAAATTCTTATAATTGGAGCCGTAAAGTCCTTGAGACCGCGACTCGGTAAGCGTGTGTTGGACGCTGTGCAACAAGATGAGATGATGACATTCGAAGGCTGGCTGGTGTGGGCTGGATGAGAGTGGCCGAAAATCGGGAGTGGATGGCGTGCATTAGGGGAGACCTATGTCCAGCAGTGGACGAGTGTGGGTAACCAATGCTGATGATGCATCTTGAAAAATTCAATTTACTTTTATCTAAGTCTGTAATGTTTTGCTTTCTTAAAAAATATCGTATTTTCGCCACAATCAGTGTAAATAGGTTGGCGGCGCTAGTTTCATTCGTATAGCCCCTTAAGTAAGTATAGGTATTTAAAACGAAAATCAAACACACAAATATAATTTTTGGATCACTTCAAATTGAGTAGGAGTCCTCTCGTAAATAAGTTTTACTTAATATCACTTTTCGAAGGAACCCGGTTCCTTATAGCTTTGATGGGGCTGATATATACGTAAAAATCAACACAAGCCATTGTTTCTTGTTGGACCGTGATTACAAGCCTTATTAACAATTTGCCATAGTCCATTTTTTTTCTAATTACATGATAGATGTAGTTGAATCCGACTTCTGGAACTTTGTAAACACCCTGAAAAATAAATACTTTGATTAGGTTTTTTTTTTCATTATAGACAAACGATCATATACAACTAATAATATTAACAGTTCGAGATACCTATATGCAAATAAGTAATAATAAATAACTTCACACAACATTCATACATTGACTTGATATACAGTTATACAGGCCGTTAAAGTGGCCGTTTTTAGCAATAATTAACATTATTGTTACTTGTCGCGTGTTACAAATATTGTGTTGCATCTTGAAAAATCCAATTTACTTGGATCTAAGTCTCTAATGTTTTATTTTCTTCAAAAATATCATATTTTCGCCACAATCAGTATAAAAAGGTTGGCGGCGCTAGTTTCATTCGTATAGCCCCTTAAGCAGATAAAAAATTAATTAGTAGGATAATACGTAGTCTCATTATAACTACCTTTTTCAGGTTACAGATGTTTTCATGACCTTTATTGCCCGCTCCCATGGAATACAAGGTTACGAGGTAACTACGGCAATTCACTTCGTTGATATAGCCAATCAGCTCTCGACTTCCATTTTTGTTTATCAAGTACGCTCTAATTAATACCTGTAAATAAAAATATTATAATTTGAATCTCTCATTGTTAGGGTCCTTATAAACTATACTTATCCTTATCTTTACTAATCCTTACTTAATATTATAAGCCTGTCTGTTCTTTTGTGCCTGTCAATCTCATATTTGGATCTCACGGCCGCTTACCTATCAGGCGGAGTGAGGGTCATATTGATTGTCCTCAATGCTCTGAGGAATTGTTCAGATTGATTCCTGCCGCTTCATTTCGCCACCGTTCCACTCGACAACAGTTCCACCCACATCATTTAGATGATCGGCAATCTTCAACTGTGCGTTTCTTAAGAAACTTTCTGCCTCGAACTACACAACTATGGAATGAACTGTCACCAGCGCGGTATTTCCGAACCGATACGACCTACAAACTTTCAAAAAGCGAGCGTATTCCTTCTTAAAAGGTCGGCAGCGCATTTGCGACTCCTCTGGTGTTGCGGGTGTCCATGGACGGCGGTAATCACTTACCATCAGGTGATCCGTCTGTTCGTCAGCCCCCTATCTCATAAAAAATATATATATATAAAAAATAAGCAAAAGTAACTCTGTCCGTTTGTTACTCTTTCACGCCAAAACTACTGAACTGAATGAAACTTGGTATACAAATGGTCTAGACCCTGATAAAGGACATAGGATGCATTTTGTTGCGAAAAGAGGGTTTTAAGCGGACGAAGTCGCAGGTAGCAGTAGCAGCAGTAAAATTTTAAGGGAACTAATTATTTGAGCTGTTATTTAAATATTTGAGATGTTATTATTATCAGTTGAAAAACATCTTCTTCTTTGAGTGCCGTCTTTTACGAAGGTTGGCGATCATAATGGCGACTTGAACCCTTGACACAGCTGCTCTAAACAGAGAACGGGTGCTTTTATTGTACCACTGGCGCAGATTTTAAGCCAAGAAAAACATATTGAGCAGTTATTTAATTTAATGGCGGTTGATTAATTATTACGACAGTAAAACATGGACAGCAATAAAATATGTATTGGTCGGTTATTTAATCAAATCATACAATGTCAATTCTAAAAATATTTGAGCAGTTCAATAACTGAATGGGCGGTTCCATAAATAGTTCGGCGGTTCGAAGAATAGTTCGGTAGATCATATTATAATTTATGTAAGTATATTATTTAACAACCAAACAAATTACCTTAGCATTCCTTAATTCACCATTTTTGTGTATAGTTACGTTTCCAGCTATACAGGAATCTTTTGTGGTGTTGTTTATAGTAATGTTCGCAACTATCGATGGATTTTTAGAAATAGGCAGGACTGGACGCTCGCACACATTCTCTATTTTCAATAATTTGGCCTTGAAAGGACCCTGTAACAAAAGTTAATAATTAGAGGGCAGGAGAAGGCAGCTCCTTCCTCGTTCTTGCCCCTACCATCAAGACATTGAATGCCCTACCAGTTCAAGTGTTTCCTCCTTCTTACAATCCTAGGTTTTTAGGCGGGGCGTTCTGAACAATATTTGATCTATAACTTTTCGAAATATGGATTAAAAAAATTTCAACTAAGTAGGTATTCATACAAAGTTGGTCACGTGGCTTGGTCATTCTGTATGGGAATCGGAAAAAGTCGGACGGCCTGTAAAACACGTGGTTGAAGGGATGTTAATGTTTACAGATACACCGTGTATACAGTGGGACAGTCCAACTAACTAACAAGCCATCACTACTATGATGGGCTTAATCACCACGCTTGCCTAATACGGATTGGTGATCACAAACTCGAGCTATGTTCGAAACTACTTTTTTGCTCAACTCGGGACCTCGAGATTAAGTCCCGTTACTTAAACTTATCTGCCCAAATTATATAAAAACTGAAGATTAAGCTTACCGATTCTATATTTGACGCCATTATTGGCATCACAAATAAAAAACAAATAATAAAGTATTGGAAATAATAGCAAAAACACATTTTGTTTAAACGTAGATTGGCATAAAATGTGTTGTTGTATTTAGATCAGGCAAACAGTAGGTGTAAAATAATTATGATTACTTCCTTCGTCATGTAGGTACACGATCTAGTAGGTACTAATGATTTAGATCAGCGTTTCCCAATTAAATAGCCGGGTCGCGACCCGGTGCCGGGCCACCAAAATGATATAACCGGGTCGCGATTGTCGCCATATATTTTGAAAACATGAGTACGGAACCAGCTTAAATTTGAAAGTAGGTACAGTGGCCAGCACATCAAGTTACTACAATCTGTCAAATTTCCTCAGTTGATATTGAACCAAACACGTTTGACATAAAAGTGAGGTTCGATTGAAGATTATTTGTGTTTCCTCTGTTGTCTGATATCTGTTACACAAGTGCTTAAGCTACTTAGTACCTATAGAATCAGGTTAATGAATGTGATTTTGTGTGATTTAATTTATTTATAATTATAATGATTCAGTTTAAATGAATCAGCTAGTATGACGAAACCTCGTCAAAAATGGCGCTGGCAAATTAATAAAGAGGTGCATACAGTATAAAGAAAATATTGGCCCTTGAAGAGCCAGGCTTCGGGACCGTAGGAGAGCTACGCTTCGGCTTGAATGGGCCGGCTCGAAGCGTAATAGCGTGAAGCAGCGCCGCGCTGTGTTTCAAGTGAGGCTCAATAGTGAGGAAAAGAGGTTAAGAGATAGGCAGCGCGCTTGGGATTCCGCTGGTATTGCAAGTGTCTATAGGCGGCGGCAATCGCTTACCATCAGGTAATCCGTCTGGTCGTTTACCACGATACAAAAAAAAGAAAAAAAATGAGTTTTGAAATTATTTATTATTTCAGTAGGCAGCGGCATGACTGTGCCTTGGTATTGTTGATGTCTATCTATGAGCGGCAGTTACGATTTACCATCAGTTTGACCGCATGCTCGTCTGCCTATTTCAGCAATAAACAAGTAGACCAGGTGATTCTATACAAGTCATCCTTTTTGAAAAACAGGCATTTCACTAAGTAGTAAGAAAACCGCATACAAGCTAGCCGGCTCAAACCAAAGGAAAACTGCCTTTTACGTCGGTCTATAAACAGCTTTCATTAAATTCTTTTAATTGGAGCCGTAAAGTCCTTGAATGGAGACCGCGACTCGGTAAGCGTGTGTTGGACGCCCTGCGACAAGATGGGATGATGACATTCGAAGGCTGGCAGGTGTGGGCTGGATGCCGAAAATCGGGAGCGGTGGCGTGCATTAGGGGAGACCTATGTCCAGCAGTGGACAAGTGTGGGTAACTGATGATGATGATGCATCTTGAAAAATTCAATTTACTTTTATCTAAGTCTGTAATGTTTTGCTTTCTTAAAAAATATCGTATTTTCGCCACAATCAGTGTAAATAGGTTGGCGGCGCTAGTTTCATTCGTATAGCCCCTTAAGTAAGTATAGGTATTTAAAACAAAAATCAAACACACAAATATAATTTTTGGATCACTTCAAATTGGGTAGGAGTCCTCTGTAAATAAGTTTTACTTAATATCACTTTTCGAAGGAACCCGGTTCCTTATAGCTTTGATGGGGCTGATATATGCGTAAACATCAGCACAAGCCATTGTTTCTTGTTGGACCGTGATTGCAAGCCTTATTAACAATTTGCCATAGTCCATTTTTTTTTGAAATATATGATAGATGTAGTTGAATCCGACTTCTGGAACTTTGTAAAGACCCTGAAAAAGAAATAGTTTGATTAGGTTTTTTTTACATTATAGTAGACAAACGAGTATAATATACCTACAACCAATAATATTAATAGTTCGAGATACCTATTATGCAACTAAGTATTAGATAATAAATAAATTCACACAACATCTCATACATTGACCTGACTTAGAAAATAAATCAATTAAGATATTAAGCTCCATGTAATAGGTATCTTACAAAAAATTGCATGTTATTCAACATAGCTACACACACACACAACAAACAAAGCAACATGTACCATCTACAATATAAACACCCTGTTTATACAGGGTGTATCTGTGAACATTTACATCCCTTTAACCACGTGATCTACCAACCATTCTGAACAACATTTGTTCTATGACTTTTAAAAGTTCACATAAAAAATTTATCTTTCCATACAAAGTTGGTCACGTGACTTGGTCATTTTGTATGGGGAGTCGAAAAATTTTTCGAAGAATTTGGAAAAGTTGTTTAACAAATGTTGTTCAGAATGGCTGATAGAACACGTGGTTAAAGGGATGTAAATGTTCACAGATACACCCTGTATAGCAATAGTGGCCCGCCCTCACTTCGCTTCGGGACCGTAATTCAGAAACGAACCAATAGATGGTTCGTTTCTGAATTACGGTCAATTACATCGCGCAAGCGTTTCGTGTTTTCGGTTTACCTATAAGCCTTGTCGTTGTCTATAGAAGTTATCTCTTTATAAATAGTATAGAAGAAGATACTTTTATCTTGGGGACTACGGTGCGGCGACCTCCTCGTGTGGCCTCCCCGGTAGTATTTTCTTTCTGTTTGGAACTGCTACCGGAGGGGTCCTGGTGTCCCTGGGCAACGGCGGGTAGCAATTGGCTTATCGCCGGCTGACAGCTGCACTTTGAGGCCCAGCTCTGTCTGGGCCAGGGCCCTGTCCGGCGCCCTGTGAGGATCTCCTCCACTTTGGGCGCACCTTGACGTGGGCCCCACCGAGTGGGGCGCCTTCGGGCGCCACCCCCCACCACTTTTGTGGGGGTCTTTAGTTGCTAGTCTGCGCTGCATCCCACAGCCAGTGGGATGCGGCAAAGGCCGGCTAACCCCACCTCTCCGCCCAGCGACCGACTGCGCAATCCAGCGTAGCCGGCCGTGGGGCTGTCTGGTGGGGCAGTTTTTTGGAAGCCTACAGGCACTCTCCCCTAACGCCCCGTTGGTCTAGTGGTTTAAGTACCGGGCCGTGATCTCGGGGTCCCGGGTTCGAATCCCGGGTCGAGCAAAAGTATGTTTCGTATTTTTCGAACATAGCTCGGGTTTGTGATCACCAATCCGCATTAGGCAAGCGTGGTGATTAAGCCTAATCCCATCATAGTAGCGATGACTTGATTTCTATGATGGAGGCCTTTGCCCTGCAGTGGGACAGTATATAGGCTGATACTTTACTTTACTTTTACTTTACAGGCACTCTCCCCCACCTTGCCCTGGAGCCAGCAGGGTGTGGGTTTGTGGAGAGTTCTGCAGGAGCCCATGCCCGCGACGCCCGTATCGCAATCCAGCGATGCGGGCGCCGCCCGGTTAGGGCTTTGTCGGAGGGCAGTGGGAGCTGCTCTGGGGGCTTTAAGCCCCGGGCGTCGGAAAGAGGCCGTGCTGGCGTGCCTCGCTGTCCATGGGTGGGTCTACGGTGATGAGGTTCGTCCTATTTCCCGCTTTCCCACCCCGAGCCTGGATTTGCCGGGAAAAATCGCAGAGTGTTTAGTGGGTATGCCCTTGAACGGCTTCTGATTAGCAGAGGCCCAATCCAGGGGAGAGCCCCACACTACCTGGTCGTCTCCCAGCGGCCGGGTGTGCATAAGGCGGCATTCACTCTGCGTGAACAAAAAAAAAAGAAAAGATACTTTTATCTTCTATACTGTTCTGTCTTCTGTTTTGTTTGTTTGTTTGGTTGACTCCATAATAACAGATATCAGACAACAGAGGATCAAAAAAACAATAGTTAAATACATTATAAATATAACGCCCAGACACTGAACAAACACAAGTCCACCACACGAATGTTTGTCCAGGGTGGGGATCGAATCCACAACCTTTGGGGTATGAGGCAGAGTCACTACCAAATGAGCCATCCGGTCAGTCATATATTATCTAAGTATAGATTGATCAGACTAATCATCAGTTTCAAACTATAATATATATATTATAACCAACCAGGTCTCAGACTAGGGCAACCCCTGTACTATGAGTACCAGATGACGATATCCACTTTCCCCGAATTAATGTTCACCTTAGTATCAGATTATACCGTCTCCCAGGGACCTGGCAAAGCCACAATGAAGGTAAGGTTTTTTTTATGTAGCCCCTTAATACTGGGGCAATCGGAGAAAGTGGATATCTGTGTAATAGAAGTGCGGAGTCAGGTCAATGTATGAGATGATGTATTGTGTGAATTGGTTGACCACAAATTTTAATGTCTTAATTAGTAAGATAATACGTAGTCTCATTATAACTACCTTTTTCAGGTTACAAATGTTTTCATGACCTTTATTGCCCACTCCCATGGAATACAAGGTTACGAGGTAACTACGGCAATGCACGTCGTTCATGTAGCCAATCAGCTCTCGACTTCCATTTTTATTTATCAAGTACGCTCTAATTAATAGCTGTAAATAAAAATATTATAATTTGAATCTCTCATTGTTAGGGTCCTTATTTATTATTATTAAACTAAGTGAGCAGATTTAAGTTTGTTGCCTGAACTAGGAAAAACCCTGTATCTCAGGCAAAAAAACAAAAAGATAAAGGGCTTATTAACAAAATAATGTTTTAACAATAAACAAACATAACATTTATATAACAGAGCACTAACAGTGAATCACAAAATTACCTAATCTTACGCGCATGTAAATAATGTAAACTAAGAAACTAAATACAAATAAACCTGCTTATGACATGAACTGAACTGATTGACCCACTGACTTGATTGACATTGGTTGATTGACTTATAAACTATACTTGTCCTTATCTTTGCTAATCCTTACTTAATATTATAAGCCTGTCTGTTCTTTTGTGCCTGTCAATCTCATATTTGGATCTCACGGCCGCTTACCATCAGGCGGAGTGGCATCTTGATTGTCCTCAATAAAAAAAAAGTGAAAGTAACTCAGTCCGTTTGTTACTCTTTCACGTCAAAACTACTGAACTGAATGAAACTTGGTATACAGATGGTCTAGACCCTGAAAAAGGACATAGGATGCATTTCGTTGCGAAAAGAGGGTTTTAAGGAGTTAACGCGGACGAAGTCGCAGATAGCAGTAACAGCAGTAATATTTTAAGGGAACTAATTATTCGAGCTGTTATTTAAATATTTGAGATGTTATTATGAGCAGTTGAAAAACATTTTGAGCAGTTTTTAATTTAATGGCGGTTGATTAATTATTACGACAGTAAAATTTTGACAATTAGAATTTGAAATTTTTCCACATTTTACTGTTCAATAGTTTTGTAAATCCATGTAATTGTGAATCTATGTAATGTAATTTAATTTATTAACTAATGTAATTATTAATGTAATGTAACCATTAATGTAATGTAATTATTAATGTAATGTTTATTATTAATGTAATGTAATTTGATTTATTTTATTTTATTTATTATTGACATTGTAAATATTTGCATGCTATTTTTTTATATTGGCGAAACATGAGCACTTTTTTACTTATTTTTTATGACACTTGTATACCATGTTATATGCTAATAAATAAATGATTATGATTATAATACATGGACAGTAATAAAATATGTATTGGTCGGTTATTTAATCAAATCATACAATGTCAATTCTAAAAATAATTGCGCTGTTCAATAACTGAATGGGCGGTTCCATAAATAGTTCGGCGGTTCGAAGAATAGTTCGGTAGATCATATTATAATTTATGTATATTAATTTATGTATAAAATAACAACCAAACAAATTACCTTAGCATTCCTTAATTCACCATTTTTGTGTATAGTTATGTTTCCAGCTATACAGGAATCTTTTGTGGTGTTGTTTATAGTAATGTTCGCAACTATCGATGGATTTTTAGAAATAGGCAGGACTGGGCGCTCGCATACATTCTCTATTTTCAATAATTTGGCCTTGTAAGGACCCTGTAACAAAAGCTAACAATTAGAGGAGGGCAGGAGAAGGCAGCTGGGACGTGAAGTAAGGTTCTTCAACCAGTACTCATGTCCCCACCCCACTCTGGCGACGAGGGAGCGCCGCTGGGGTTTAGTCGGTATGCCTCCGGCCGCTGCCAGAGGAGAGCCCGACATAACCCTCCTGCCCCCCCCGGGCAGGAAGGTATGCATAAGGACCCATTCCCCAGCGACAAAAAAAAAAAAAGGAGAAGGCAGCTGCTTCTCGTTCATGCCCCTTCCATCAAGACATAGAATACCCTACCAGTTCAAGTGTTTCCTCCTTCTTACAATCCTAGGTTTTTAGGCGGGGCGTTCTGAACAATATTTGATCTATAACTTTTCGAACTAAGGATTAAAAAACTTTCAACTAAGTAGGTATTCATACAAAGTTGGTCACGTGGCTTGGTCAATTTGTATGGGAATCGGAAAAAGTCGGACGGCCTGTAAAACACGTGGTTGAAGGGATGTTAATGTTTACAGACACACCGTGTATACAGTGGGACAGTCCCACTGCAGGGCAAAGGCCTCCATAATAGAAATCAAGTCATCACTACTATGATGGGATTAGGCTTAATCACCACGCTTGCCTAATACGGATTGGTGATCACAAACTCGAGCTATGTTCGAAAAATACTTTTTGCTCAACTCGTCCCGAGATTAAGTCCGGTACTTAAACTTATCTGCCTAAATTTGACGACCCGATTGGTTCAGTGGTAGTGAATGATGCGTCTGGGCCAAGGGTTGCGGGTTCGATCCCCGCACAGTACAAACATGAACATGTTTGTTTGTATTGGTCTGGGTGTTTTCTATGTATTATAAGTATGTATTTACAAAAGAAAAGTATTTATGTATATTTGTAATTCCACTGTTGGTTCTGATATCTGTAACACAGGTGCTTGAGCTACCTATCTCAGAGTCAGATCAATGAATGTGATGTAGTGAAATATTATTATTATATTATTTAAAAACTGATGATTAAGCTTACCGATTCTATATTTGACGCCATTATTGGCATCACAAATAAAAAACAAATAATAAAGTATTGGAAATAATAGCAAAAACACATTTTGTTCATACGTAGATTAGCATTAAAATGTGTTGTTGTATTTAGATCAGGCAAACAGTAGTTGTAAAATAATTATGATCACTTCCTTCGTCATGTAAACGATCTAGTAGGTACTAATGATTTAGATCAGCGTTTCCCAACTAAATAGCCGGGTCGCGACCCGGTGCCGGGCCACCAAAATGAAATAACCGGGTCGCGATTGTCGCCATATATTTTAAAAACATGAGTACGGAACCAGCTTGAGTTTGAAAGTAGGTACTTAGTGGGTCACGAAGGGTCAATGTGAAATTTACCGGGTCATGGCATAACAAAGTTTGGGAAACACTGATTTAGATTATAAAAGTCAGCAAGCTATATGGCATGAACGGGCCGGCTCGACCGAAGTGGTGATCAGGCAAATTGCCAGTAACATCCATACTCCATACTATTTATAAAGAGATAAATTCTATAAACATCAACAGACCTTAATTCTAATCGAAAAGGCAATACACTACCGCGATGCAATCGACACTCAGTGCCATCTATTGGTAGAGAGTGGAACTAATATCCCGAAACGAGTAGGGCGAGCCACTGCTAGTCTACATATTTTTTTATATATATATTATAGGAAGGAAACGAGCAAGCGTGTCACCTGCTGGTAAGTGATCACCGCCGCCCATGGACATCAGCTACACCAGAAGGAGTGCGGATGCGTTGCCGGCCCTTAAGGAAGGGTATAGGCTCGTTTCTTGAAGATTTGAATGTCGTATCGGTTCGGAAATACCGCTGCGGGAAGTTGATTCCACAATGGGGAGGTGCGTGGCAGAAAGTGTCAATTTTGACTCGGGTAGAGAAAGTAATAAACCTGGAAATGCATTATTTGAGTCTCATTTAGACTGTTCTGCAGTGCGAGCTAGCGTATAAGTCAGCTTGCCGAGTAACTGTTTTTATGATATAGGTGGCAGACGAGCAGACGGATCACCTGATGGTAAGCGATTACTGCAGCCCATGCCCATGTGATACCACGGGCTCATAGAAGACCTGCGTAAAGCAGCGCCTGCGCTGTGTTTTGTAGAGTGAGTGCCCTCACTCACTCGACAGACTCAATTGGAAGGAAAGAGGATTAAAGGTTGGCAGCGCACTTGTGGCTCTACTGGTTTTGCAGGTGTCTTTAGGCGGCGGCAATCGCTTACCATTCTCTGATGTATGATATTTTATTTTACTTTTAATGCAGTGTGTGTGTATACCTAATGCAGCAGTATGAATAAAAGTGTTATCTATCTATCTACCATCAGGTGATCCGTCTGCTCGTCTGCCACATATCACATAAAGAAGTGTGTTAACCAGTTTTAAGTTATATCTTCCTATATACAATTTATAAAGGGATACATTTTATAGACATCGACAAACCTTATGTATGTCGCAGGGAAATGATAAAACCAGGGATTTGATCAAATCCCTAGATTGGATAAGTGTTAAGGTAGAGGTTAGGTTAGGGTTATTTTTTTATGACCACTCAGAAATCCTTATTTTTTTTTTGTTTTATCATTTCCATGCGACATATACACCGTGCTTTTTTAACCGTCGTTCACACTTCTCGAGGGCGTTATACTGATGAAAACAAATATTTTTCTCCAAGCAACATAGGGTCAATAAAAAAAAAACACCTTCCCATACAAAAGTGATCAGCTGATAGTTGCAATTTGTATGGGAAGGCATTTTTTTTTTAGATTTGACCCTATCTTCCTTGGAGAAAAATGATTGTTTCCATTAGTATAACGCCCTCGAGAAGTGTGAACGACGGTTAAAAAAGCACGGAGTATAATACAAACCGAAAAGGCGGAACACTAGCGCGATGCAATCAATGCCCAGCGCTAGCAGACAGAGGAACAACAGTCCGAAAAGAAGTAAGGATGGGCCATTTAGAATAAAAATCAAACACACAAATGTAATTTTTGGATCAAGTCAAATTGGGTAGCGTCATGTTTTATTTACTATCGAAGTATTTTTCGAAGTAACCCGGTTTCTTATAGCTTTGATGGGGCTGAGATATGCGTAAATATCAACGCAAGCTATTGTTTCTTGTTCGTCCGTGATTACAATCCTCATTAACAAAGTGCCATAGTCAATTTTTTTTCTAAATACATGAATGATATAGTTGAATTCGACTTCTGGATATTTATAAACGCCCTGAAAAAGATATACTGTGATTAGGTAAAGGGGGGATAAAAGTGGGATAGTTGCCGCAGTAGGATACCTAGATGCCTCAATCAACTTTTTTTTTTATGAGATAGGGGGCAGACGAACAGACGGATCACCTGATGGTAAGTGATTACCGCCGCCCATGGACACCCGCAACACCAGAGGAGTCACAAATGCGCTGCCGACCTTTTAAGAAGGAATACGCTCGCTTTTTGAAGGTTTGTACATGAAGAGACCTGTGCGAATACTACACTCAGCCCTAAGTGTAGCCCTTTTTTTTTGATTTCGCTGGGGAATGCCGCCGATCCGGAGTGCAATGGGCCGACGTCGCCGCCTAATGGCGGCGCCTTACGCATACCCTCCTACTGGGGAGCAGGCGGGTTATGTCGGGCTCTCCTCTGGCGGGGGCTATCCCGAAACGACTAAACCCCAGCGGTTTTCCCTCATCGCCCTTAAATGGGGAGTGGTCGTGGGCTGTAAGACGAACCTATTACCCATACGGGCACCACAACCCTCCCCGGAAGCGTCGACAGGCGGGAGGGAGGGGATACGCTTGTATTTAAACGAAAGGATATGAGTGTAGTGTTCGTACATACAGGTCGCTACATATTGTTTGATGCATCTATCCTACTACGGCATCTATCCCACCTTTGCCTAATTCAATAAAATTAGGGTTCCGTAGTCTACTAGGAACCCTTATAGCTTAGTCATGTCTGTCCGTCTGTCTGTCCGTTCTGTCTGTCCTGGCTCGTTCTCCGCCGTTTCTGCACCGATTGCCACGAAAATCGAATTAATACAAAGTTAAAATTAGAGCGTCCCCCCCCCCCCCTTAACTTTTGAAATACTATTACAATAATTCTGAAAAAAATGTAATGTATACTTCCAAGTAAGTACTTTCAACGAAAACTATAGCGGACTCTGTATCATAGGTACATAGTTTTTACAGTACAACTCGACCAACTTATGACGTGCAGTTGCCCTAACTAAATGACAATGTATGGAAATAACTACCTACAAACTATGAAATAAGTAGGATTGGCCCATCTTATGGCTACGAAACCCTTTCATGTGCGTGTCCGAAGCGCTCTTGGCCGGTTTTTTATAAGTAACACCGTTAGTTAATACGCAGTCTCATTATACCTTTGGAAGGTTACACATGTTTACGTGACCTTTCTTGCCCAACGCCATGGAATACGTGGTGACGAGGTAACTACGGCAGTTCACTTCGTTCAAAAACCCGAGCAGCTCTCGACTTCCATCTTTGTTTATCAAGTACGCTTTAATATATGCCTGTTAATAAAAATATTATAATTTTGAATTTCATATTGTAAGGGTCCATAAACTTAGAGAATAGTTTAGATAGATATACAATTTTGCAAAAGTAGGCTGCAACGTGCATTGGATGTAATAGTTACAGAATTGGGGAAAACAGGGTTAGATCTATCCTACTACTATTATAAAGGCGAAAGTTTGTAAGTATGGATGTATGGAAGTTTGTTACTCTTTCACGTAAAAACTACTGATTGGGTTTGAATGAAACTTTACCACAATATAGCTTATACATCAGAAAAACACATAGGCTACAATTTATAAAAATATATTTTGTGGATTGTCCAAAATATGACGGTAAGTGTCAATAATTAACTCCACGCGTACGAAGTCGCGGGCGGCCGCTAGTCCACTAATAAGTCAAAGTTTTGCGTTTTTAGTAGAGGTCGACTTGTACGTACACCCAATCAATCAAAACAACCGAATCAATTTAATGCATTACTTGTGAGATATATTGTGTTTTAATGTGATTGCCAAGTTAATAAATGAATAACCGACTTGGCAAAACATGGATCTCACCACTTTTTACGGTAGTTGCGAGACTTGTTTTTTTTGACAAGTATTGTTTTTGATGGGATTCAATTTACTTGCTTCTAAGTTTGTAATGTTTTACTTTCTTAAAAAATATCATATCATCACAATCAGTGTTAATAGGTTGGCGGCGCTAGTTTCGTCATTGTAGCCCCTTTAACTGAAATAAATGCTTGGTTTATTTAGATTTGAGATATCTTTAAGGCAAGAGTGAACAGGCATCTTCTAGGCAAACGCGTATCATCCTAGACCTCATCGACACTTTCCATCAGGTGCGATTGTAGTCAAGCGTTGGCCTATCTATACATATATCTATTATCTATACATATAATAAAAATGTAAAAAAGCTGTGTCTGTACATTGAAGATATTTATCTCAAAATAACTTAGGACGACTAAAAAACAGTAACAGAACATGAATCAATGATTTTTAAAATTTTTGTCTGTCTGTTTGTCTGTTTATCTGTTGTCTGTGTTCGCGCTAATCTCGGAAACGACTGCACCAATTCGAATTAAACTTTTTTTATTGTATAGCTGTAATAGTCAGGGTCAACTTAAAAGATAATATTAAGAGTTTGCAGACCAGGCTCCTTGATGTAAACCACACCAGCCCAGCTAAACTATTAAAGAGGTAGGTTTAATGGCACTTTAACAAAAGTTGTTGCAGATTGATGGCATTTAATGATGCCATAGAAAAATCAAAGAATCATCTGGTTTGGAACTCTAAGAGCCCAGCTCCACTAGTAACAAATATGGAATGCAAATGGATGAAAATTGTCAAATGTGATCGAACTACCAAACAAATTACCTTAACATTCCTTGATACACCATTTTTGAGTATAGTTACGTTTCCACGTATATAGGACCCTGTCGTTGATTTGTATATGGTTAAGTTAAAAGCAATCGACGGGTCTTTAGACAGAGGCAGGACCGGTTTCTCACAAACATTCTCTATGCTCAGTAAAGTGCCTTTGTATGGACCCTGTAGCAAAATTAAAGTATTATTTTTTTATTTTTTTTATGTGATAGGTAGCAGACGAGCAGGCGTATCACCTGATGGTAAGCAATTACCGCCGCCTATGGACACTTGCAACACCAGTGGAGTTACAAGTGCGCTGCTAACCTTTTATCCCCTTCCCCCCGGGTGGGCCTCCGGTAGCCTCGTCTCGTGACTTGGTAATTTTGTATGAGGACTCGAATTTTTTTTTTTATGAATTTCGAAAAGTCGTTGAACAATAGTTGTTCAGAACGGTCTGTAGAACACGTGGTTGAAGGGATGTAAATGTTCACAGATACACCCTGTATACTGTCGCAAAGCAGGGCAAAGGCCTCAGTCATCAGTGATGACTTGATTTCTAAGATGGAGGCCTTTACCCTGCAGTGGGACAGACAGCTTAGGGTGTATCTGTGAACATGACTCGTCAGTAAATATGGTGGGATTAGGCTTAATCACCACGCTTTTCTAATGCGGATTGGTGATCACAAAACCCGAGTTATGTTCGAAAAATTCGAAACATAATTTTTGCACAACTAGGGACCCTGGGATCTGCCCAAACATGCTAAAATTATTTGAAAACTGTTGATCAAGCTTACCGATAGTTTATTTGACGCCATTATTGACATCGCAAATAAAATTATAAAGTATTGGGAATTATAGAAAAAACACATTTTGTTTAGACGTAGAATAGCATTAAAATGTGTTGTTGTATTTAGATCAGGCAAACAGTAGGTGTAAAATAATTATGATTACTTCCTTCGTCACGTAAATTATGTAGTACTAATGATTTAGATTATAAATGTCAGCAAGCGTTTACCGTGACTTCGACATGAATGGGCTGGCCTCGACGAAGTGATACTACAGCTTCAGAAGACCGGCGTGAAGCAGCGCTGTCTTTCATCAAGTGAGGCTACCGGAGGTGTAATTGGAGGAAAGGTGGTTAAAGGTTGGCACTTATGACTCTACTGGTGTTCCAGGTGTATATATGGAGCTTTTATAGCTGGAGGCACGAAAGTATAGCGATGACCGTTATTTTGCGCACTTGTAAAAAAGAAGACTTTCTATCAAAATTGGTTTCTGCGCACTCAAGGTCATAACTACACTTTCTTGCCTCGGACTATAAAGTTTTTCTGATTTAGGGAATCTTATGAGACATAACAAATTAAAAATAATTCGTCATATGTGCCTAATTCACACTAAGATGAGATAGAGAGAAAACCTTATGCAAGCTAGGCTCTAACCACAGAAAATATACAGCCTTTTACGTCGGTCTATAAAAAGCTTCCATGAATTCTGGTCTGCAATATTCAGGGTAAAAAAGTGGCTGATTGTAGTTGTATTATGACTTAAAAGAGTATTTTGGGACAAATAAATGTAATAATGTATACTACCCGGACATCATTACAATACTACTTATCAATTTATTACAATTATTATTTGACATCTTAAACTTTGACATTACATAACATTTTTGACAAATTTTATTCGGACATTATTTAAATATACATTTTAATAAATCAAATAGAATTGAAATGCATGTCAAGGGAGGAGGGTACCGGAGGGCCCACCCGGGGGAAAGGGATAAAAGGGGGCAGCGCACTTGCAACTCCACTGGTGTTGCAGTGTCATGAGCGGCGGCAATTGCTTACCATCAGGTGATCCGCCTGCTCGTCTGCTACCTATCACATAAAATAAAGTGCAGTGTTGTCACTGTTTTCACCACCACCAACCCGTAGGAATGCGTGCCGTCCACGCGCGCACGCGCGCAAACTTACAGCATAACAAATTAAAAATAAATCGTCATGCCTATTACACACTAAGATGAGATAGAGAGAAAACCGTATGCAAGCTAGGCTCTAACCACAGAAAATATACAGCCTTTTACGTCGGTCTATAAAAAGCTTCCATTGAATTCTGGTCTGCAATATTCAGGGTACCGTCGCGTAATCTACTATGCTAATTTAAAAGTAGCCTATGTCCTTTCTCAGGGTCTCGGACCATCTGTATACCAAATTTTCATTTAAATCCGTTCAGTAGTTTTGGCGTGAAAGAGTAACAGACAGACAGACAGACAGACAGAGTTACTTTCGCATTTATAATATTAGTATATTAGTATAAGTATATTAGTATAGTATGGATAACTTCTATAGACAACGACAACGCTTATGGGTAAACCGAAAACACGAAATGCTTGCGCGATGTAATTGAGCACAGCGCCATCTATTGGTTTATTTCTGAATTACGGTCCCGAAGCGAAGTGAGGGCGGGCCACTAGTGATAGATATAAAACCCTATTGTGTTTGGAAAGATATTGAGGGTTCCAAAATATTTTCATATCAAAATCTAAACACATATTTTTTTTATAATATAAGAAGGCAAACAAGCAAGTGGGTCACCTGATGGTAAGTGAACACCTCCGCCCATGGACATCAGCTACACCAGAAGGAGTGCGGATGCGTTGCCGGATTTTGGGATGGTATAGGCTCGTTTTTTTAAAGATTTGAATGTCGTACCCATGTCGTATGTTCTTATTTTTAAAGTGCCTACCAGGAAGAAAACGGCGCATACCATCAGGCGATCCGTCTGCTCGTCTGATGAAATTAAAATAGACAAGTGAATGTAGGTATACAGGGTGACCCAAGACAATGGGACAGCAAGAGAAACCTTATACTTAATTTAGCACTTGGGCAGCAAAGATTGTCCGGAAAAGATCAAAGTAGGTACGGTCGTGGTCAAAAAGTGTTTACCACCTTAAGGATCATAATCGCACGTACACATGTAGGTGATAAGTTCTAAATCTTGTTGTAATGACCTATAGGCGACGGTGATCACTTACCATCAGGTGACCCGGTTGCTCGTTTGCCTTTCTGTACTGTATTAAAAAAAATAAGTTAAATTTATGGAACCCTCAGTCTGTAGCCCCGATTCTCATTTGTTTTTTTTTAATCGCAGACAACCCTTATGCCGGCATAGGCATTGAAAGAACCCGATTCTTTTCAAATGTACACTTAATTAAAATACTGGGGGAATAGTGAAGATTGCATGTTTTACATACTTACTAAGAGCTATGGGATGGGAAATATACATATACCTTTTCTTACTTACTTACTTACTCCACTGGCTCAGCGACTCGAAACGAGTCTTGGCCTCCGAAACAAGAGAACGCCACTTCGGTCGATCCTGTACCACTTGTTGCCAGTCCTTGGCCTGAAGTTCTCGCAGATCACTCTCGACGACGTCTTTCCAGCATTACCTAGGTCCTACCTTTTCTTAGTAATAATAAATTCACACAATCTCAAGAATACACTCAGGGGCACATTAACCGCCCAAAGCGTATTTTTCATACAAGCATACGTAGGTATGCTTGTATGAAAAATACGCTACGATTCTATAAATTAAAAAATAAAAAGTTTTATTGCAATACTTTTTATGTAACATGACCTTTACATGGTCGTCTTTTTATCAAGTATTTTATTCAACCATGAGAAATTGCCAATTTGCCCAATAGCCAAATCAATCTGAAGCCTTTATTATTCATACGAATCATATTTATTTTTACCTACACATCAATTCACAACATTAGTTTATTATTTAAATACACGCTACGACTATGCTATAAACAATAAACAGGGTGTACCTCTCTGTGAACATTAACATCCCTTTAACCACGTGTTCTATTATCCATTCTGAACATCATTAGTTCAATAACTATTGGAAATTCGCAAAAAAAATAATTCATCTTTTCATAAAAAGTTGGTCACGTGACATGGTCATTTTGTATGGGGAGTCAAAAAAAATCGATGAATTTAGAAAAGTCGTTGAACAAAATATTGTCCAAAATGGTTGATACAGCACGTGGTCAAAGGGATGTAAATGTTCACAGATACACGTTGTATTATTATTCATTTTATATAATTTAATTTCTCAGCCAGATTTCTCAGCACCGCTTCTAGTTAGTGGAGCAATGAGGACACGGACTTCCCAACAAGCAATGGTGCCACTTTTCGATTACCACTTCATGTTCTGATCAACATAGTCCCATACTCCGTTCTGGGCTTTGCCATATGTGCTATTTTGTTAAGGTTTAAGCCGTCGAAATGATATACTGAACCCTGAAAATAAAACATTTTTTTAGGTTACTTCTAATAAATATTGATTAGCTATAAATAATTATAATAAAGGATGTGTCTGTGAAGTTGTGAACATTTACATCCCTTTAACCACGTGTTCTACCAGCCATTTTGTTTGCAGCCAGCCAACGACTTTTCAAAATTCATAGAAACATTTTTCGTCTCTCCATCCCCATACAAAATGACCTCGTCACGTAACTAACTTTATATAAAAAATTGATTTTTTTTATGCGAATTTTTTATGCCAAAAGTGATTTCAAAAGCTGAAAACAAATGTTGTTCAGAATGGTTGGTAGAAGACGTGGTTAATGGAATGTAAAAGTTCACAGATTCACATTACATCATTGTATACTCCGTTGTTGATGCAAGTCGCATAATGTATACCTAATTGGTAATCGGTGTAAATGATTTTATCTACGTGACAGGCCTAGCCTAGTGTAGAAATTATTGCAATTGCAAATTATTGAAATCATCCGATAAAGAATCAGTGGATTTACCTTTTTAAGAGTACACATTTTGTCTTGGTTTGGTTTGAGGCCCAAAACTTCGGAAATGAGCGATAAAATTAAGCTTTGACAATTCAAGGTAATAGTTCCATAGAAACGCCACTGATTATTATTACCGAGCATATACATTTTTAACCTACCCTGAAACAATTTTAAGTAAACGTTTTAATAAATAAATTCACAACATCTTATAAATTGACCTCTTGAATTGACTCCGTACTAAATAGCTCAAGCACTTGTATCACCTCACTTCGTTTCGGGACAGTAGTTCCACTGTCATAAAAGTAGCTCTTAAATTTAAAAAAAAATCAATGTTTGGCAAGATTCTGACGCGTGACGGTCCGCAATTTTCAGAAAAAGATACAATTCAGTTGCTAACAATTTAAATCTAAAGACGTTGCTAGTGAGCAATTTGCCTTAAGATAGTTTGTTTTGAACCAATCATCCGGGAATATGGGGTCAAATGAAGGTCAAAGCAATTTTCTTAAAAATATCGAAGATTCTGTGCTTTTCTGGCTAGAAACGGACTTATTATAATTATTTGGTTCCTTTACCTGTACGTTGCTAATATGTTTAAGCACAGTTATATTTATTCCACCCAACTTTTCTTTTTCCACGGTCTCGTAAACATACGGGTAGAAGATGGCAGATGGATCTTTTTCGTATGGCGATGTTGGAGTCATACAGTGATTCACAACATCTATCACCGAAACCTTGTATGGACCCTGTAGCGTTTGAAAATTATTTTTATTAGAGCATTACAATATTTGGAAATGGGGGTTGGAGGAGGGACGAATACGCTAATGCCTTGTGGCTAGGGCGTTAAGAATACTGCCAAGGTATTCCCTGTCGTAAGAGGCGACTAATCGGGCCTTTGGAGTACGTGAGTATACCCACTATTGGGGAGTGGCTTGCTCAGTGTTACGACTCCGCGAAGAGAAATCCTAGTCGGTGTGGTAAGTCGTGTATCTGGAAGGGCTGCATTGCGACAAACAATTTGGCGTAAAGTGGCTAGCGCGATTAGCGGTACGGTCCAGTCCTGGCTGTGAGGTATCCGGCCGCGATTGCTGAGATGGATACCTCAGGAGTTTATGTTAGGGTTAGGTTAGAGTCACACATCACCTTGTCCTACATACCACCTTGTCCCGCACATGTGACAAGGTGAAGGCTGTGATGGTTTTCCCTGGGAAAACAAAAAAAAAGGAAGGATACGCTAGCGGTTAACCTGGCCCCTTTAATTATTTAATAAATTCTCCTAATAAATACATTACATACCTTTTTTGCTTTCTTTGATATTGATGATGTGAACAAAATTAGACTAAATATTAAATACTTAAAGTTTTCGCGTATGCAAACAGTCATTTTGCTGCCAAAACCAATATCATTTTGTTGTTAAACTGAAATAGGAAAGAAGTATAACATTTTCACATAATTATTTTGCTATGTATTCCATGTTTAGGGTCATCAAAATCCGATTATCATGAAAAATAATTTTATCCACAATCAAAGTTGTCATTTGATTGAGATCAAATTGTACATAATTTTTAGGTTCACATCTAATTTAGAAAAACCACTAATTTTATAACGCTTCGTTGGTTAAATGGATTAAGTACCGGGCCGTGATCTCGGGTTTGTTGGTTCGATTCCTGGGTCGAGCAAAAAGTATGTTTCAAATTTTTCGAACATAGCTCGGGTTTGCGATCACCAACAATTATGCATAATCCCATCATAGTAGCGATGACTTGATTTCTATGATAGAGGCCTTTGCCCTGCAGTGGGACAGTATACTTACAGGCTGATACTTTACTTAACTGTAGCTAGGGCAAATTCCAATGCATTTAATCATAATCAAATAACTTACTACTTTGAGGTATGACTAACAGATATAATTAAAATATTTGTGTACACCTGTGGCTTATCAACTGATAAATCCTTAATTGTCTCTGAATTTAATCTAACAAAATACAAAGTCATACATTCTATCAGGATTAGGGATTCCCCAACAAACTAGCTATGGTTTTTTATCCGTAGTCAACTAAATACACAATAAGTATTAAAATGGTCTCACTCCGATCAATAGGTATACCTACAGCTCTGGGGAGGGATGTGAAGTAAGGTTATTCAACCCGTCCTCATGTCTCCTCCCCACTCTGGCGATGAGGGAGCGTCGCTGGGGTTTAGTCGGTATGCCTCCGGTCCCACCCGGAGGAGAGCCCGACATAACCCGCCTGCCCCCCGGCAGGAGGGTATGCACCTTATGCATACCCTCCTGCGTGGTATGCATACTCCTTGCACCTTATGCATACTCCTTGAGTCGCAAGACCACGTTGGCCCACTTCGGGTCAGCGGCATTCCCCAGCGTCAACAAAAAAAAAGTTATACCTACAGCTAAGCGTATCGCAATGAGTCACGCACAACCACTGTTATTCTCCGGATGCCAAAAAATATCAGACATAAACATTTTGCGAACCAACCATTACCTGTCCTTGTATCTAATTAACTAAAAAATCACGGTATGCCGTCGCTATTTCACCTAAAGGAGAGGCATCTCCGTACAATCACAGAGCTATTTCAAAGGCCACATTTCAGAAATGAACAGTCTGTGCCACCTAATAGAAACCCTTTGCTTGCTAGACCAACCGAATTCCAGCTCTGACACCGTACAGTATATTCTATTACAGTGAGATATCTAGCTTCCGACTCCCTGTATAGTCTGCGACTCTCTGTATATCTTACTATAGCAGTGACCGTTAGTTGGCGCACTTGAAAAAAAGAAGACATTCTACTAAAATTGGTTTCTACGCATTCAAGGTCATCGTCAAACATACTTGCCGCGAACTATACGTGGCCTACACTCGCGCACTTTTGCGCGCCAAACGGACATCTGTAGCACATTCGCTTTGTCTCTTTCATTGTGATGCATTTGAAAGAGACAGCAATAGTTTACGTTATGTCAGTTTTCGATGTCAACTCATGGTAGCGCTACTGTTCTCCTCGCAATGTGTCCTGCCCATTGCCACATGAGCCAAGCAATTCTTTGGGCTATGTCTCTTCATCATCATCATCGTTATTTCAGCCAATAGACGTCCACTGCTGGACATAGGCCTCCCCCAATGTTCTTCACACAGATTAGTCCTTTGCCACCTACACCCAAGGGATTCCCGCGACCTTCACTAGATCGTCGGTCTACCTAGTGGGATAGCAGAGCTTTCTGATTGTATTGGTTTACGTTTATAATACTTGCACTCATCCCTAATTTAAAAATAAGAGGTAACTTCCCAGGACAACGTAAAAGCTTATGAGTAACTAAACCGAAACACATTTGCAATGTAATGTACGTCCAACGCCATCTATTGGCTTGACTCAAAACTGATCTCCCGAAACGAAGTAAGGGCAGGCACTAGTTATTAATAATTACATGTTGAGTTTATTTAGTGAGTTATACTGTGACCCTCTCGCTCACATCTCAAATTGCCGGAATACTTGCTGCCGGCTGGACACTCCAGGAGGGGGGGAGGGAGGGGGTGCAGGGGTGCTTCCATTTTCATAATAATTCACTCAAGTATTTGTTAACTGCAGATTTGTTTGACTACATGGCTAGTGGAGCGGTCTTTAAATATATATAGCTTTATTTAAGACTGGGTTCGATAACCGATAAAATTGGGAATTGTGGGAGAGCCACGCTTCGGCATGAATGGGCCGGCTCGACCGGAGTGATACCACTGCCTCACAGAAAACCGGCGTGAAGCAGCCCCTGTGCTGTGTTTCGCCGAGTGAGTGAGGGTACCGGAGGCCGGGGGGGGAAGGGGTTAAAAGGTTGGCAGCGCACTTGTAACTAACTCCACTGGTGTTACAAGTGTCCATGAGCGGCGGCAATTGCTTACCATCAGGTGATCCTCCTGCTCGTCTGCTATCACGGAAAAAAAAAAACTGGTCTTTTGCCTTATGCACCAACTTCTGAAATGCATCGGCTCTCTTACATCACCAGTACTTAAGGGAGTTATTTAATTAAATTAAGTAATATTAACTAATATTATTAACGGGAATTAGCGCGTCAAACCATATTTTTGGGTATTTTCCTAATACATTTTCTCAACTTTATTTACCTCATGGAAAACTTATTTGAAGGCGTTACGACCGATTCGGAGTTTCCCTCCCTTTTACCCGCTTTTGTTTGAATGCGACAGATATACTTATTTTTTACGAGACAGCTTCATTGTAAGCCACAAGGAGCAATTCAAGTGCACTTGACATTGAAGTCCAGTTAGAAATGTGTAGTATTGTGTATGGACAAATGTATGCAGTCTCTATATTCGACATCATCATCGTAAATTAAAATTCAACATACATCCATACAAATCACGAAATTTGAACGAGAATTTTCGCTCAGAGATTTGTATGGACGAATGTATAAAATCTCTAAATTCGACTTTAATGTCGCGTTCACGAGATTGCGCCCCCAGTTCTAGCCCTCCACGCCTACGTAAGGTGTAATTCGATTGACAAAGTGTTCAGTCGCTGCCTAACCATTCATGAGCGGTGACAGCTTGTCAGCTGAACACGCTGCATACAAGTTGCTTACGAAGCAACACTTCATCACTGGGTCCTTGCGCGAGTAAATATCGGTAAGTAACATGTGGCAATAATTTGTAAATAGAATAGACTCTTTATTGCACAAAATATTACAGAACTTAATGCTAATCGTAATTTTTACAAATACAATATCTATTTATTTATTTTTATTAAAGATTAACAGAGGAAACCAAATGAAATATTTGAAAACCCCCTATAATTTAGTACGCACTTCGTGGTGGCGGCCATGTTATAACTTATAAGCAAGTATTTGTAATTTATCATATTATACTTAATACATTTTATTCTACTACTCAAGGGTTTTTATTTGATACTAGTGCCCGCCCTCACTTCGCTTCGGGACCGTAATTCAGAAATAAGCTAATAGATGGCGCTGTGCTAAATTACATCGCGCAAGCGTTTCGTGTTTTCAGTTTACCTATAAGCCTTGTCGTTTTCTATAGAAGTTATCTCTTTATAAATAGTATAGAAGATCTATATTGAGGGAATGAAATCAAAATATAGTATTAATATGTATAACCTTCCAAACAGAAAATAATTACAAATTCTTACTGTTAAAACTTTTAACCGTGGGAGAGCTCTCACTCTGGTCCAGCCAGCCAACTCATGCCGAAGTGTGGCTCTCCAACGACACATATTGGGCGTCTCCCATATGTTTTGCCTGCTATGAGGTCCCAATTACCAGGTGAATAGGCGCAGCCAGCAGCTAAGTGAGCGCGTCGGTAATGACGAGCGTGTGCGTAGCGCTTTCACTCCGGCGCCATTCATTCCGACCGCACACCGTAGCTACACAGAATAACACCCCCGTACCAGGGACTCTCGAAGTAATAATATTAATAGCTACGCTTGTTTTCTTAGACTGTTTTTTTTCGGTTTTTAGGATTCTAGATTATGATTATAGGATTATAGGAACCTGAAGTGAAAACTCACTCCAGCGTCATACATTTCAACCGACACAGACCGACACGCCCGTGCCAGTGACTCTCAATTTAAAAAAAAACTAATATGCTTCGCTTGCTTTTTTATGTCATAGGCGACAGACAAGCGGATCACCTGATGGCAACCGATTGTCGCTGGCTATAGACACCTGCAACACCAGTGAAGCTGCCAACCTTTTATCCCCTTTCCCCCTGATTGGGCCTCTAGTACCCTCACTCACTCGACGAAAAACAGCGCAAGCGCTGCTTCACGCTGGTCTTCTGTGTGGCCGTGGTCACTCCGATCGAGGAGGACCATTCATACCGAAACGTGGCTCTTCCACGATTAACTAATGCGCCGAAACACAACGCAGGCGCTGCTTTACGCCGGTCTTCTGTTTGGCCATGGTGTCACTCCAGTCCAGCCAGCCAACTCATGCCGAAGCGTGGCTCTCCCACGACACATGTTGGGCGTCTCCCATATGTTTTGCCTGCTATGAGGTCCAATTACCAGGTGAATAGGCGCAGCCAGCAGCTAAGTGAGCGCGTCGGTAATGACGAGCGTGTGCGTAGCGCTTTCACTCCGGCACCATTCATTCCGACCGCACACCGTAGCTACACAGAATAACACCCCCGTACCAGGGACTCTCGAAGTAACAAAATTAATAGCTACGCTTGTTTTCTTAGACTGTTTTTTTCGGTTTTTAGGATTCTAGATTATGATTATAGGATTATAGGATCACTCCAGCGTCATTCATTTCAACCGACACAGACCGACACGCCCGTGCCAGTGACTCTCAATTTAAAAAAATACTAATAAGCTTCGCTTGCTTTTTTTAAGTCATAGGTGACAGACAAGCGGATCACCTGATGGCAACCAATTGTCGCTGGCTATAGACACATGCATCACCAGTGGAGCTGCCAACCTTTTATCCCCTTTCCCCCCGATTGGGCCTCAAGTACCCTCACTCACTCGACGAAAAACAGCGCAAGCGCTTCTGTGTGGCCGTGGTCACTCCGATCGAGCAGGACCATTCATACCGAAACGTGGCTCTTCCACAATTAACTAACGCGCCGAAACACAGCGCAGGCGCTGCTTCACGCTGGCCATGGTATCACTCAGGTACAGCCGGCCAACTCATGCCGAAGCGTGGCTCTCCCACGACACATGTTGGGCGTCTCCCATATGTTTTGCCTTCTATGAGGTCCCAATTACCAGGTGAATAGGCGCAGCCAGCAGCTAAGTGAGCGTGTCGTTAATGACGAGCGTGTGCGTAGCGCTTTCACTCCGACGCCATTCATTCCGACCGCACACCGTAGCTACACAGAATAACACCCCCGTACCAGGGACTCCCGAAGTAACAAAATTAATAGCTACGCTTGTTTTCTTAGACTGTTTTTTTCGGTTTTTACGATTCTAGATTATGATTAAAGGATCCTGGAGTGAAAAGTCACTCCAGCGTCATTCATTTCAACCAACACAGACCGACACGCCCGTGCCAGTGACTCTCAATTTAAAAAAATACTAATAAGTTTCGCTTGCTTTTTTTATGTCATAGGTGACAGACAAGCGGATCACCTGATGGCAACCGATTGTCGCTGGCTATAGACACCTGCAACACCAGTGAAGCTGCCAACCTTTTACCCCCTTTCCCCTGATTGGGCCTCAAGTACCCTCACTCACTCGACGAAAAACAGCGCAAGCGCTTCTGTGTGGCCGTGGTCCCTCCGATGGAGCCGGACTATTCATGCCGAAACGTGGCTCTTCCATAATTAACTAACGCGCCGAAACACAACGCAGGCGCTGCTTCACGCCGGTCTTCTGTTTGGCCATGGTATCACTCTGGTCCAGCCGGCCAACTCATGCCGAAGCGTGGCTCTCCCACGACACATATTGGGCGTCTCCCATATGTTTTGCCTACTATGAGGTCCAATTACCAGGTGAATAGGCGCAGCCAGCAGCTAAGTGAGCGCGTCGGTAATGACGAGCGTGTGCGTAGCGCTTTCACTCCGGCGCCATTCATTCCGACCGCACACCGTAGCTACACAGAATAACACCCCCGTACCAGGGACTCTCGAAGTAACAATATTAATAGCTACGCTTGTTTTCTTAGACTGTTTTTTTCGGTTTTTAGGATTCTAGATTATGATTATAGGATTATAGGATCCTGGAAAGTCACTCCAGCGTCATTCATTTTAACCGACACAGACCGACACGCCCGTGCCAGTGACTCTCAAAGTAACAAAATTAATAGCTACGCTTGCTTTCTAAGAGTGAGTTAGTGAGTTAGTTAATAAAAATACAGGCTTTAGCAGCGAACATTTAGATTGCTTTGACCACGTATTTTAGCAAGTATTCTGAACAACATTTTGGTCTACGATAGGTATATTATAAATTTGTAAAAAGAACTCGATTCATTAAAAGATACAGCTTAAATCACCGGTAAATTTCACCGCAACGTAACGTGTCTCTTTATTCACTTGATATTGGCAGAATTAAAGAGCCCAAGAGCACGGCAAAAAAACAAACACCGTGGTAGGGGATCTTCCGTAAAGTAAATTGCTCCAATCTATTTGCGTAGGAACACCACCGAGGCGCGAACATTACTAGTCGCAGCAGTAAGGGAAAACCGCTGAAAACCCGCCTAAAATCTTGTTTATCTGCTTATAAAACAAGTTAACACCAGACTATATCACATGGGTTGTGCTCATAAAAATGTTATAACCAAGCATTTTACAAACCTATATACCTCCGAAATTGACGTTAGAATCTTTAAAATTTACCGATTACTTACTTACAAAAGCTAAAGCTTCTGTTTAAAATAATATGCATTTTTTATAAAGTTCTAATCTAAATTTTGTAGGAATATGGGTTTTGAGAGACTAAGATTTAAGATTTAAGAATTCAAAAGGAAACACTAACCTATAGACGACCCGGTTGGTTCAGTGGTAGTGAATGCTGCGTCTGGGCCAAGGGTTGCGGGTTCGATCCCCGCACAGTACAAACATTTGTGTGCATGAACATGTCTGTTTGTATTGGTCTGGGTGTTTTCTATGTATTATAAGTATGTATTTACAAAAGAAAAGTATTATACGTATATATTTGTAATTCCACTGTTGGTTCTGATATCTGGAACACAGGTGCTTGAGCTACCTATCTCAGAGTCAGGCCAATGTATGTGATGTAGTGAAAAAATATTATATTATTATTTGGCAGTATAATGGAAAAATTCCTTCTCACGACAACACTTAAAATAACTGTTGCATAATTTACAACATCGAATCAATAATGAGTCCTTAATTTGAAGATTATGACATAGGCGTAAGTACTCGTAGATAAAGATTATTTTGATTTGATTTGACTTGAAGATGCGAAGGTTCTAGGACTAGCTGGGAGCAAAGTAAAGGTGTGAAGCTCAAAACTAGAGATGCGCAGAACAGCTCTTTTAAAAGATAAGGAATTATAACTGTTTTGAAGAAAAGAGTTATATCGCTCTTTTACATCTTTAATAACTCTTTTTAGCGGCTTGTAGCGGCGACGCACTGCAGGTAGATGTCCCCTGTCTCACCTATTATCACCAAACATTTTTAATTGATCGCTTCGTTAAAAGTATTGATAAGACGCTCATTAGAACACCTGTATATGCTTATCTTTAAGATTTTCCAAATTATCTGTCTAAAATCACCCTTATCAATGAGTTGTACTGCAATATAAAAAGGTAAACAGATAACTAAGTTATTAATTTTGTTCATTTGTGCTATAGTGTATTAAGCGACAATGTTGCGATTGGTAGTGTTCTTGGGCATATTCCTGACGGTCTCCGGACAAACCACTCCGGTAAGCCGGTGTAAGTGTAGTATTAGGACCTTTTTAAATTGCCAGAGATTAATTTCCTAGTTTAACCACATACATGTGACGAAACAGATGACATCATAACATAAACACTCACACACACTCAACATATACACAT
Organism: Cnaphalocrocis medinalis; assembly: GCA_014851415.1. NCBI lineage: Eukaryota > Metazoa > Arthropoda > Insecta > Lepidoptera > Crambidae > Cnaphalocrocis > Cnaphalocrocis medinalis. Next base: position 10,632,499 of record CM026295.1, read on the forward strand.
GCACACATCTACCAAAAGCTATATTATACGTATACCATGGTAGGCTATCGAATTTGCAAAGACCAGGGGTGGCAAAATTTCAATAGACTTCAGGTAACTTTGTAGGTTGTGAATCAGTCCGCAATTTTATTAACCTTTAATGAAGTAAACGTAGTGTTGGACGCCCTGCTACAAGATGGGATGACGACATTCGAAGGCTGACTGGAGTGAGCTGGATGAGAGTGGCCGAAAATCACATGAACAGTTAAACTCAGAGGGTCTAATTTGAAGTCGACGTTACGACCGGATCGGAGTTCCCCTCTTTTTCACACGCGCTGCACGCGCTTTTGTTTGAATGTGACAGGTATATTCTCATTCGTTACGGGACGTCTTCGTTATAAGCCACCAGGTTACAAATTTTTGAGAGCAGAGCAGTCGACCCACTACCCATTACGCCAACGAGGCAGTATACAAGTATAACCTTTAATCTTTATATCTTCAGGCACAAGGAACCCCGGGGACCTGCCCCTGAACACGTACATCGCTGGCTGCACCAATCCCCCGTGTCGGCTGCCGCAGCTTCAAGATGCCGTGATTGATATCGTCTTCCAAGCACGTTGGTATTTATTTTACCTTTATCCACGCATTGGGAACCCCACCCGTAGCCAAATGGCAAACAACGGAACTATACAACGTCATATATGTCTGTCTTTTCAACCGTATTACACTGGTAAGAAGGATGTATTTTGTGAACTGAGACTGAGATTTTCGTACAATAATAGAAAATAAAATTGTTTCCGTACTTAGAGCTGATTTTTTTTCATCGAATCCAAAAATGATTTTGAGGTTTTTAATATTTTTTTTTTCGCAATTGAATAGTTTGCCTGAGAGACACATACAGCCATAGAGCCCAGTTAAGTTATCTGTCTGTAGGTATGTTTGTGTTTCTTTCACAGCAAAACGACGACGTGATTTTTTTAAGTGGAGATAGTTAAAGGGATGGAGATAGCATAGGCTATTTTTTATCCTTTTCTAACCCCCTATTTCAGAGAAGTGGGGGACGCGAGCGAAGCCGCGGACAAAAGCTAGTTAATAATGTATTAAATAATTTACAGCTCGTACAATGACGACGATGAGAACTCTGGCGACTGCATACTTGGGGATTCTACCAATTCCGTACAATTTGGGAGACCACGCTGACACCTGCAATTTCCTGGAGAACTCCTTCTGCCCTGTGATCCAGGGAGAAATCGTGAGATACAAGTTGAAGATTTACATTGAACCTTTCTTCCCTGTGGTAAGTCTTCATCATCATCATCATCAGCAACCCAAGCTCGTCCACTGCTGGACATAGGTCTCCCCTAATGCACGCCACCGCTCCCGATTTTCGACCACTCTCATCCAGCTCACTCCAGCCAGCCTTCGAATGTCGTCAACCCATCTTGTAGCAGGGCGTCCAACACTACGTTTGCCGAATCGCGGTCGCCACTCAAGGACTTTATGGCTCCAACGGTTGTCAGTTCTGCGGCTAATGTGACCAGCCCACTGCCACTTCAGTTTGCTAATTCGGTGGGCTATGTCGGTGACTCTGGTTCTCTGTCAGATTACATCATTTCTGATGCGGTCCTTCAAAGATACTCCGAGCATAACCCTTTCCATAGCTCTTTGAGCGACTTTGAACCGGTGGATTAGTCCAGCCGTGAGTGTCCACGTCTCGGCACCGTAAGTCATGACCGGAAGGATGCACTGGTCGAAGACGTTCGACTTAAGACTTTGAGGGATGGGTGACGAGAAGATTTGACGAAGCCTACCAAATGTTGCCCAGCCTAGCTGAATTCTTCTATTGGCTTCTCTCTCGAAGTTGTTTTTGCCTAATTGGAGCGTTTGTCCTAGATAGACATATTCCTGGACAACTTCAATGCAATTGTGGGAGAGCCATGCTTCGGCATGAATGGGCCGGCTCGACCGGAGTACCACTGCCTCACAGAAAACCGGCGTGAAGCAGCTCCTGTGCTGTGTTTCGCCGAGTGAGTGAGGGTACCGGAGGCCCATCGGGGGGAAGGGGATAAAAGGTTAGCAGCGCACTTGTTGCATGTGTTCATGGGCGGCGGCAATTGCTTACCATCAGGTGATCCGCCTGCTCGTCTGCTGCCTATCACATAAAAAAAAACAGCAAATAAAAAAGTCTATTTGTCCTGTTACAAAAACTTAGTTAATTAGTATCCCTATCATAGTAGCGAAGACTTGATTTCCATGATGGAGGCCTTTATGCTCTACAGTGGGACAGTATTTAGACTGACACTTACTTTTTTTATTCCAGAACACACAAGCTGTGATTGAGTTCCGGGTGGTTGACGACAACAACAGCGCGTTCATGTGTATCCGGGTTCCAATTCACATCGTGCCGCCCGTGGAAGCACTGAGTGGGAGCAGCGCGTAGCCAGAGGGACGAAATGGGATCTGGAATACTGGCAACAATAATACCTAACTTCTAAAATAATTAAACGAAAAAATAAAAAATACAATATAGATTACCCGTCTTCTACTTCTTTATCAGCATTTTTTACAGTGGCAGAGCCTTCGGCATGAATGGGCCGGCTCTACCGGAGTATAATACCAAGTCCTGACAGAAAACCGGTGTTAATGAGTGCATGCGCTGTGTTTCGCTGCGTGAGTGAGGATACCTGAGGCCCACCCGGGGGAAGGGGAAAAAAGGTGGCAGCACACTTGTGATCCACTGGTGTTGCAGGTGTCCATGGGCAGCGGCAATTGGTTACCATCAGGTAAACCGCCTGCTCGTCTGTTACCTATCACAAAAAAATATCTGCATAAAGCAGATACTTACTGGGCGATACAGCACCTGCACTGTACTGTGTAAGGGAACATACCCAATCTAGGAGGAGGAAAATTGAAAGGTTGTCAAAGTCAAGTTCAAATTCTCTGTCTTCCTAGCTTCGTACAGCATCAGCAATGTCATACTAATCTAAATAGAAAAATATTGATATAATGTAAAATTATTAAATAAGAAAATGAACATAGATAATAAAAATATAACGTCTACGGTTCGAAGCATTCTGACAGAAGATGCAAGAATGGCAGTTACTCTTTTTAGCAAGTTTTAATACAATATAAACCTATACCATTCCACATGCTTCAATACTTAATAAAAAAAATTAAAAGCAAGAATGGGAAACCCAGACCATTTTAGACGCGCACTTTAAAAGTTTGAGTATGTGACGTCACACATTCCCATAGCCATATCATAGGGAATTTTTTTGGCTTCCTAGCACTCTTAAGTTATGATCAACTTCAGGTGACTTCTATCATTCACCTCACATAAAAATAAAAAAGTACCTAATACCTACCTCCCTACGCGTAATCGTCTTCCAAACGGCTCTTTCGAAGTGAAAATATTCCGTGCGCTCAATTAAGGTAGCCGAATTAGATGCCAAATAAAAAGGCATCCAATCAAGTCGTTAAGCCATTAGGCCGGCTGTTTGGGACCGTTTCGGCGACAATGCGAGCTAACAATTGCAGGGGCCGGGTGTTATTGGGTGTTCCCGTTAAGGTCTTTACATTGGGATTTTTACGGACGGAAATGGCGTTTAGTGATTTCATCAGTGGTGGGTGGCGTGGTATGCAGGGCCGCCGCGAGCGGGCGTGTAACGCGTACGTCCCACGCCCAGGGGGCAAATTGAGGCATTTCTCAGCAGAAGCGTAGCTAGTTAGTAGGGAGTCTAGGGCGGCATAATCGGTATTGCACGAGGGCGCCGAAACGCCGAAAAGGGAGGGAGAGGGGATCCCAGCGCCTCAATAACTTCCTCTCTTAGCTGGCCTCTTCTGCCACGCTGCTCACTGAATCTATGACTGAAAAAAAAAACACAAAATGATATCCATTTTGCGATATTCACCTTTTTCCTACTAAGGATTACAGATGTTTTCTAAAAAGTGTGTGAAAACGGCCCTTCCTTTGATAAAATCTTTACCTTCAGCGTTACTATGTCCCGCTACTTTGATGTGAAACTTTTTCAGAATAGAATCCGTAGTATTTATTTAGGTTGTCACAGATCAATCTAACTTTTCGATTGTTGTAGAACAAATAGATTCTATCTTTAAAAGAAGACGAATCATTAATTCACCTACAACATTGATGTCCATTTGACTAGAGTGAACAAACTAATAATTATAAAAAATTAATAAATGGATTTTGACTCCCCCTTACGCCCGACCCATAACCTACTGAATTAGTAAACTGAAGTGGCAGTGGGCTGGTAACATTAGCCGCAGAACTGACAACCGTTGAAGCTGTAAAGTCCTTGAGTAGGAATCGCGACTCGGTAAGCGTAGTGTTGGACGCCCTGCGACAAGATGGGATGATGACATTCGAATGCTGGCTGGAGTGGGCTGGACGAGAGTGGCGAAAATCGGGAGCGGTGGCGTGCATTAGGAAACCTATGTCCAGCAGTAGACGAGTGTGGGTTGCCGATGATGATGACAAAATAACTGTACCTAATTCCAAACTTGTACAACCCTGTAACTATTACCTTAACAGGAGTGTTCCACAAGTCCATGCCGTTATTAGGTTAATCGTCTGCGAGCCATTATACTGCCGAAGTGACGTGTCGTAAGGAACGGCCTTCTAAACACTTTATTTTCTATGACTCCTTAAGATTGTGAGATTTTAAGAAGATTTGGGGATGAAAAACTTTTCTGCTGATTCGTACAGTATAAAGATTATATCGCTTTAAAATAACTACCCTTTTCTGTGAATTTTATAAGAAAGTTATTTCTAAAGACAACGCTTACAACACAAACAAGGCTTATTAAAACCAAACCAAAGACACGAAACACTGGCGAGATGCTTGAGGCGACAAACGAGCAAGCGGGTCATCTATTGGTAAGTAATCACCTCCACCTTTGGAAAATATCTGCCGTTCCTTTAATTTTATCGTGCCATTTTTGTAGCTCTGGCCAGGTATCAAGTTCTGTGCCTATAACTGTAAACATTGGGGATTTTTATTGTCAATGGAACTCTACTACAAGAAGAACACTTTATTTTCTAGAGCTCGTTAGATTTTAGTGTCAATAATTTAGAAGACACTTTTTATTTGCAATCACTGGAGGTAGGAATCAATTTTATTGAATGTCAATTCAGTGCCCTGAAACTGGTGGGGCTGACGACCTTAGAATGTTTTTGCAATAGTTTATTAACTGCTACCTTTCGGTTGGATGAGTTGGCACAGAACCAAAGTCATCGACATAGCTCACAGGATTATCAAGCTAAAGAGGCAGTGGTCTTGCCAAATCAGCCGCCGAACTGAAAACCGTACCGGGGTAAATGAGTTCTGAAGTGGTGACCGCGTCTCGGTAAACGTAGGATGCCCTCAATGTAGATGGAGCGACAATCTGCAAAGATGGCTGACAAAAATTGGATGCGAATAGCTAAAAATCGATCGGAGTGGCGAACATATTTTGAAGAGGCTTATATCCAATACTTGACTGCCAAGCTGATGATAATGATGATTGAGCGATGAAGAAAATCTGGGGTAGGACACCAAACATCTTTTTTATGTTATATTTATTATCAAACATGCTACATAATTGCAAGAATTCGTATAGACTTCGTATTTATCATTTTAGGGGGATTGGACCATACCCCACCACGCTGGTCCAGTGTGGGTTGGTGGGTGGTTCGTCAGGGCCTCTTTCGTTATTTAGCAGGACGCGCCATGAGAGTGGCCGAAAATCGGGAGCGGTGGCGTGCATTGGGGGAGACCTATGTCCTCCAGCAGTGGACGAGCGTGGGTTGCTGATGATGTATAGACTTAAAATCACGTATTAACACTAGCAATACTTACAAACTACACAAGTCAAGTTTTCTATGATTGCCTTTTGGTATTATCTGGACAACACTAAAGCAAACCTATTAGAAAAGCCTCAACTTCACGACAACACATAAATGTTTCTTTTTCAGAGCGTCGTTTTGATCTACGCATTGTGTCTTAGGTTTCTGAAATTGTTGTCTGTCGGTCGCAAGCCTCACTTTAAGCAGAGTCGTTCAAAGGCATGTTATATGATGCCGCCGCACGCACTCGGGGTAAAGGTGAGTTTATATACGAAGATTCTATTGTACCTAATAGTTTCCATTTTTTTGTTATTTTTACACGTAGTACCTTCCGTAAGTCCTTCGCCAATATATCTCAAATGGTTGAAAATATTAAGTTTTTGTTTTTCGCACCATGTTATCCACGTAGTGCGTCATGTTGGCTACGATTCGCGTCATGTTCCCTACACCACAAGTAATGTTACTTGCACCGCTCGTTATGTTGACTGCTCCGGTTTTCATCTAGGCTGACCACTGACATCTAGACAGTCTTGTTAGGTACACCGCACGTGATGTTGGCAAATCTGCGAGCTAACAACTCTATACGTCATGTTACTCATGTTGGATACACTTTGGGTCATGTTCTCAACCGTTTTGTCCAATGTTGTCAAAGTTATTAAGTGTCAGTTTTAAGTTGCTTATTGCTCATATTTTGCAGAGTGAATATTTATTATCATGCAGGACTGCAGTCAAACTTATTTCTTTTGAATTACTGTACTCTCAAAATCATTACAAATCGTTGCCTGTAAACCTCACCAACTGTGCGCCGTTTCATTTTATTGCATTACGCGGTTTACTGGCCATACTCGTAAAAACGACGCGTTATGATAACTGTTTTAGTAATGACGCCGTCTCTGTCACACACACAATGTGTGTTATTTTAAGGGAAAGGTCATTTTGCTGGGAGCATTTGAGATTGCTACGAAATTATTGGTATACCTAGTTCTCTTGGAGTAAAAAGATAGATACAGGCTAAGCAACTAGTCCAACCATCAAAAAGAGGAAGATTGAGTACCTCGGTCACGTGCTAGGACATGATAGGTATAGTCTACTCCAACTTATAATGATGGGAAGATTTGATGGGAAGAGGCGCCCTGGACGGAGGAAAAAATCGTGGCTACGTAATATAAGGGAGTGGACCGGAATCACCAGCGTAGAACATCTATTCAATCTCGCAAAAGATAGGGAGAAGTTCAAGAAACTGGCGGCCAACCTTCAGGATTGAAGAGGCACCCAAAGAAGAAGAAGAAGCAACTAGTGCCAATCTGGTAAACTTGATAGGTACATAAATATACGGCCATTATCTGGGAAAGCTCGTTAAGCCATTGGTCCTGCGCCCAATCTCTTTTCCGTCGTGTCACACTGGTGTCCCATCGAATTAGGAGGGCAAGGGAATAGGGAGTGCACCTGTGTTTGCGCACACTTGAGCACTATAATAATATCCTGCGTACGTGGCTGATATTCGTCAAGAATATTGGCTGTCGCAGCCGAATATCAGTTAGAGATATTTTTTATTTATTTTAAAGAGACCACTTCTATAGGCAGACTTATATAAACCAGAAACAATAGCGTGATGTATTTAACGCCTAGCACCATCTATGGGTTCATTGTTGAACTACTGTCCCGAAGCGAAGTGAGGGCGGATCACTAGCTTCGTTACAAACAACAAATAAACGAGTAGCTAGGTACCCTAAAGAATAAATTGCAAAGAATTGCTACTTATAAGAAAATTAAAAATATATTTTTGCCAACTTACAGTAACGAATACAAACTACGCGAGAACATCACGAACATTATCTCTACGGAAATTCGAGTCATATCAAGTCATATCTAGTCACTCGATCCGACGATGTCGTACGTGACGCGATAAAGGGTGGGGTGACTAGTGAGCGAGGGGGGTTTTTCAAGGGCGAGAGGACTTTTTGAGGAACTTAGTTACCTACTGAAGAGAAAGTGTTATGTTAGGTATATAATTTATTTTAACACCAGGTTACACAGCAATAATCGCAGATAATAATATACATTTAGCCACACATCAGGTTACTACAACCTGTCAAATTTCCTCAATTGAAACTCAACCTAATGTGTATGACAGCAGGATGAGAGCCGTTTGAAGAAATTTTATAGTTTTGTACCTATACCACAGATTATATAACTAAACTTTGATGCGTGGCTGTACGTACCTAGGTTTTTAGGGGCTCATAATATAAAGGGGACAGTATGTTTTTAAATGCCAATGGCGGTAATATGGCGCCTTTCTTTCGTGGCCTGATTTTTTAAAGTGATACTTGTAGGTGGCAGACGAGCAGACGGATCACCTGATAGTTGCCGCCGCCCATAAATATCCGTAACAACTGCGGAGTCACAAGTGCGCAGCCAAGCTTTAGCCCCCTATCCCCCCGATTGGGCTCGGAACCCTTCTCACTTGACGAAACACAGCGCACTAAAGGACTTTAGTAAAAGACACCTCAACCTGATGGTAAGCAAAAGGAGAGCCCAAATTGCAGTACCACTTTACCTAGAACTTTTTTATATACTTAAGTAAGTAAGTAAGTTATAAGAAAGGTCATTATCAAAGTACCACCTGTATAATTATTTTTGTTGACGAATCTAAAGAAATAATTGAAAAACCTGTACTTTATCGAGTTCAATGGCAGTTACGTCGTCGTATTTCATTATTAACAGTGAACTACGAGCTGATTTAAATATCTAGTGTTACTAATCAATTGTTAAGTAAGTTACAAGAATAATTAGGCACGTCACACTTTCATACTCAATACATGTAATTTCTTTTAATTCTTTTCACTTAGGGCCGATTTTTTTGATTCGTAGTTAAACTGAACTAATGCCTTAAAAGTTGTCAATGGTCATATATCGATAAAAATAGTTGAACAATACTTTAGCTTAGCAATAGTTCATAATAGTACAACCAATGGGATGTCATTTTGACCATTGGTCTTAACCGATTGTTACAGTTAACTATAGTAAATTTAACCAAAAGCTAACTACGGATCAAAAAACTGGTCTTTATTCGTGAAAGGTTAAAAAAGAAGTCAAAAAACGAGCGTGCTCCTTCTTAAAAAGGTCGGCAGCGCACTTTACGACTCCTGTGGTGTTGCGGTTATCCATAGGCGGCGGTAATCGCCTTACCATCAGGTGATCCGTCTGTTCGTCTGCCCCTATCTCATAAAAAAGTGGCTTAAAATCAGATGGACTTCAACAAAACGGGATTTACTACCAAAATCTGTATGGCGCTATGAGATGACAAGCCGGCCAGAGGCATACCGACTGAACCCCAAGGGTTTTCCCTCCTCGCTTTGAACGTCGTAAGACCCAAAGGCCTTTTAAAAGGCAATATAATTGATTTTCCATTGTGTCTACTGTCAGGGCCTTACGACGCTAAATGGCCAAGAATCACGGGCTTATGGGACGAGCTCATAAGGCGCCATAACCCTCTCCGGTCAGTCAAAGACTCTCACCAGAAAGCGACTAAGGTCAGGGGCGGATCCAGACCTCAAAAATGGTTGTACGCATCTAGGGACTTTCTGACTTGGGACATAGTGGAATTTGGGGGGGGTTTAGCGGCTCGTTTCTCCTAGCTCCGCCCGTGATTGTGGGCTAAGGATTTTCCGACTTGGGGCATCGTCGAAGGGCGGTCATAGAGGCTCGTGTCCTCTTGCTACGCCCATAGTTGTGGGTACAGCCTCCCCCACCAATCCCCCTCTCCCTCTCTTAGACTGGAAACTGCTGATCCCAAGTTGATAGAAGAAAGTATGACATCTCAAGTAAATTTAAGGTTATGGGCATGCCCATAGTGCCCACATCGGTGGATCCGCGCTTGACTAAGGTTGTCAACCTAAGACCACCACAGACCCCCTTGCCATTATACTCTATAATGTGGCCTGTGGCTCGGGTCACGGGAGACTAGCGGCTTCTAAAAACAACTCATTTACAAACAATCACTGCTTGTGCCGTAATTGTAGCTACAATACGGCTAATTTAGGTAATTTTGGAAATGGCTGGTAAATAAAAACTCTTTGAGTGAACGCCACATTTAGGAAGTTGCAGCCGTGGTAAGACCCCCACAAGGTGGACCGAGGATCTAGTGAGGGCTGCGGGAAAACCTTGGATGTGGGTGGCACAGAACCGACCACGGAGAACATTGGGGGTGGCCTATGTCCTTCGACGTCTATTGGCTGAAATGATGTTGATGATGATAAATAAAAATAACCGCCAAATTGTCATAATAGTCTCAGGCTGTGTTTCCGCAGCGTGGTGTTCGAAGCAGAGCCAAATAAAATTCACTAAAAAAGAAGCTTGCTCGTTAAAAAGCGGAGTTTTTATGAAATTCTATTGGTGGATTTCACTCCATTGCATCCCGCTCCGCTTCAGTGGAAACACAAACAGCCTTAGCGGCCCTCTAGAGTCTTGAGAGGTTGTGAGGAAGTATTTATTTATTTAAAAACGTACTCATTTGATTGTTCACAGTTTAACTGCAACACGTCGTAAATTACATACAGGCTGATCATTTACGTTCGCTTCGAAAATAAAACGGGACTCTACAAGTTGAAGCTGATGAAGAAGAGTCAGGTTTTTTTGTGGGACCTGGAAGCGATTACCGACGCCCGTCTTTAGCTATCACTGCTATTAACTTTAAAGATTTACTTACTAGGCATTTTATATGCAGTTTTTCGTGTCGAGTTAGAGAATAACCATTTTAATAAGTTGTTTTGTTCTGTCCGAACCGACCCATTTCATAAAAACATTGGGCCATTCTTCTTCAAGAATTGCGTGGCTGGCATATGGGCAGGGCACATTGCCAAGAGAACAGACGGCCGTTGGGCGTAGAAAGGTCCTTGAGTGGAGGCCACGTGAGGAGGTCGCACCCGTGGCAGGCCTCCCACAAGGTGGACCGACGATCTGGTGAAGGTCGCGGGAGTCCCTTGGATGCGGGTGGCACAGAACCGGATCTGTGTGGAGAACTTTGGGAGAGGCCTATATCCAGCAGTGGACGTCTTTTGACTGAAATGATGATGATGATGGTAATTGGGCCATTCGCCCCGTTGTTACTGCAGGGCGAATCGACCTATTTGGAAGAAATATTTGGGTGATTCGCCCTGCGGTCCAAATCGTGAGGCGAAACGTCTAAACACGTTTTTCCATGGGCATGACAACACCAGAGGAGTCACAATTGCGCTACTTTACCTCTGTTTTCTGCGAAACTGTGGTAAGTATCACTCCGGCAGGGCCGACCCATTCATGCCGAAGCGTGGCTCTGCCACAGTCTAATAATTCTGTCTTAGTACATCTTAGTCGCTTTATTAAGTACGTGCTGACTGCAACGCCTTAGGACTTATGTTGGGGCAACACCGATAACTTCTTGCTAAGTTGCCTTAGAGATGTGACAACATCGGATAAATAACTCGAGTTGAAATTTACGTCACTTGAGTTCAAATCGGTTTCCATGATAGAACGTAATACCTAAGTCGGTTATGTGCCAAAGACTTTATGATGTTAAGTATATCCAATTCGGCATCAAAAATCCTACTTATATTAAATACCTACCCTTAGCAATTTTTTCTCGATTTTTTTCTATTGACACAAATCAGTAGGTAATTAATCTAAGCTCTAAGAGCTCACGAACCATACTTACTACGCTGGCTTAGCGATCCTAAGTAAGTATGTCTCCGACGCAAAGTTCGCCATTTTGTTCGGTCCTGGAGGCTAATCTTGGTTTTCGCTTTCTATGTCGAGTCGACTTTCAAGGAACGCATAGACTAATAGGAGAGCAAGATAAGGAATGTCGACTGTAATCTGTGTACTCATATTGGTTGTAGGTACGTTCTATGAAGTCGACTCGACATAGAAGGCGAAAACCAAGAATCCGAGGAGGCCATCCTGTGCCAATTCCAACCAATCACGAACCTTAGTATTTTTAAATGGTTTGGTTCTCCTATACCATACAATCTTCGTATAAATCTTCAAGATGGCCAACACTCAATCTGAGTCACTAGGCCAGTGGACTATGTAAGTATACATAATTAATTTGAAATTTGAGTGAGTATAAGTAAGATCGAACTACAACTCAAGTTACCAACTCCAACATCACTACTTCGCTAAGTTGCATCAAGTTGAAGTTGTCGTCCGTCGTCAAAGCCTTTGAGGAGTGAAGTGAGTTCACTCTTTGTCCTTCACCACCTCTTTAGCGTAGTTTTTTTTATTTTAAAAGCGTTGAGTGAGACTTTTAAGGACTTAAAAAGTGGAGCGGTATACTTTACAGTGGCGATTAAATTTTCACTTTTCTAGGGTAGGTAGTGTTATTTATGAGAGTTGTTTATGAGTAGGGTCAAGTTTTGAAAGACCGTACTAAATTATTTTTTTATGAGATAGGTGGCAGAACAGCTTCCGGATCAACTGATGGTAAGCAATCGCCATAGACACCCGCAGCACCAGTAGAGTAACAAGTGCGCGACGCCAACCATTACCCTATTTTTCCTAAATTGGGCCTCCGATACCCTCACTCATTAAAGTGAAAGTATTTGCCTATATTACTGTCCCAATACAGGGCAAAGGTCTCCATCATAGGAATCAAGCCATCGCTACTATGATGAGATTAGGCTTAATCACTCCGCTTGCCTATGCGGATTGGTGATCACAAACCCGTGCTATATTCGAAAAATTCGAAACGTACTTACTTTTGCTCGATCCGGAAATCGAACCCCAAGATAATGGCCCGTAAAATTATTTGTAGGTACCGACAGCCACACATCAGGTTACTAAAATCTGTCAAATTTCTTCAATCGAACCTCACCTTTATGTCAAACGCGTTTGGTTCATTATCAACTGAGGAAATTTGACAGATTGTAGTAACCTGATGTGTGGCTGTCTGTACCAATAGAAAAATCAGGATGGACTTAAGTGATGTAAAAAAATGTTTGTAGTAATCCCTACCTCAACATCGATACTAAAAACTTAGCCACTCAAATCTTTTGAAACAACCTGTAGCCATAATTTTTTAATCGTCCGTTTTATAAAGTAGGTTCCCGATGGGCCAAGCACACAAGTGTGGTGGGAGTGCCGGTGTCCACAGCTGCGTTTTAAATCATTTTAAGTGTTCAAGGTGAGTACAAGTTTTTAGTACCTTCTTAAGTACCCGAACTGCTAAGGAATGGAACAACTTGCCGGCTTCTGTATTTCCAGAGAGCTACAATTTGGGTGTCTTTAAGTCGAGAGTGAATAGGTTTCTTCTGGGAAGAGCACGCTACATCTTAGACCTCATTGTCACTCTCCATCAGGTGAGATGAGGTCAAGTGCAAACCCATTTTATATATAAAAAAAAGTGCTTTTAAGTCCACTTGCGCCCGATTTAGGAGATTACCCTGCCACCTTCCAGGGACTGCTTTCGGCTGCGAAGTAAAGGCATGTAGTGTGCACCTCACCCATAGGTTAGGTATAAATATAGATTTAGACGTCCCGTAAATCCCATCATTGCACTGGCACCTTCCTATCTTCCCGGGACTACGAGGAGTGCCGGAGCCGCGGCTGAGGCTGCAGAGAGACTGAAAGCTAAGTATAGGCAATTGGGTATTTGACTAAAATTTTTTATGTGTTTAATCAAAAGACGCCTCAATTTAAGAAACATCGTTGAAAGAATCACTTGATTCTCATTTGAATTACCTGAGATATCACAACTTTAAGAGCACATATTTTGGGCAAGCCCAAAAACGCTCTATACAAATGGCTATTGAATTGTGACGTCACAACTCAAACTTCTGTGTGCGCGTCTAATAAATTTTGTTTGGTAACTGTATCAAATGTTTCGTTTACTTGTTCGTGGACTTGCGCATGAAACTTTGAATGCTCACAAAACCAGCTAGACGTTATATTTTTAACTGAAAATGTTGGCCATTGGTTCTTATTTACCAATATTTTGATACAGTATCAATATTTTTTACTATATCGAGATTAATCAAATACCCAATTGTGCACAGGGGTGGCTAGCTGCCAGATACCAGTGCCTGTGGAACCCGGATAGTCTCCAGGAAATCTTCAGGAGCGTGAAGGTCAGGTTTCCTAGAAGAACTAGGCTAGGTTGGAGGAGAAAACTGGCTACAATCTAACTAACATTATGTCTAATTCATAAGTTGTGATTTTGTGCAATAAAGTATATCTATCTATATTCTATCTGTAATTTCCATCCCTATCCAACGAGGTAATGCCAGTATTTTGGAGACATTGCCACAAGAGCGTTCTCTGTTTAAATTATTCTTTGTGGTAGTTTTTTAGCTTTAGATTCCAGTTATTGTTTTCTCTGGGATTAATAATTGAATTAATATTAATAATATCATTTATTTACCAGCACAAAAGGATGTTACATCACTAGTTTAGAAGTACGTTTTGTTTGTTTTATTTATACAGAGTCTTTATGTGTGAGTGGCAGGTGCCTGGTATGGTTTTGAAAACCTGTGTTAGGTAGGGGTCACTGGACATTTCCGTGACACATAGATATACTTTATTGCACAAAATCACAACTTATGAATTAGACATAATGATAGTTAGATTGTAGCCAGTTTTCTATTCCAACCAACCAGCCTAGTTCTTCTAGGAAACCCGGGTTCCAAAGGTACTGGTATCTGGCAGCTGGCCACCCCTGTGCACAATTGACTCCACAGTCATGTTGTCATGATGGATGACGACCCATTTGGCGTAGTGGTTTGAGCGCCGGTTGAGACGCAAGGGTCGCGGGTTCGATTCCCGCATCAAGACAAATGTTTGTTGATGAAACAGATATTTGTCTTGGGTCTGGGTGTTTGTAGTTCCTTCGTGGTTTCTGGTTTCCGTAGTACAAAGGTAAACCTTAGTTTGGGACCAGGACAATGTATGTGATGTGGTCTCAATTCATTTTTTTTTACGAGGCAACCAATATTCGGCTACGGCAGCCAATCTTAACGATCAGCCACGAACGCAGGATATAATGTGATGTCTTTACCAAATAAATTATTATTCTTTTCTATTCTTAGTGGCATAAGGTCGATTTCTTATGTAAATTAGTTTGTTAGATAGGAGTTAGGCATTGGCACATAACCAAGCATATAAGTATGAGCTATACATATAGCAGAAATTGACTTGTTGTAACTTGTTGTGTAAATACCAACCAGGGTGTCATAGTCAGAAAGTATTCGAAGTTTGGGAAACTCCGTAGAATCGTTCAAAAGTTCCTTCTCCCAAAGGTGAGAGTTTGTCTTGCTTGAAAATATTAAATGAATCTCTGGGCGGTTGAAGAATTACTTAATTAAATCTTGAAAAGCTGTGTTGAAGGTAAAGACATACGAAATTAAGCTTTAGAAAACAGATGAAAACAATAAGGCTTTGAACGTCGTCTTGGTAAAATGTTGCTTTAATTTATTTCGAATGTGTTACATGTGTATTTGAGATTTCACTTGTGACTCCACTGGTGGCTATTACTAACCATCGACCTTGGGAGAGCTACGCTTCGGCATGAATGGGCCGGCTCGACCGGAGTGATACCACAGTGTTACAGAAGACCGGCGTGAAGCAGCGCCTGCGCTGTGTTTCGTTGAGTGAGTGAGGGTACCGGAGGTCTAATTGAGCATAAAGGGGGTTAAAGGTTGGCACGATGTAATCGTCACCCAGCGCCATCTATTGGCAAATATTGGAACTAATATCAAAAGTTAGTTTCCGAAACGAAGCCAGTGCAGGACACTAGTGATACAATATCCAGCTAACATCGTACGTCAATGAACTCTTCCATATCAACAAAATAAAACAAAATGTCGAAGTTGTGTTTTTTTTATAAAACAACACCATATTGAAATTCGACCGGCGAAAGTCAAGCAAAGACAATAATCCGCATTCGAGTTGGACGTCACAAACAAAAATTAATTAAAAAACCTCCAATTCGATGCCTAAATTAAGTCTCGATTATGTTCAAAATAAACACAACCCGTTAAATGAATGCGAGGGAATATATTTCCGTCCATTGTGGAAGGGGTCATGATCTCCGTTTCTATGCATAATCCGAATAATTATTGGAGTATACAGAATCGCATTAAATGCATACAATTGAAGAATAAAAAACTAAGGAATCGATGTAGTTTCCAATCGGCTTTGGAAGGTGCAACAGGGTTTTTCGAAAGTAAGTGCCTTTTTTTCATAAATTCAATCTCATGATTTTTTTGGCCAACAAAAAGTGTGATGAATTTTACACTGATGTATTAATGGAACTTTTTCTATACTAGTGGCCCGTCCTCACTTCGTTTTGGGGCAGTAGTTCCACTGTCTAAATCAAATCAAATCTAATTAAGTGTACAATATACAGGTCATTAGTAGTAATAAGTAGCTTAGGAACTTAATTACCTTTTACAGGTGTTGCAATATTATTATAAGATATAAATGTTTCAATTACATACCTACGTAGCTAGGTATTAATTACTTACAACTTAACTGAACTTACAACAGATAAATTATGTAGGTAGACTAGTACATACATCTACAAAGAACATTGATTAATTATTTACTTAAAATAATGACAATGCCCATAGACAAAAATATTAAAATTAATAGTATTTACAATAAAACTGAAAGTGCATATGTTTATTTAAGCATATATTGTTAATATACCTATACCTATCTACCAAGTAGCCATTAGTATATAGCATTTTTGGGTTTGCCCAAAATATTATGTAATTTGTAATTTGTAATGATTTTTGTAGCTTTTTATGGAAATAAGACTATATAATTTATTCATATTACATTATAATATAAAATTAATAAAAATATCGCGATGACTATATTTTAATCTAATAATAAATAAATAAAAATAAAATAATTTTATTGGCTTTAACAATGAAGCAGTCTTAAACTACAATACATCAGTGTTCCCTTTTAAGCTATAATTAGCCTGTGTCAGGGTACACTGCTCTTCCATTTAGAAAATATTTTACTATTTGCTTATTTATTAACAGTAGGTATCTATAAAAAGTTTAATCCAAAAATTCAAGACATATGTTATGTGCTCTTAAAGTTGTGATATCTCAGGTAATTCAAATGAGAATCAAGTGATTCTTTCAGCGATGTTTCTTAAATTAGGGTCTTTTGATTAAACTCTTAAAAAAATAGTCAAATACCCTATTTTTGCATAGTTACCTATCTCTTGCGTCTCTTGTAACTGCATAGGCTGATAACCCTTTCCCTTGTTCCAGATGGCACCAACTATAGTGGCAGAGGACAGGCTGACGTCAGGACACCGGCTGTCGCACCCCCCTCCCGGCGATGAGGTCTACATCACCGGGGTGTCGGGATACTTCCCGGACTCCGACTCCGTCATACATCTGCAGGAGAATCTCTTCAACAAGGTATCTTTGGACTTACAATGGGCCGCTTAAGAAGGCTCATAGTCACTCAGAGGGCAATGGAGGCGGCTCTGCTCGGAATCTCCTTGCGTGATCGTGTCAGAAATGATGAGATCCGCAGGAGATCTAAGGTCACGGACATAACCCAAAGAATTGCGTGGCTGAAGTGACAATGGGCAGGGCACATTGCGAGGAGAACAGACGGCCGTTGGGGTGGAAAGGTCCTTGAGTGGAGGCCACGCGCAGGAGGCCGCAGCCGTGGCAGGCCTCCCACCAGGTGGACCGACGATAATAATATAATATAGGACCGATCTGTGTGGAGAACTTTGGGGGAGGCCTATGTCCAGCAGTGGACGTCTATTGGCTGAAATGATGATGATGATGATCTTTGGACTAGACCCGTGGTCGTCAAACTGCGGCCCGCGAACGTTATTTGTGCGGAACGATAAAGTAGATTTCTTTAATTAATAATAATTAATTATTGGTTTTTGAGTAGAGAAGTAATAGACATACATTTTCGCATTTATACAGGGTGTATCTGTAAACTTTTACATCCTTTTAACCACGTGTTCTACCAACCATTCTGAATTTAATTTTGTTCTATGACTTTTGAAAATTCGCATAAAAAATTTTCATCTTTCCATACAAAGTCGGTCACGTGACATGGCCATTTTGTATGGGGAGTCGAAAATTTTGTCGAAGAATTTAGAAAAGGGGGATAGGGGATCCCCCTAATTGGGCCTCCGGTACCCTCACTCCCTCAACGAAACACAACGGATGCGCACTTTCACACCAGTCTTCTGTGAGGCCGTGTTATCACTCCGGTCGAGCCAGCCTATTCATGCCGAAATACGTCTCTCCACGGTTGTCACGGTTACATTATTTTCGTTACCAGGTGGACCTGATCTCCGGCGACGATCGCCGTTGGAAGCTGGCCCATCCCGAGATCCCGCAGCGGACGGGGAAGATCAACAATGTGAACAAATTCGACGCCTCCTTCTTCGGGGTCCATTACAAGCAAGCTCATACTATGGACCCCATGTGCAGGAATCCTGCTGGAGAAGGCTTATGAAGCTGTGATTGATGCTGGTAAGTTTTTTTTATAATATAGATAGATAGCGTTTATTGGCCATAAAAACATAGTTACAGCAGCTAAAAAAAGTATGTGGACGACCAAACAAGTCACAACAACAACATTGTGGTTTGTGGCCAACAAAGCGCAGCCTCAGCATTTGCTGCAGCAGCCAGTAACCACTGCAGCGCTGGTTTTCAGGCTGAGCCTTGGGCGACGAATGTCCACACTTAAAATAGGACATGAAAAAAAAATTAAGAGAGTAGATAGAATCATCATCATCATTAGCCTCAGTCCACAGCTGGACGTAGGTACGTATACGTCGTAACGTAGCTTGATAAAATGTAGGTAGTGAACTGTCAAAGTCAGTCAAAGTCACGGCCACTCAATAAAATTAGCGGTTTATCGACCTACGACTTCTGTCGAGGTCAAAGCAACTTGTTGACGGGATAACTCACTCGACAGTCGACACACAACACATAACCCACAAACATAAGTGATGTGATTATTAGTAACATTGGCGTTGTGGTAATTTTATGTGGGAGAACTTAAGTCCACTACTCCACTTAATTTTTCATTCATTTACTACTTCCAACCAAAAGAACGAATCCCCAAACTTCATACATAAGTAAGCAACTTAACTAAATTGATATTTTTTCTCTCCGTCCTAAGTCTAACCTCCTGTATAATTTTGGTACCTCCAGATACAAAGCAAACACAAACTTAATGCTATTGGGTTCAGACAGCCACACATCAGGTTAAATACAATCTGTTAAAGGATTTGTCCCCTTATAGGTTGGGTCTATGTACGCTACATTAAAAAACGGAGAAAAAATTGCTTATTACGAGAAAAATACAATGAATTCCATATAGTGCACAGTTTTCTGGTTATAAAATAAAAAAACATGACCATTTTTCAACCATTACCAAAGACAAGACGCGTGAGACGACGGTGACTAAAGACAAAAAAAACAACTGTCAATGTCAATGTGACGTTAGAGGGTTTTGGTTTTTTGGATAGTTTTTATTTCTTAGTTTTTGACAAACGTCAAACGTCATCGAATTCGTAATGCCAATCAATAAGTAACCAACATTGAAAACCATTTTGTTGTGTTGCAATCCTTTGTACAAATAAATTGTTCCTTCCAAAAAACTACGCTACAATAGAGAAATTGGATAGTCAAAAACTATTCTTCATATAATTCTCTATATTTTGGTATAGGGTTGGTACATATACCACGTCGAGACTCCATATATTCTGGGACAGCTCCTTTCCTAACTTGATATTCAACCTAATGTGCTTGACAGAAAGAGCAAAAGTACATATTTTTCGAACACAGCTCGGATCTGAAAGAAAAAAAAATCTTTATTCAAGTTAGGTCCATACAGAACACTTATGACATATTGTGATAACTAATCCGCACTAAGAATCCGCATTAGGTAAGCGTGGTGTTTACCTAAGCCTAATCCCATCATCAGCCTGTTGCAGTCCACTGCTGGACATAGGCCTCTCCAAATGCTCGCCACTTTGATCGATCTTCGGCTACTCGCATCCAGCTCCAGCCACCCCTTTTTGCGCAGATCTTCACTCCATCTGACCCATCATAGTAGCGATGACTTGATTTCTATGGTGGAGGCCTTTGCCCTGCATTGGGACAGTATATAGGCTGATACTTTTTTTTATATAAATAAAAGTGTATGGATGCATAGATAGTACACAAACAGTCCGAAGGTACAATTGGAAACTATAAGGAGTCTATACAGGTTTATTGGAGAACCTGACTCCGTGAATCCCGAAAAATGGGATCGTTCAGTTTTGCCTTCCTTGTTTAATAAGTGCCATCGATATTGCTTACTCCCTCCGGCATGGTCTCACACCGAAGTGTGTGGAATTCAGATTTTTTTGAACTATATTCTATAAAACCCGGTCAAGTGCGAGTCAAATCGATAAATTAAGGGGCTATACGACTGAAACTAGCGGCTCCTACCTATTACATGATTGTGGCGAAAATATGATATTTTGAAGAAAATAAAAACATTACAGACTTACATCCAAGTAAATTGATTTTTTCAAGATGCAATACAATAATAAAACACGCGACAAGTAACAATAATGGCAATTATTGCTAAAGTGGCTAAAACAGCCACTTTTAGCAATAATTAACATTATTGTTACTTGCCGCGTGTTAGAAATATTGTATTGAATCTTGAAAAATCCAATTTACTTGGATCTACTTAAGTCTGTAATGTTTTATTTTCTTCAAAAATATCATTTTTCGGCATAATCAGTGTAAATAGGTTGGCGGTGCTAGTTTCATTCGTATAGCCCTTCATTTACATAAACGTTTATTATAATGTATAGATTATTACGTATATTTCTTGTACAACAATTGCTTCTATAAATCTATTATAATAAATAGATTATTATCTACATACATTATTATAGCAAAGTTTATAAGCAATTGTATTATTTCGAGAATGTATCCTAACCGGTGTAAAGACCCCCCATCCCGCAGTACCAGCCATACCTTCTTCTCAGTAATGAGCCCAATTTATCTGATCCGAGGCTCTCGGCTGAATTAAATTCGTTTCGGTCATTGGACAACCCCGAATTCCAATTCGGAGACGTTTTCTTTCAACCTATTCAAACCCGAGACTGCGGTTATAGGGATGCGAAGCGAAACGTACAAAATACAACTCATACATTGACCTGGGGACCAATTCTCGTGTATTCGACATTGAAGTCGAATTAGAATTTGTATGGACGAATGTATATCCAGCAGTGGACTGCAACAGGCTGATGATGATGATGAATGTAAGAAATCTCTAATTCTCTGTCGAGAATTGCCCCCCTGATTCGACCTAAGTAGCTTGTACGTAGGTAGAGCACATCAAAGTATACAAAACTGTCAAATTTCTTCAATCGACTCTCATCTTACTGTCATACACATTAGGCTGATTATCAATTGAGGAAATTCGACAGGTTGTGGTAACTTGATGTGTGGCTGACTGTAATTAGGTAAGTACCTATGTGGCCCGCCCTCATTTCGAAATATGTGTTTCAAACAGTAACAATAGATGGCACTGAGAGTCGATTTCATCACGCTATAGCTGTTCTGCAGTTATTTGGCTCCCAGCAAAACTCAGAACTAAGCTTTTTGTTCGCGCCCCAACGCAATGTCCCTTTGTCAATTTTGTTATGTTTGAGAGCCTCGCTTCGGCTTGAATGGGCTGCCCGGCTGGCACGACCGGAGGGATGACACAGCCTCTCAGATAGATCGTCGGTCCACCTGGTGGGAAGGCCTACCACGGCTGCGGCATACTGCACGCGGCCTTCACTCAAGGACCTTTCCATTCCCACAGTCGTCTGTTCTTCTCGCAATGTGGCCTGCCCATTGCCACGTCTTGAGTCCCACGCCATTTTTCTGAAGCTATGTATGCAACCTTAGATCTCCTGCGGATTCATTATTTCTGACCACTATCACGCAATGGAGGCCCTCTTCCATTGCCACTCTGAGTTGAGCCTTTTAAGCAGCCCATTCGTAAGCGGCCAAGTTTCAGTTTCTCAGTATAACATCACTGGCAACACACACGCATTAAAGACTTTCGTCTTCAGACGCTGTGATGATGTTATTTAGTTACATATTTTTTTAATTGAGTAACGCTGTCATATTACACCACTAGGCCGGCTCAATTTCTGTCCACCCTCGTTCGGTTTCTTGTTTAATCAAAAACAGCCTTGTTTATTCATGATCTGCGGGTGAAAACGTCTGGGGTAAGGGGAACATATTTTAAACTAGCTTTTGCCCGCGACTTTGGCCAACTCTATGGTGCATAATACTGTACTTAGTATCAATGTTAAATAATAAAAATTTCAATTAACGCTTTAACTGCCACACTCAGAGACGTCATTTAACCTTAATGTTCATTATCTTAATTATGGATAGTCTTTATTAGTATTAACATAAGAGGACAATGTTTTTTTCTTAAGTGACCAATAAAATTAATTGAAAATGATTCTTTAATGATCGGGACTTCACTTTTTTTATGCGATATGTGGCAGACGGGCAGAGAGATCACCTGATGGTAAGCGATCGCCGCCGCCCATAGACACCTGCATCACCGTAGATTCACAAGAGCGCTGCCAATCTTTAATCCCCTTTCCCCCAATTTGAGCCTCCGGTACCCTCGCTCACTTGACGAGACATTTTTTTTTTTTTTTTTATAGGATAGGGGGCAGACGAGCATACGGATCACCTGATGTTAAGCGATTACCGTCGCCCATGAACACCTGCAACTCCAGGGCTTCACAGGTGCGCTGCCGGCCTTTTAGAGCGAGATATGCCTTTTCTTGGAAGGTTGTAGGTCGTATATATAAAAAAAAGATGATGATTTGTATTTCTAAAGCTACTATAACATTTAAAATAAAGGATTTAAAATATCATCTAATATTATATTATATAACAAAGAGAAGAAATATCAACCCAGACAGAATTCAAGTTATTCTTAAGATTCCAGTCTAACTACATAATTCAAAGGACTTAATGCTGTCGGTTTACTACTCGCCACAGTGTATTTAAAGCCAGTGGGTTGTAGTAGAGATCAGAGCGCGGGGGGACCAGTAGAGTCGAGTAAAAAGATGTATTCAAAATATTGTCGATAGTATTTCTAACGGTTATTAAATTTCCCATGAAAAATAACTAATACAGATAGCTTTAAGTGATCCATCTTAGCATTTATCAATCCTATAAAAATTCTACAAATACTCGTACAAGTTAAAAAAAGTGTAACAAAGTGTTGTTACTACACATTCTATCTATACTATTAGTGTTATATGATTTCGATTGATTGATTGAGTGATCATATCACTTTGACGATTATCTAAACGATATACAGCATTGTACACATCATACTGTTACTGTAATCTTAATAATATTTTTTATTATCAGAATGAAAATTGTAATTACTGATCATAATTTGAAAAGAGTGACTACTGAGTTTCTTGATGATTCTTCTCGGTAGAAATCGACTTTCCGAATCAGCGGTAGCTTACATAATATTTGACATTCATAAATGTTCTATAAGGACTTAAATTGAATAAAGAATATTTCTATTTCTATAATCCACAATAAAAAATACAATAAAATTGTCTTTTGCCTTAAAAAAGCCTTCTGGATGTTACAAATTATACTTATGTGTTATTATTTAGTTTGATGTAAATTTAGCCTTTTGTATTTTCTTGTCTTTATGTCTGTTAGCATTATTAATAAGTGTTGTGGTATCCAAATTCATTAATATATTTTCTTTCTTTCTTTGTGTTGGTGTCTGGGTGTTTGTGGTTCCTTCGTTGTATCTGGTTGCCATAGCACAAGGGAATACCAAAGTTTGGACCAGGATAATGTAAGCGATGTGGTCTCAATTCATTTATAACTAGTGGCCCGCCCTCACTTCGCTTTTGGGATAGCAGTTCCAAACTGAAACAGTAGATGGCGCTGGTCGTCGGTATGTCGCGCTAGCGTTTCGTATTTTCGGTTTACCTATAAGCCTTTTCGTTGTATATAGAAGTTATCTCTTTGTAAATAGTATAGAAGCTAAATAAAGCTAATTTAAGAGCTGTGGATTTTGTAAGAATAGACTGGCCGGTTGGCGCAATGGTAGTGACCCTGCCTCATACGCCAAAGGTCGTGGGTTCGATCCCCACCCTGGACAAACATTCACACTTGATGAACACTTGTGTTTGTTCAGTGTCTGGGTGTTATATATGTATTTAAGTATTATTTGTGATCCTCTGTTGTCTGATATCTGTAACACAAGTGCATAAGCTACTTAGTACGGAGTCAGGTTAATGTATGAGATGTTGTGTGTTGTGTATGAATCGAATGTATCAATGCACCCGGCCTACTGACTCCCAGTATGCTGTTTGATACCGCACAGATACCTGCTGTCGCATCTACAAATCTCTGAATGGGCGGCGAGACGTCCTTATCGGGGGATCCATTATAACTTCTCCGAGTAATTATAACTCAATATTGTCTCCAGGTCCGATCCCGAGCCGAAATTTAAATTTGTTCATTTAATATTCAGTTTGGGGATAGTGAGGGGTTGTCGATATCGATAGTTTTTTTTTTTCGTTTTTTTTTTTATTCGATAGGACAGACGACCACACGAGTCACGAGTTACCAGATGGTAACTGCCCATGGACTCCCTCAACTTCAGTAGGGTCACACAAGCAATTGCGCTGATAACTTTTCTCTTTCTCCCTGAATTTTGGCTTATGGTGCCTAAACTCACTAGGTAAAACAGCTCAGAAATAAGGCTGTAGAATCACTGAATCTATCTTCATTTATCTCAAATTAGCAGTAAAAATTACATCACGATATTTTTGTTATTATCTGGTGGCGCTTAGCGAACTTCATTTCCTTGTTTTTGTTCTTCCCAAGCTAATTCTTCTAGACGTTAACAAAATTTAAATAGATCCAGCCATTCTCGACTCTCTTAAGCTTTTGTATTCAACCTTGGTTCAGATAACCGTATTTTTCTGCTCCGCATACGCGCTTACACGTGCGCTACATATGCGCTTCAAAAAACTGGAGACGTACGATAACGGGCATACTCGTATTTGTATATTAGCTTCAACTGTTAGTAGTATTTTTTCAGTAACTATCAACATGGTTTCTAACGTAAAAACATTACTTTTTTACGTAACCTCTCTAGCCCCACGCGCTTATACGACTTTCGAAACGCGTCAACGAATAGCGCGTTTTATCGATACGTTTCATTGACAATTCACACCACTACTAAAAGCCATACTGGTACTCAAAAGTTTTCTTTAGCCTTAACTCATAATACTTTTTATTCAAATACCAAGTTACAAGTAATAATGAAAATACAACTTCCTTTATAGGAATTGCGAAAGAAAAACAAAGAGATTTCGTTAACTGCGTTTTAACGAGTTTAACGGTTAAATAAATGTTATTCCAAAGTACACAACTTTTATTATAAAACAATATCGATTTATTTTATTGAGTGGATTGTGAATCAACAATATTGTTTGAGTTTACGACCGCCTGAGGGACTCTCAACTTTCCGTTTTGTATGGAATATGTACCATTGTTTTATTTTTCGCTTAAATTGTATGTAGCTATATAAAATTCCGTATGTTTATAAAGGTAGTGGCCCGTCCTCTCTTCGTTTCAGGATTCGTTTTAGTATAAAACATAACTGACGACCCGGTTGGTTCAGTGGTAGTGAATGCTGCGTCTGTGCCAAGGGTTGCGGGTTCGATCCCCGCACAGTACAAACATTTGTATGCATGAACATGTTTGTTTGTATTGGCCTGGGTGTTTTCTATATGTATTTACAAAAGAAAAGTATTATATTATGTATATATTGTAATCCCACTGTTGGTTCTGATATCTGTAACACAGGTGCTTGAGCTACCTATCTCAGAGTCAGATCAATGTATGTGATGTAGTGAAATATTATAAAAAACGAAATGAATAATTAAATAGGTAATTATTTTAATTTAACCTAATACAAATCCGGTATAATTGTGACTCTACTGGTATTGCGAGTGTTCATGGGTGGCGGCAATCTAACCATTAGGTGATCCGTCAGCTCGTCTGCCACCTATAACATTAAAAATAAGGTATAGGTTGAAATGTACTTATTAAGGGTGCTGCGTCTTAAAAAATAGTGGCAGACGGTGCCACTATTTTTTAAACATATATAAATAAATAAATAAAAATAATTTGAGACAACATCACATACATTGTCCTGGCCCCAAACTAAGGTTTTCCCTTGTGCTATGGAAACCAGAAACAACGAAGGTACTACAAACACCCAGACCCAACACAAATATCTGTTTCATCAACAAACATTTGTGTTGGTGCGGGAATCGAACCCGCGACCCTCTTACGTCTCAACCGGCGTTCAAACCATTGCGCTAAATGGGTCGTCTAATATTTTTAACACTTTGCCTCGATTGTCTGTGAATCAGCTCATTGCACTCCTTTATAGGTCATTGTGAATTTATAAAGCTTATATTTCCCGTATCACCCTCCTATCTGAATTATTGGCACTTCACGCATGTAATCAAATCCAGGGCCGTGGCTCGGGATCGGAAAGGGCCCCAAAATTGCTGTGTTTGGCCGAGTGAGTGAGGGTACCGGAGGCCCACTCGGGGGGGAAGGGGATAAAAGGTTGGCAGCGCACTTGTAACTCCACTGGTGTTGCAAGTGTCCATGGGCGGCGGCAATTGCTTACCATCAGGTGATCCGCCTGCTCGCCTGCTACCTATCACATAAAAAAAAAATTTTTTTTTGCATTACTTTCTTGAAAAGCCGGCAACGCATTTGTAATTCCTCAGTACCGCAGAGGATCAATTACAATCAGATGAGCCGTTTATTCGTTTGTCCGCTATAAGTAATGTAGAAAAACCTATTACCTAGTTATTAAGCTAATGTATTTTTTTTTTTGATGTATAGGCTGGGATGGGGGTTAAATTTTACTCTTTTTCTCTCAGGCACTATTAGCTTAGAAGAAACAAAAATTTAAGACTGAAAAAAAAATGTATGAATTGGATAATAACGTTAAAAAAAATTGAAGACCTATGCCTACATATTATATGTACGAATTGGATAATAACATTTTTTTTCTTTTTTTGTATAAAAATCTTAATCTTAAGTGGTTCAAAAACCAAATCTACTAAAAAAATTGGCTATGACATACGAACGGACAGACAGACATGACGAATCTATAAAGATTATCTTTTTTGCTATTTGGCTACGTAACGCATCTTAATGAGGATAAGATGCCCAGGGCCCCTTCTTAATACGGCCCTGGTCAAATCCAAACTCAAGCAGGTGTTAGGTTACGGAAGTAAAAATGGCATATTAATGGAATAATCCAATCCATGACGTGTATGGATTCACGATATATCGTGAGTTCATCTCCCGGCAATCTATACTTTATGAATAGGTAAGTTCTTTCGGAAACAACAAAGTTTATAGCTGTTACAATTAAAACTGGTTATTATGTAGTTAGAAAGCGTTTTTTCTAGTTAGAGCTAGTTTTTACGTAATGCCTTTGTTAAAACTAGATTTCACTGATGTCTGAATTGAATATCAGTTAAAACTAGTTTCTACGAGACAAACGCGTTTTCCCAAAACGAGTCAGTTAAAACTGTTCCGACTGTTTTGAAATGCAGCCGATAAACGATTAGCCGCATTGTCATTGAGATATGTTCTTCAATAAGGCGGGCACAGTATTTTTTTTTCTTAAAGTAACGATAGCTCTTCTTATCGTTTAATTTTTTTGCAGACGTTTTCACAAAATCAATGGTGGTAAGTTTACAATAACCAAAATTAATAATAAATATTTAAGTGGTGAGTTTACACATACTTTTTCTGTGGCGAGTTTACTTTGTGGTCAATGTACAATAGCCCTTCGGACGGACAGACAGACGGATATGACGAATCTACACTTGGGCGTTCCGTTTTTTGCCATTTGGCTAAGGAATCCTAAAAACGAGACTTGATGAATAAGTAATTTGAAGATTTATGACATAACATATTATAAAAGAAAGATAAAAAAAGAAATATCTTTCCTATATTACCTACGGCCTTACTCCTGTGGTTTCCATTTGGTTTACGTTTTCAATATTCAGTCATTAACATACGGTGTCGAACGCACGTAAATGAATAATTCAACACCCTGTATGTCGGCCTATAATATCCATTAACAACCCCTACACGTTCGCGAATGTGTCATTATATAATAAGTCATCCTGTATACATTTTAAGCTTGGTAATTTTGTAATTGGACGAATATTGTAATGTTTTGGCCCCTGCGCGTTTCGTGGAGTGAGTTAGGGTACCGAAGGTCCATTGAGGAGTAAAGGGGGTTGAAGGTTGGCAGCGCACTTGTGACTCTACTGGTGTTGCAGGTGTCTATGGGCGGCGGCGATTGCTTACAATCAGTAGATCCGACCGCTCATCTGCCACCTATCACATTAAAAAAATATGTGGAGGGCAATATGTAATCTGCATTATACTATAGTATTTTTTGGGACACCCAAAAAGTGAAGAGTAATCTAGGATTTCCTAGAAATACTTACTTAAATGTATTGTATAAATAACCAACCTACCTAAATGTTTCGTTTTTTTCCGGTTAGTTTCCCGGGCAATTAAAAAACTTATTTGTTATTTATTGAGAAACAAACGATTACATACAACTTTAAAATATTTAAATAACTAATATTACATCAGTGAAGGTTCCACAGAAAAAGATTGTTATAACATCTCCAGAAAATACTTACTAGATAAGATCCATGATCGAAGCAAACCTAGAAAGAATTAAATCCACGTTTAATTGAAAGACCAAATAGTTTTAAATCCACCTTGCAGATTTAAATACGAGCAAATGGAGCTGGCTACTTGAAACATCATTAAAAACATTGGTTTCGCGCCAAACCAAACATTCGAAATTCAAATAAGTCGGAATTCATTTTATTGACCAACCACAGTAACTGTAATTGACTAGGTAGGTAACTTGGTAACTAAAAGATTTTTATCAGTAGCGCTACCATGAGTTGACATCTAAAACTGACATAACGTATACTATTGCTCTGTCTCTTTCAAATGCATCACAATGAAAGAGATAAAGCGATAGTATTCGATAGCGAGGATAGTATTTCAAACTCTGACTACAGTTTATCCAGTTTAACTATTATTTGCATTTTGCGAATGTTAACTTTTCGCGGACATAGCCCAAAGAATTGCGTGGCTCAAGTGGCAATGGGCAGGGCACATTGCGAGGAGAACAGACGGCCGTTGGGGTGGAAAGGTCCTTGAGTGACGGCCGCGTGCAGGAGGCCGCAGCCGTGGCAGGCCTCCCACCAGGTGGACCGACGATCTAGTGAAGGTCGCGGGAGTCCCTTGGATGTAGGGTGGCACAGGACCGATCTGTGTGGAGAACATTGGGGGAGGCTATGTCTAGCAGTGGACGTCTATTGGCTGAAATTATATCGATCATAATTATTTATTCCGAAGATGCCTAATACCACTCTTCTGTGAATTGACGAATGATAAACAAAACAAATTTAGATATTGTCAGAACTTAAATTTGTATTTGCAATGGAGTATAAATAATGAAGATGGCGTGAAGGTACCTAAGTTTGTAACTAGTTTTCCTGCTCGGCTTAAATAGTTGACTAAGGGATATTTAACAAGTTACTAAGACGGGAGTTAAGTTTTGCGCGCCTATTCCGCGGATGGGTTGAAGTTATTACATTGTAACGTACTTATTTACTTATCTGTATCTAGCTTAGAGGTAAACAAAGGTAAAAAAAAATGGTGAACTAAGCGAACAAGGGTACACCAACTTGGCCTGTCTTGATCTTGGCACCTATTTAGATATCATTACTTTTGACGATGAACTCTACAATTTTTTTTACTTGGCTACCATGAGATGGTACCATTTATGTTTTTGAGGGGAGATAAGGAAGGAGCAGATGCATAGATTAAAACAATTTAATGAGTACCTAATGATGTCGTATCATTAGGTATACTCGTAGCTCGGGTTTGTGATCACCAATCCGCATTAGGCAAGCATGGTGATTAAGCTCAATCCCATCATAGTAGCGATGACTTGATTTCTGTGATGGAGGCCTTTGCCCTGCAGACTCTGAAGTTGTACTTACTACTTACTTACTCCACTGGCTCAGCGACCCGAAACGAGTCTAGTCTTCCGAAACAAGAGAACGCCACTTTCCATCCTGCATTACGTAGTCGTAAAATTATCTGCGAGAACTTCAGGCTAGCGGCTGGCATCAAGTAATGTATAAAGTACATATGTACCATTTCGAAAAGTATTTTAAATCAGTACTTTGTCCACAGGTTTGAACCCCAAAGAGCTGCGAGACACAAAGACGGGCGTGTTTGTGGGCGCCTGCTTCTCCGAATCTGAAAAGACCTGGTTCTACGAGAAGATGCAGGTCAACGGATTCGGTATTACTGGGTAAGTTTGACCTTCATTTGTATCATAGTGTTTAAAAGAACTCTCACCAAAATGCATTCGCAGTAGAATACTGGATTACTTTGGTCACATTGCAAGGACAGTGACAATCTTGAGAAGCTCATTGTTAACAGCAAACTAGACGTGAAAAAGCCTCGTGGACGCAGCCCTACGTTGGTCCGACTAGATCCGCAACATACTACACTGTACATAATGCCCTTCACACTATCGTATACAGAAATATATGGACAAAAATCGGGACGTACGGTACGGTAATCGGTACGGTAAAGTACGGGACCGTTCGCAAGCGAGTCCAACTCTCACTTGGCCGGTTTTTTTTTCCTAATCAACATTTCATTAGCAAGTCCAACTATACTTTCCAAGGCTTCAATTTCTAGAGCAGTCATCCTTGTCTTTTATTAATTACTTTACAAAACTAAAGCCCCTGAAACGCTAAAATGATTTCAGATGCAGAATCTCGGACTCCTCACAAACTTTGATATTCATCTACAACTTTGCACTTATTTGTCCGACTATATTGAGTTATGAAAGTGTTTAAACTATTGTAAATTTGGAGTTGGTTCAGAATATAGACGTTAAGCGTAAAAAAGGACGAATTTCCATAAGTCGTAGATGAAATCGCCTCTTTACTTGAATAACGTAGTAAGTCCAATTAGTTTGGACTTGTATAATGTAAATAATACATTTTTAAATTTTCGCGTTATATTATTATTTTCCTAAAGTACATTTTAGCTAAGCTATAATAGTATATACCTATGGATTATAAGTATTTACTTAATTATGTGTTTGTAAATGTTCATAGATAAGATACGCCTTATACTTAGATATCATTAAGTAAATATACATTCAGTTAGTAGAGTTTCTATGTGTTTAGTACCGTAAAAGCTATTGGTATTTAGGACGTTAGCAATTATGAGTAAAGTAACTGACTTCAGAACTTTACCAATACAACTTCTCAACATAAATTATTTACCCAATGTGTTAAGTCAGACAGACACAAATAGCTACTAAATAACTGGGGCGCCTATTTCTATATTCTCAGAGACTAAGTATACTTTAGATCAGTGTTTTTCAAACTGTGGGTCGCAACCCCCTGAGGGGCCGCTTAGATTTCGTACGGAGTTTGAAAAATGATTTAGCACGTTATTAATGAACATTTCTATGTTCAAATAAACACATTTACAAGAAATAAAATCCTAAGCTTTTTTTATCATGAATTAAATAATATCATTCATAATAATTTTGTGAAATAAATTATCATTATCTATACATATAATAAAAATGTAAAAAAGCTGTGTCTGTACATTGAAGATATTTATCTCAAAATAACTTAGGACGACTAATCATTATATTTTAAAATACCAATTAGTGATTGTGTGTTTTATTCATTTATGTGTCCATTTATGAATAAAAAGCGAAGGGCTGGGAGGGTCGTGAAATATTTTTCATGCCACGCGGGTGCGTCATAAGAAAGTTTAAGAAACACTGCTTTAGACAATACATAGGTAAATAATTAATTATGCCTTTAGGTTTTAATCGTTATGATCGGCCACCGTAACTGAATCGGTTGGACGATATTATTATTAACAAACTAGTGGCCCGCCCTCACTTCGCTTCGGGACGGTAATTCAGAAATGAACCAATAGATGGCGCTGTGTCTAATTACATCGCGCAAGCGTTTCGTGTTTTTGGTCTACCTATAAGCCTTGTCGTTGTCAATAGAAGTTATCTCTTTATAAATAGTATAGAAGATACTTAATTCATTGCTCCAGATGTTCCCGTGCTATGCTGGCAAACCGCATCTCCTACTGGCTGGGGGTCACCGGGCCGTCGTACACCGTAGACTCAGCCTGTTCCAGTTCCCTATACGCCATCGAACACGCCTTCAGAGCCATAAGGGACGGCCACTGTGACGCTGCTATTGTAGGGGGCTCCAACTTGTGTCTGCATCCTTATGTCTCGCTGCAGTTCTCCAGGTAAGGTTTCACCATTAGGAGTGCCTGCATCCACAAAGAAGTGGAATTGTGCCGGCGCATTTGTCCCTTCATCCTAAATGTTTTTTTTTTAATTCACAATAGCTTCTAATAACTGGGGCACCTATTCCTATATTCTCAGAGGCAAAGTATACCTTTGTTCAGTGTTTCTCAAACTGTAAGTCGCGACCCCGCGGGGGGTTGCCACAGGATGAGAGAGGACAAAGCAGCTAAATGATATAATGACATGGAGTATAATGTCTTTGTTGCAGATTGGGAGTCTTATCCCCTGATGGCAGATGCAAGAGTTTTGACAACAAAGCCAATGGATATGCACGGTCAGAAGCTGTCGCTGTCTGCTTCCTGCAAAAGGCTAAAGACTCTAGAAGGTAAGTCAGTTTGAATCTTTTCTTCAATTTTATGGTTTTTTATGGACGACCAGCGGACAGGTCACCTGCAACACCAGCAGCGTCTCGTGCGCTGCCAACTTTTAACCCCCTTTCCCTCAATTGGGTCTCCGGTACCCTCACTCACTCGGCGAAATACAGCGCAGGTTAACGTGTTAAAGAATGTCGTCATTTATCATCGCTCACTGTCCAATTATAACTAAATAAGAGAATTTATTGACCACATAAAAATAGATATAAAAACCAGGAACAGTAGCAGCTATAACGTCGTAAATCCTAGACAGCAGACACAATTATATATGGCGGTATTTCCGAACCGGTACGACATTCAAATCTTCAAGAAACGAGCCTATACCTTCCTAAAAGGCCGGCAACGCATCCGCACTCCTTCTGGTGTAGCTGATGTCCATGGGCGGCGGTGGTCACTTACCATCAGGTGACCCGCTTGCTCGTTTGCCTTCCTATAATATATAAAAAAAAGCAATGGATAATCAATTGTTTTATGCCTTTTAAAAGGCTTTTGGGTCTTACGTCGATAATACTAGTGAAAACATCTCTGTGTTTATATTATTCAATGTTTGGGGATCGGAGTCTTTATAAGACGACATATTTTTGAAATTGGTCTTTTACCTTTCCCAATTTATTATTACTTAGTATATTTTGAATTACAATAGTCGTATCTCACCGACCAAAAAGTTTAAAACCACTTCAGCGTCGTATGTTCCAAGGAAGAAGAATGGGGCCGACATAACCTTCTTAACATTAAATTTCCTCAACTTTTCATATTTATTCATGTGACTAATTGAACATACCTGTCGAAAACCTTAAACGTCAAATGAACAATATAAAAAGCCTTCAATATAACAAGTTGCGCTTGATTTTAATGGCTTTTTCATGTCATGCCGGCCATATATCGAAAGGTGCGTGAAAATATGGCTCGAAATAATGGGAGAGCCCTCGGTGTAACTAGAATTTATGACCATTGGTTCCGAGCCCACCTACGGCTTAAATTTCGGCACGTTATTCGGTGAAAGTACCCTTTTATTTTGGGAAGGATAGGAGAGTAAAACTTTGCAGACTATATCTACTCGTAATGGTACAGTTAGCAGCAAAAGTAGATGATCAACATCAAAAACTCTATACTCGCTAATTTAGCGGAGTTCACGTCAAAACTGTATGAATCACTTTGAGGCTATACGGAGTTTGCGTCAGAACTGTATTTATCACTTTGAGGCTATACGGAGTTTGCGTCAGAACTGTATTTATCACTTTGAGGCGATACGGAGTTTGCGTCAGAACTGTATTTATCACTTTGAGGCGATACGGAGTTTGCGTCAGAACTGTATTTATCACTTTGAGGCTATACGGAGTTTGCGTCAGAACTGTATTTATCACTTTGAGGCTATACGGAGTTTGCATCAGAACTGTATGAATTTGACACCATACAGTTCCGACGCGAACTCCGCTCAATAGTGAGTATATATTTTTTGATTTTGATCATCTACTTTTGCTATTGATTGTAAAAAAATCCGTACTGAAAAATGCGTTTGAAAAAGTGATCCCAACTGCGCTATTATTAGTAGTTTTACAGCTGTAGATATTTTCAATTTCGGATATATACCGTCGAGGTCGGAAACAAAATGTAGTGTATTATTTTCACCCTATCCATACATAATAAGTGGTTTAAATTCAAAAAAATACCAAATACTTATAATCAAAGACCAAATAAGCAGCGCTCTTTGCGAATGAAGCATTCATAATTTGGCGGTGACACTTTGCGCATTCTCACTGTATTTAAGGTTGCTATGATGGATGGGTACGTACGATAGTAGCTTAGTGGATACAAACGTGTCCTTGTGTGAGGGCCAAAGTTCAAATACGAGCACGCACGTTTTGAGTTTGAAAATGTACCTATCTAAGTATCGTCGCCCAAGGCTCAGCCTGAAAATCAGCGCCGCAGCGGCCTCTAGCTGCTGTAGCAAATGCTGAGGCTTGTGCCTTGTTGGCCGCAAAATGTACTACTTAAAATACTGTAGTTATTTTTTTATTTCTTTTACTTTTGTGGCCAAGAAACGTTAACTATCTATCTACCAATCTACCACCTACTAGGTGATGAGTAAGAGGGCTTGTTAAATAGATTTTCTTTCGTGCCAATTAGGTCAGAAATAAATTTGTTAAAGCAGTCTGATTGGGCCTTTCCGTTTATTAATTAAATTCTATTTCTTTAATGAAGGAAATGAAATCAACCCTGAATTGGATTTGATTTAACTTTTAATGTTATTTAACATTACAAGTCTACCAGCGCAGCTCAGAGTTAAAAAATATCTTGTATTAAGTGACTTCAACCTTTGATAAAAATACTAGCTATTGCCCGCGGCTTCGCTCGCACCCCACTTCCCTAAAATAGGGGGACTACCCAGAACACTTAGATCCAAGAAATTTTTGAAAATGTAGTTTCCTAATTGACTTGACCCAGAATCGAAGCCTTTCGCGCTTCGGGCGAATACCTTAGCCACTGCGCCATCGAGGCCGTCAAAATAAATAAATACCTTCTCGCGTTTATAAAAATACTAG
Organism: Cnaphalocrocis medinalis; assembly: GCA_014851415.1. Classification (NCBI taxonomy): domain Eukaryota; kingdom Metazoa; phylum Arthropoda; class Insecta; order Lepidoptera; family Crambidae; genus Cnaphalocrocis; species Cnaphalocrocis medinalis. The sequence goes on from CM026295.1 coordinate 10,667,796, forward strand.
CTATTGCCCGCGGCTTCGCTCGCACCCCACTTCCCTAAAATAGGGGGACTACCCAGAACACTTAGATCCAAGAAAATTTTGAAAATGTAGTTTCCTAATTGACTTGACCCAGAATCGAAGCCTTTCGCGCTTCGGGCGAATACCTTAGCCACTGCGCCATCGAGGCCGTCAAAATAAATAAATACCTTCTCGCGTTTATAAAAATACTAGTGGCCCGCCCTCACTTCGCTTCGGGACCATAATTCAGAAATGAGCCAATAGATGGCGCTGTGTCCAATTACATCGCGCAAGCGTTCAGACAGCAGACACAGTGTAAAATTCAATTGTTGTATCCTTTTAAAAAAAAAGCTTTTGGGTCTTACGAGACGCTAAGTCGGTCACGTAGTTCGAAAAAAAAAAACGATCGTCAAATTTTCAAAAGTCGTAAAAGTGTTTCTTTTGAGGTTTGGGACCCTTAAACAAAATATTTACGCTTCAATATTTTCATATTTGTACCAGACCCAAAGGGCTTTCAAACTATGTTATTCCGCTTTACAATAGCTCTTAAGGGCGAAATTTATTGTGTACTTATGAACTCATTAATTTGTTTATATTTTAAATTAAACCTAATTGGACTCGAAAGCTAAAGATTTAATAAGTTTAGACTTCGTTGTAGTGTTGCTTATCGGTAGATTATCGATAAGAATCGATACTAAAAGCAAAATAAATAGTATCGATATTTTACCCAATAGTATTGCAAGTATCTAAAGGGAAATTGAGATATACCTACAATTAATAAAGCTACTCATAGTAGGTACTATCGACACAGTTGAGAGCTCAACCAGCTCAACGTTCAACACTACACATACATAAGTAAGTCGGGTATGTATCGAGTCGATAGCAATTATGCCTACCTAATTTGTTTCAATAGTATCGATAAGTATAGGCGCCACCAATAGTACCCAATGCGCCAATTTCCCGATCGATACTATGGACAATATCGATACTTTTGACACTCAGAAATTCTATCGATATGCTGAATATTTTCGAAGTCAACCATCGATATTGAAACAATCGATAGTTCGGCAACACTCAGTGTCTCGTTGGAAAAGATTCGAGTTCATTTGAGTAATGATCTTTGAAGAATTTGGATACTGAGAAAAATTTGGTTGTTAAAGAAGGTTTCAGACTAGCGTATTTTTCCGCGCGTATACAATTTGCATCAGCGTATACAATCTCAAAATTAGGTACACGCGCGCTTCAAAAAATCAGACGCGCGTAACGTGATCCGAGATATCCCTTATGACGTTTCCATAGCAACGTTTTTGTTTACATTTCACGCTTAACGAGCTCAGAGTGGTTTTGGATTAGCGTATTTTTCCGCGCGTATACGGTCGTCTCAGCATACGGAAGAACCGAGAAATAATTAATTTCCATAACGTCTCTATATACATGCTTTTTTATTTACAATACAAGCATAGAAGCGCCCCAATGCTCATAATAATGTCATAACGCGCGATTAAAATGCTAGTGTAAAACTTCACTTAGAAGCGCGTATACGCTCGTACTACTACTACCAAAACGCGTCTACACGCGCTTAAATAACGAGCGTATAATTATAATGTATAAAACGCTAATCTGAAACCGCACTAATTTATAACTTTCGGATATTCAATTAATCTTAATAGAGATTTGCTTTTTAATGTAATACAAAGTTCAAATTCTTTTATCATTTAGTAGGTACGTACTTCTTGATTTAATTAGTAGTTTTAAAATAATCTAGGTGTTAAGTTTACTTAGGTATCATAAAGATACTATATAATACGAATCTAATTAAAATCTTGGTAGTTTAAGTATTATTCTAATAGTAATTTAAAAGTGTACTAAACCAACTTTTTGTCTACTAAGCATCACTATTATTTTTATTTTTACTACGAGTAAACTGCTCCTCTATTAAAGCCTATAAAGGTTTTCCCTTGTGCTATGGAAACCAGAAACAACTAAGGAACCACAAACACCCAGATCCAACACAAATGGTGTTTCATCAACAAACATTTGTGTTGGTGCGGGAATCGTACCCGCGACCCATCTCAACCAGCAGCGCTCAAACCACTGCAATAAACGGGTCTAACATATAAAAAAAACTAAATTTATTTATTTATTTATTTAAGGAAAACAAAACACATTACAATCATGAAATTATACATTAAATATTAATATTATATGGATTTGTACAAGATAGCAAACCTAAACATGTTTTCACTGCATTACATAATGGCTTAATCAATTTATAATAACATTAACAAACAGTGATGAGTCAATAAGTCAATTAATAAAAATACAAAAGTCATAAATTAAAAAAATAAAAACCCCCGACACAAAAATCATAATCCACCTTTAAAAAGTAAAAAATGATAAAAAAAATTGATCGTTCGGGAGCTATGATGCCACAGACAGACAGACAGACACGTCAAACTTATAACATCCCTCAAAAAATATTTTTATACCTACTCGACTGGCCGGAGGGCGTATCTGGTAGTTTCCCCTGCTATCTGATATCTGTAACACAATTAAATGCTCAACCTACTTACGGAGTCAGGTCAATATGAGGCATTATGTGAATTTATTTATTTACTAGTGGCCCGCCCTCACTTCGCTTCGGGACCGTAATTCAGAAATGAACTAATAGATGGCGCTGTGCTAAATTACATCGCGCAAGCGTTTCGTGTTTTCGGTTTACCTATAAGCCTTGTCGTTGTCTATAGAAGTCATCTCTATATAAATGGTATAGATTTTTATGTCTAATCTTCTAGGGTGTACGCTCAGCTCCTCCACGCGAAGACCAACTGCGACGGGTACAAAGAACAGGGCATCACGTACCCTGCCGGCCACATCCAGAAGCTGCTCCTCCGGGAGTTCTATGAGGAGTGCTCCATCCCCCCTTCCAGTTTGGAGTTCATCGAAGCCCATGGCACAGGTAAGAAAAAACATTCCAAAGTAAATAAAAAAATTAAATGCCAAACATTTGGAGAAAAATACAAAATTTTAAATCCCCATGCTCAAGAAGTTCGTGATGGCCCTGCCACAAAATGCCGTATTGTATATGTATTATGGCATCTTGAATCAGCGGCCATCAAATGCCAACTTACACCCAGTACCAATAGATGGCACTGGAAGTCGATTACATTGCGCAAGTGTTTCGTGTTTTCGGTTCACCTGTAACTCTTGACCTGGACTATGCCTTGGACTACTATAATAATATTGATACGAGTACTACGACCTGGGTTCTACCTAAATAGATTTAGGGCCTGTTTCGCACTTTAAACACCTCTGTATCAACTTTGTATTATGCAAATAAATAATGTTTCTGTCTCTGTTAAAAGATACCTAAATCGCCAATTGAGCAAATTTTTTTTTATTCTCCATTTTGTAACCGGGACGCATTTTCACGAAATACCCACCTACCTGGCAAACACATGGTAGGTAGTATCTTCTCCTTAGTAAAGGGACATATAACGCTATTTGACAATCGTCAAATGCAACAACAGTGATTGACAGTGATTATGGTAGCAATAAGCAGCATATACGAGTAGCTTATGTAGAACTTATCCATATATTGTGTCAGACCCTTAACCTCATAATAAATACTATAGCAGAAGAAAAGATAATGTTCCCTAGCCAATATCGATACCAACATGTTTTGTTCACCTGATTATCCGATAAGAAAGCAAAAAGGAAGGCACGTTAGGGGGCTACACGTATGAAACTAGCGTCGCCAACCTATTTACACTGATTGTGGCGAAAATACGATATTTTTGAAGAAAACAAAACATTACAGACTTAGATTTCAAGATGCAATACAATATTTCTAATAATAATAATAATATAATAATAATATATAATATTTCACTACATATACATTGGTCTGATTCTGAGATAGGTAGCTCAAGCACCTGTATTACAGATATCAGAACCAACCGTGGAATTACAAATATATACATATAATACTTCTTTTGTAAATACATACTTATAATACCTACATACAAAACAGTTAAAAATAAAGTTAATTATTGCTAAAAACGGCCACTTTTAGCAATAATTGACATTATTGTTTCTGGTCGCGTGTTTTATATATTGTATTCCATATTGAAAAAAATAATTTACTTTTATCTAAGTCTGTAATGTTTAGTTTTCATAAAAAATATCGTATTTTCGCCACAATCAGTGTAAATAGGTTGGCGGCGCTAGTTTCATTCGTATAGCCCCTTAAGCGCTAAGGAGTCTTCCTTTTATAAACCCGTGAGAGGCGTGAAATTATTTGCTGACTCAGCGGCCCACAATAACCGAGCCCATACTACGTGACCCATTTTTTAGAATAGTATTTCTAAGCCCGCCCCCTTGGATGACCACCCGGAGTAATGTGTCAAGATAATATAATAAAAGACTAGGTCCTGAGCGAAATTCGTTTCGACTTAATTTTTCAAGTCCTTGATAAGCACTTTAGTACGAGTATAGATAGATATACTTTATTGCACAAAAATCACAAATTAAGAACTAGTCATTCATCATTTCAGCCAATAGACGTCCACTGCTGGACATAGGCCTCCCCCAAAGTTCTCCACACAGATCGATCCTGTGCCACCCGCATCCAATGGACTCCCGCGACCTTCACCAGATCGTCGGTCCACCTGGTCAACTAGTCATTAGAATGTACAATTTCGGCGGTCTTATCGCTTAAAGCGATTTCTACCAGACATCCTTTGGTCAAAGGTTCTTGTATTTTCGTGAAAAAAAGTAAATAAAATATTTTTTTAAATTATAGAATCATAATAATACCAATAAATAAATTGACGACCCGTTTAGCGCAATGGTTTGAGCGCCGGTTGAGACGTAAGGGTTGCGGGTTCGATTCCCGCACCGACATAAATGTTTGTTGATGAAACAGATATTTGTGTTGGGTCTGGGTGTTTGTGGTACCTTCGTTGTTTCTGGTTTCCATAGCACAAGGGCAAACCTTAGTTTGGGACCAGGACAATGTATGTGATGTTGTCTCAATTTATTTATTATTTATTTACAATTTAATAAATAAATTACATCAGCGAGTGTTTTTAGAAAAAGGGTATAAACTAAATCATTTTCAAAATTATAAAATATCCTACGTCTTTAACTATGCAGCAGCTATCATCACTGTGTATAAAGCCAGTCTAAAACTTAAATGTTAAAACTCCTGAGCTTGTAAATGAGAAATATCATGTTCTTTGTGTCCCGTTAACCTAGATTCGCCTCAGAAGACACGAATATCGTTGTTGAAGTCACTCCTTCACTCTTTCCAGTGAGCTGCTTATTAAAATGTCTTGTTTATCTAGCGATGCGACTCGACTGTTTGCTACTTTATTCATTTGAGTCAATTAGAGCACAAGATTTGTGATCTAATTGACTCAAAGAGTATAAAAAAAATACCGTGGGAAAGGTAAGCTTTGGCATGAATGGGCCGGCTCGGCCAGAGTGTTACCACGACCTCACAGAAGACCGGTGTAAAGTAGCGTCTGAGCTGTTTTTCATCGAGTGAGTGAGGGTAAATAACAACCAATGGCCAACATTTTCAGTTAAAAATGTATCGTCTAGCTGGTTTTGTGAGCATTCAAAGTTTCATAGGCAAGTCCATTTTTTAAGTATAAAATTAAAAAATAATAATTATATCATTGAACTACCCGTTCATTTTCCACCAACTTTTATTATAAAACCATTTACTTAAACGAAACATTGATATAGCTACCATACAAAATTTACTAGACGCGCATACAAGAGTTTGCGTTGTGACGTCACAATACAATAGCCATTTGTATAGAGCGTTTTTGGGCTTGCCCAAAATATGTGCTCTTAAAGTTGTGATATCTCAGGTAATTCAAATGAGAATCAAGTGATTCTTTCAACGATGTTTCTTAAATTAAGGCGTCTTTTGATTAAACACATAAAAAAATTTAGTCAAATACCCAATTGCTTACCAATAGGTGATCCGTCTGCTCGTCTGCTACTTGTCACATAAAACAGACGCGCAGACGGATCACCTGTAGCACTACCATGAGTTTGAAATACTATCCTCGCTATCGAAAACTATCGCTTTGTCTCTTTCATTGTGATGCATTTGAAAGAGACAGAGCAATAGTTTACGTTATGTCAGTTTTCGATATCAACTCATGGTAGCGCTACTGATGGCTCGCAGGTTTTACCTACAGAATCACTATAATAGTGACTCCGGCATCGTGTCACATCACTACTGTATATCTTTCCTCTTTCTGACTCGATTTTTTCATCACTAAAATGCTAAAGCAGGTTTTCCCGCAGCGGTATTTCCGAACCGGTACGACATTCAAATCTTTAAGAAACGATCCTATAGGTACCTTCCTAAAAGGCCGGCAACGCATCCGCACTCCTTCTGGTGTAGCTGATGTCCATGGGCGACGGTGATCACTTACCATCAGGTGACCCGCTTGCTCGTTTGCCTTCCTATAATATAAAAAAAAAACCTACAGAATCACTAGAATAGTGACTCCGGCATCGTGTCCCATCACTACTGTATATCTTTCCGACTGGATTTTTTCATTGTTTCCCCATCAAAAGCTAAGTTTATCACAATTCTTTGTGCCATAAACAATGGTACCAACTCGAAGATAAAAGGCGAACATTTTAATTTTATGTCCGGTTCTCTTTAAGGTAAGTTCCGTTATCTATCTTTAACGATTTTTCCCTCATTTTATGGGTATAACAATGACTCTTATCCTTGTTGGGAGGCGATTCAATTTTTTTTTATTATTATGAAGAAGCGTTTTTATGAGTCACTCGTAATCTCATTCGGATTTAATTATTTGAGCGTTTAGAAATTTGGGAATCTTAAAGGACACTATCATATTGTGTGGACATACAATTAATGGCAATGATATCAAATATCTTCATAAAGTTAGTATTACCTACATTATGTTTAATAATTCTCGGGCTGAGTATTCTTAGTATTAAGATAGGCTATCTAGCTACACAGTATAAGTAGGTAATAGGTATTTGTACCTGCGTTTTCCTGCTCAAAATTTCTCAATGTTAGCCCTGTCTATACGAAATGGTACGTTACGACACGTCATCGAAAATGCTTCGTACTAGCATAATAGTAGTGTGGGCACGATACGATTTCTTAAAAAGCCGAACCCCAAACGCACGTCGTTTTAATTCACTAGCTACCTACTCCGCATCCGGGGCAGTCAATTTTCTGTATTAAAACACGATAATATCCCATTTCGAAACTACCAAAATATTATCCAACACAGCAGCTCGTTGGATACAATGTTATGGTTCCCATAACCGTAACTGCGGAATTATTTTCCAATTACCGAATATAAATATTTTTGTATTATACGTTAGCAAATAGCCCACACAATGCTAACTTTGCCGTTATGCCCATGTATTTAATATAGGTGTCCCACAAAAGATAGGGGAGAGGCAAGATATACATTTAATAAGTTGTTATATCGATACTTTTTGGGATTCCGTAGTCTGCTCGTCTGCCAAATCACGCCACACGTCTGGGGCAACGTTATAATGTAACATAATTTATTTGTCATGTCTGCCTTTTCTTTCTTTTTTATGTGATATCTGTAGCAGGCGAGCAGATTGGTCACCTGATGGTAAGCGATTACCGCCGCCTATATACCCTCACTCACTTGGCGAAATACAGCGGAAAACTATCAAATCACGTCTAAGGAACTTAAGGGGGTTTCAAACTTAACCACGGTAATGCAAGTACTTGATTTAAGCGGGACTAAACGCGAGGATGTTTAAATAAAAGGGTTGCCCTAGTTTGATACCAGGTTGATTGGTGTCTGGCGCATTTATTTATTTTTACCGTACCGCAGCCGTGGCAGGCCTCCCGAGTCCCGAGAGGCCTGGATGCGAGTGGCACAGGACTGATCTGTCTCGTGAACTTTGTGGGAGGCCTATGTCCAACCGTGAACGTCTATTGGCTAAAATGATGATGATGGTTATTATTATTTATTATTATCGTGGCAGGGTTATCGACAAATATATTTATCGATAAGTCAAGAACAAATCGCGCCTCTACTCGCTGGCCCATTACCGCGTGTTGCGCAGTATACAGCGTCTATTTAACACATGCATGCAGAGCATATGCAGCGCTGCAATAGAAAAGCCACTGACAATTAGTTTTGTTTTCTCACCCGCCCTTTTGTGCTATGCCAGTGGCAGGGGCGGACTTTCGATGTTTTTTGTTAAGATTTAGAATGCTTCCACTTTCTAGCGCTCATTTCTCTTACGATCGTGCGAGCCCTGTAGCTACATCTGGGAGCACGGCAGTGCGATTGCCAAGTCAATATAATTATTTAAAACGTTTAAGATTTTAAATATTGATACTGATTTTTTGATTCGCCCAATGGTTGACTGGTAGAGAATGCTGTAAGGCATTATTAAGTCAGCCAATTGTACTTTTTATTTTGTGCAATAAAGAATAAATAAATAGCTAGAGCAAAAGGTGCTCCGCTCCAATCATCGACTTTTTTCATAATTCTTGATGTGTGGTATAATGCGTGGAATTAAATAGCTTTTAAAGGTTTCCGTATTTATTCAGGGGGTATTGATAACTCGCCCGAGAATATCAAGATTTTTTTGCTAGTCACTCTAACCTAACTGTCCTCTTGAAATTCTCGGGCAAATTGTTCCATAACCCTTTATGTAGTTATTCACTAAGCAGAAGCAATGACGATACGAGACTCACACAGACACTTATACTTATATAGTTTTCTGTGGCCAACAACTCCTTCCGTTTTGTGCACGCCCTTCAACAGTCCCTGTGCTTACTCTTCACACCTCACGTCCACTTTGTCTCGCAAATTAAATGAGCGAGCGGATTACTCCTCCGAACAATAGAAACACTCCATCCAACGGGCTCGCATTTTTGCATCGCACTACTAGAGGTGGGACATGCAATAGTTCTGTAGTATATCGATATTTAAAGTCAAACTATTTTTTTTTATGTGATAGGTAGCAAACGAGCAGGCGGATTACCTGATGGTAAGCAATTGACGCCGCCCATGGGCACTTGCAACACCAGTGGAGTTACACGTGCGCTGCCAACCTTTTATCCCTTTCCCCCCCGGGTTGGCCTCCGGTACCCTCACTCACTCGGCGCAACACAGCACAGGGGCTGCTTTACGCCGGTTTTCTCTAAGGCAGTGGTATAACTCCGGTCAAGCCGGCCCATTCATGCCGAAGCGTGGCTCTCCCACAAAAAATCAAAGACACGCTCCTTAGTGATATATTTAAGTAGTATAATTTATTTCAATTATGACAATGTCTGGAAGCTAAGGATCTCAGTCCCAAACAATTAATTCACTTTCTTAAAAGTGCAGGATTTGAGACTGAAATGTAGCATAGCGGCGATCACAACAGATCAAACTGGTCGCAGTGATACTGGTCTGAATATACCTGAATAGCCGCCCGCTTAAAAAAAAATGTCTGGACAGAATATTCAGAAATGACGAAGACACATTTGACGTCGTCATCATCGTCATCTTAGCGTTTTGTCCTGGATGCGTCAAAAGCTGTCGCTTTAGAGCACGTATTTCCTATTACAACTCCGATCTAAAATTGATCGACAATCTATCCTTTTCGCCTCAACACGGCTGTTTATTCTCATCGCAATGGGGCCTGCCCATTGCCATTTGAGCCATGCTATTCTTTGGGCTGTCTGCGGACTTAGATCTTCTGTTTCTGATACGTTTATGATACGATCACGCAAGGAGATTCCGAGCATAGTCCTCTCCATTTACTAATTTACTCTCACCGTAAAAATAATCGATAAATTTTCCACACCTCTGCTCTCTTGAATAATTTGTTCGCAAATGAACCCGTTTTTATTTTATTTTTAGCTTTATTGTTTTGTTGCCGCTTAGCGGTAGCCCTTTGGTTGCAATTAGCAACGTTGTTTTTTTGCTAAAAATTGTTTGTGGAAAACAATGCAGGGCAAGTTTGAAAATTAAAATGGAAAGCGGTTTAAATGCGCTGCAGTTGGAGTAATTTCGTTGCGTATAGAAGTTTCAAATGCAATTTTTGTTTGTATTGGCTTGGTCATAAATGGTTTTAGCTACTGGGTTAAATTTATGATCTATGGGTTAAAATTTTGGGCTGTTAGACGTTTCGCTCTACGCGCAATTCGAACTGCGGGGCAAATGGGTCGATTTGGGCCGTAGTGAATACAGCGGGGCGAATCGATTCAAAAACAGTATTTGGCTGAATCGACCTGCGGTTTGAATCGTACGACTCAATGCTTAGTTAGCCAGATCCTAACTAAACTAAAATGAAATGAAAATGAAATATTCTTTATTCAATTTAAGTCCATACAGAACGTTTATGAATGTCAAATATTATGTAAGCTACCACTGGTTCACAGTAAAAGGTTCATGGGTGGTCGCAAGAGGACTTGTTGAGTACCCATCACGTGATAAGAAAGAGAGGATAAGTTTTATGTATGTATGTTGATAAACTGTGGGAGAGCCACGCTTCGGCATGAATGGGCCGGCTCGACCGGAGTGATACCACTGCCTCACAGAAAACCGGCGTGAAGCAGCCCCTGTGCTGTTTACCGGAGACCCACTCGGGGGGGAAGGGGATAAAAGGTTAGCAGCGCACTTGTAACTCCACTGGTGTTGCAAGTGTCCATGGGCGGCGGCAATTGCTTACCATCAGTTAATCCGCCTGCTCGCCTGCTACCTATCACATAAAAAAAAACTTTTCTGAACAGACTTGCCTGTCATTTTGCACAAGATATAGGTATAACCTTATCTATACTTACGAATAATAACTGATAGATTTAAGATTCACTTTATCGTCACCAGGTACCCGTGTCGGAGACCCTGAGGAGTTGGTGGCCATCGAAGAGATCTTCTGCACTGGTCGCTCAGAACCACTACTCATCGGCTCTGTCAAGTCCAACCTGGGGCACACGGAGCCGGCTTCAGGGCTGTGCTCCATCGCTAAGGGTTAGTCTAGTCTAGGAGGTACCAAGAGTTGGTGGCCATTTGAAGAGAAACTTCTGCACTAGTCGCTCCAAGGTTAGTCCAAATGATACGTTACACTCTGTCAGCCCTGGAGTAGTATCAACGAGCTACCAAGAACTGGTCGCCATTGAAGATATCGTCTGCAGCGGTCTAAATGATTCGGCTACGGCTGATTGTAACAATCAGTCACTTACGGAGGATATACCTATTTAACTCAATGTCACGTACGGAGGATTCATTCATCATTCATCAGCAACCCACGCTCGTCCACTGCTGGACATAAGTCTCCCCCAATGCACGCCACCGCTCCCGATTTTCGGCCACTCTCATCCAGCTCACTCTAGCCAGCCTTCGAATGTCGTCATCCCATCTTGTAGCAGGGCGTCCAACACTACGTTTACCGAGTCGCGGTCTCCACTCAAGGACTTTATGGCTCCAACGGTTGTCAGTTCTGCGGCTAATGTAACCAGCCCACTGCCACTTCAGTTTGCTAATTCGGTGGGCTATGTCGGTGACTCTGGTTGTCTGTCTAATTACATCATTTCTGATGCGGTCCTTCAAAGATACTCCGAGCATAGCCCTTTCCATAGCTCTTTGAGCGACTTTGAACCGGTGGATTAGTCCAGCCGTGAGTGTACACGTCTCGGCACTGTAAGGAACGGAGGATATAGGTTCCTATTAAACTCAAGAGCGTTGATTTCTGGTATTAACTCCTAGGTAAAATCACTAGGTATTTGTGTATCCCCCTCTCCCGCGGGCCACTCAACTTGTCAAACTTTAGGTATCCCTTAAATTGAAAAGACTTGAAAACGGGTTTTTGGGGAACTAATGGAGTTCCCATGTTTTATAGCCAATAGGGACCATACACTATATGACATAAGTAGCAGTGGTGCCATAAATTTTATTAATTTCACAACTTACGTGTTTTACTTATTTAGTCACACTTTGTAACTGAAGTTTGTATATTTTTTGTCTCTAGATGTGCATAGCCTACGGCACCGGCCTCATCCCGCCTAACTTGAACTACACCACGCCTCGTGAGGGCGTCGCGGCCCTCGCTGATGGCAGACTCACCGTGGTCACAGACAAGACGCCTTGGAACAAGGGCATGTGCGGCATCAACAGTTTCGGCTTTGGAGGAGCAAACGCTCACGTGCTTTTGAAGAACGTTGCTAGAGATAAGGTACTTTGGCATTATAGTGATTTTCTCTAAAGCTTCACCCTTCTAGAGTGGGCCCATGCCCTCGTCGACAGCAGGCTCATGGTAGCCACAGAGAAGATACCTTGGAACAAGGGCATCAACAGCTTCGGCTTTGGATGAGCAAACGCTCACGTGCTTCTCAAGAACGTTGGGTGATTTCTCATGAGACGGCCACCTCCCTTACGAAAGGCAGACTTACCGTAGTCATAAAGAAGACGCCTTGAAACTATGGCATAATTAATGTGGCATCAGATTCGGCTTGGGTCTACATACAGTGTTTACCTCTAATGCGACGACACTCCGTAACTGTGACGTCCGTAATAGTATCCTTTCCATCATTGATGAAAGACTCACTTGTACAAATATATTTCGGGCAAGTCGGACATATTAATCAGTTACCGCAATTCGAAGTGTTACCTACATCCCGTTGCGTTGTGAGTCAATTTTACTAAATCTGCCATGCCCAACATCAACGGCGCAACCTTGACATGGCTAATAAAAAAACATCCACCATCTGTACCAAAAATAAATGTCGATACCTACCAAAAAATGTTGGTACCTTTACTTTCTAAAGAATGTACGATGGGACACGTCGTGTACAGCATCACATTTCAAACGCTCTCGCAACGTACAAACATGTACTTACGTACGTACGTACGTTTAGACTAGTCGTTTTACTTTGTGAACTAACAGTATTAGGAACCTAACACGTTCTTGCTCCATTTTAGGTGAACCACGGCATCCCCACCGACAAACTCCCCCGCCTCGTCTGTGTCTCAGGCCGTACTGAGTCCGCTGTGGCCAAGATCCTTGATGACTTGGAGTCTAGGCCAGTAGACGCTGAGCTGATTCGCCTGTACCACGCTATTCATGATGAGGACATCATTGGCCATGTTGTTAGAGGATACACATTGTTAGGTAAGTCATCATCATATCAGCGTATCATTCTCAGTTGCGTCCAAAGTGATACTGCCATACTTGGATAGTAGTCCAGGATTTGGGAAGCCTGATTGATAATTGTTATAAAGCCCTCTGACAAACCAACTCTCAAGGGTTAGATAGAGGGTCTAGATCATTTGGAAAGGTATTATCTCAACTCAATGCTGTATAAAAATATTTTGTTATCATCGGCTATTTCACTATTTACTGTTGATCCTGCTTTTCTGCGATAATAGTTTTTTTATTATCAGTTGATTTGCCAGCTTATCTGGCATATCATCATCATCTTTCTGCCCTATTCCCAGGTTGAATGGGATCGGCGCAGTATGATTTTTTCTTCCATATGTCCCAGAGCAGTGCAGTACAGGGTGGCCTCTTAACTGCCACCTTTCACATATCAAAATCTAATGGGTGTACTTTTTTCCTATAACATCGCTTCGCTTCGCTACCTACATTATCTCTAATTGAAAAGCAGTCAAATTAATAGATGTCTACATTTGTGTACCAACTTTCGGTCCTTCACTACAGAATCCCACCCAACAAAGAGCGTCTCCATCAGCCGCGACATGCAGTACTTCTCCGGAGTCAGAAGACCAGTGTGGTTCGTGTACTCCGGCATGGGATCCCAGTGGGCCGGCATGGCTACTGAGCTGATGAAGATCCCGGTCTTCGCTGCTGCTATTAACAAGTGAGTGAAAATAACCACAAAATTCTTCGAGATCTACGATTGAATTCGTGTTCAGTTTCTTACTAGATCGTGTATTTGGTTTTAAAAGCCTGGTTTTATCGGTCCATTACATCTTTGTCCATCCTTCTAATGTCATATACAGGGTGTATCTGTGAACATTTACATCCCTTTAACCACGTGTTCTATCAACCATTCTGAACATCATTTGTTCAGCAACTTTTCTAAATTGCTCGAAAATGTTTTTGACTCCCCATACAAAATGACCAAGTCACGTGACCAACTTTGTATGGAAAAATGAATTTTTTATGCGAATTCTGAAAAGTCATAGAACAAATTAATGTTGTTCAGAATGGTTGGTAGAACACGTTAAAGGGATGTAAATGTTTACAGATACACCCTGTATATCTCTCAAGCCAAAAGACTGACAAAAATTATCACCCTCACTACGATCCTCGTTTAGTCCAGGAAATGTTTAATCTTTCCCTGATTTAAGGAAGTCATTGATTGAAAAAAAAATTCCTGACCACATGTTTAGTGTGAAAAATCTGTTGTACTTGTCAGTCCCTTAATCGTTATCAACTCTTGCAGATGCCACAAAGCCCTGGAGCCGAAAGGCATCAACCTGACAAAGATCATCACCGAGCCGGACCCGAAGATCTATGACAATATCCTGAACTCCTTCATCGGGATTGCTGCTGTCCAGATCGGTCTCACAGACATCCTAAAGACCATCGGGATTGAGCCTGATTACATCATTGGTAAGAGCATAGATTTATAAAACTAGCGGCCCGCCCTCACTTCGTTTCAGGGCTTTATTCTGCAATTGGTTCCAATATTATAGAGGTAGATTATTTTAAGATTATAGAGAGAGAATAGATGGCGCTGGGTGTCGATAACATCGCGCTGTACTTCTCTAAAACTATCAGTGCTAAGGTTCTGGTACCTGTAGTTTTTATATCTATCCAAATAGGATGGATTTGGGCTTGCACAAGGCAAGCAATTGACTGTAATAAAAATGGTCCTAGTTGCATCACATCAAAAACTTATATTTGTTACGTCATATGATGTAAATTCATTATATGTGGCATGAACTAGTAGTTATGACTTTGAGTGCAAAGTAACCAATTTTAATAGAAAGTCTTCTTTTTTACAATTGCGCAAAATAACGGTCTTTGCTATTCTTTCGCGCCGCCAGCTATTCATAGAACAGTAGTTTGAGATCAGATTGATTGATGTGATTGTTTGGCGCATTTATTTATTTTAAATTCTCAGGTCACAGCGTGGGCGAGCTGGGGTGCGCGTACGCCGACGGCTGCTTCACCGCGGAGGAGATGATCCTGTCTGCCTACAGCCGAGGCCTGGCCTCCATTGAGACTCCGTTCATCAAGGGATCCATGGCAGCTGTAGGATTGGGCTATAGCCAGGTAACTTCATGATTTTTATCATAGTGGCCTTTAGCACTACTTAAGCAGTTTATTTTTTGGTCCCTCAGAAGGTGGACCGACAATCTAGTTATGGTCGCGGGAACCCCTTGTGTGGGTGGCACAAGAATATTATGCTGAAATGATGATAAATTGTTTGTGTGGCAGACGAGCAGACGGAGCATCAAATGGTAAGCGATTGCCGCCGCTAAAGGACACCTCCACCAGTAGAGTCACAAGTGCCTTGCCAACTTATTCCACTTCCTCCAAATGGGCTCCCTGACCCTTCACTAAATCGTGGAACACAGAGTATTTCTGTGAGTTAGAATCATTCCAGTTAAGCAGGCCCATTAATCCCTGAGCTCTCTTCAGGTCAAAATTATTTTAACCCTTAATAAGGAAACAGGAAAATAGATCCCACCAGATTTTTAACCTTATCTATTCAAAACATAAGAGCGACCACCAATGAAATATTTCCTTGACTTATATCCTATTACATGTTAAAGTTATGAGCTCTCTGTGGGCTCTGTACGAACAACAGTAGACCCTCGATTGGTCTCGTATACCCTACAGAGTGGTGAAGAAGACAACATGAGAATTCTGTTTGCAGGTCAAGAACATGTGTCCTCCCGAAATCGAAGTGGCCTGCCACAACGGGCCGGACTCCAGCACCATCTCCGGCCCAGCCGACGTGATGAAGAGCTTCGTGGCCAAACTGGTTGCCCAGGGCATCTTCGCGAAGGAGGTTCCTTGCTCCAACATCGCTTACCATTCCAGATATATTGCTGAAGCTGGTAAGATACATTCCTTCCTTCCACGGATTTCAAGGGTTCACCAATTAGTTTCACTCGGTATCCGTCTTAAGGGTGCGTTTCCACAGAAGCGGTGCTGCGTGGAGTTGAGCGAAGACTTCAGATCAGAGATGAGAAGTGTATTTTGAGCAACGTGATTGGTAAATTTTTACAATTCTCCGCTTAACTCTACGCAGCTCCGCTTCTATGGAAACGCATCCTAAGAAGTGGAATGACCTTCGCGGTCAAGACAAAGAAACGTCTAAGACGGGGGATCCTAGCGACAAGTCATATCATCTACTATGGATACAGCTACCCTCCCTACCCCTTTCCATCCATACTGGATATCTCGGCAGAAAAGCTTAGTGGAGGTTCCCCTGGTACTGCTAGCCCATGACCCTCAGTTGATCAAAGGAAGTGTGACGTCACAAGTCTATTCAAAGTTGTGGGCATATCCACAATACCCACAAAAGTGGACCTGCATATGCCCCAAAAAGATCATTGAGTAAGCTGTTCGACATGTAGGATATGGCATAGTTTGAAGGGAGTTTAAAACCCATATTCGTCAACAGGACCAACCCTTCTGAAGTACTTGAGGCAAGTGATCACCTCTCCCAAGAAGCGGTCCGAGCGCTGGATGTGCACTTCCCTGCCGCAAGCGCAGTGGAAGGATGCTAAGGCCGAGATGTCTTCAGCAGAATACCATACCAATAACCTTCTGGTAAGTTCTTCTTTTTGTAAAGTCGTCACAAAAAAGTTTGTTTCTTCACCCCACTTAACTTAACCCTTGCGAGAAAATTATGTAGAAGATACACTAGTAATTTCAACCCTGTGATGCTCCTAAGTCTAAGCGATGAAAGCACCATGGATAAGAAAGAATGAACCATCCATGAGAGGAGCTGTTTTACGGAAGTTCGTATCCAAGCATCCACCTAAATTCTGAATCATACTCTAAGTGTACCCCGAGTTTCAAAGCGACAGCTTTAGATGCAGCCAGACATTTCATGCTAAGATGAGTATGATAGACCACAGGGCCTAAAACGAAGCAGAAGTTACAACCGAATTGGAGTTTCCCTCTCTCTCACAAGCACTGTTTGGATGCGACAAGTATATTCTCATGCTTTACGAGACGGCTTTGTCTGATTTACTTACTTGAGTAACGAAGACTGATTTTGTTGCAGAGCCCAGTGCTATTCGAAGAAACCTCCCGCCTGATCCACCACAACGCGATCACGATTGAGATCGCCCCCCATGGCCTGCTGCAGGCCATCCTCCGCCGCTCACTCAAGAAGGACGTCGTCAACATTCCGCTCACTCAGAGAAACAACAAAGATAATGTGCAAGTGCTCTTCAACGCTCTTGGAAAGTGAGTTTCGGAATATTTTTTTATTGATTGGCTTGCCCTTGGATTCACACTGAACTCTTGAGCTCAGAAGAAGCTTAAGATGAAGCAAACTTAACCAGAAATTGCTTATGGAGCAAACTTAACGCCAAATCGTTTGGCGCAATGCAACCCTTCTATTTGCTCGACCTACCAGGACACCCAGTAGGATTTTCCTACGAGGAGTTGTGACACTGAGCAAGCCACTCCCCAGTAGTGAGTATGCTCACGTACTCCGAAGGCCTGATTAGTCGCCTCTTTGGACAGGCTGGGAATACCTTGGCAGTATTATTAATGGTGCTTCGGCCAACCCCAGCCGCTTTACTAACCATTACTTCTTTCCTTGCAGACTATACGAGGCAGGTCTGAACCCGCACCTCGCCAACATCTACCCGCATGTGGCCTACCCCGTGTCTCAGGGGACGCCCATGATCGCGCACCTAGTAGAGTGGGAGCACAGCGAGGATTGGTGAGTTGATCCTAAGCACAACCTGTCTGTCTTAAGGGTGCGTTTCCACAGAAGCGGAGCTGCAAGGAGTTGAGCGGAGACTTATAAAAATTGACCAATCACATTGCTCAAAATACACATCTCATCTCAGCTCCGATTTAGTGGAAACAGTGTTAGCGGAGATGAGAAGATTTACAATAAAATGTATAGCGCGCTGGGATAAGCGTGGCACAGCGGTGTCGAGCTTAGTAGCTATGCGTGGAGAAGCAGGACTGTGTGGTGGAGAGCGGGGATGTGTAGAGTTGTGCGGGGTGGAGCAGGGCTGAAAACCATATGTTATGTCCTTGTTCCTGCCCCGAACCATCAAGTCATTGAATGCCCTTCCAGTTCAATTGCATCCTCCTTCTTACAATCCTGGGTTTTAAGGCGGGGCGTGAAACGGCATCTCAGCAGGCCTTCAAGGTGAGAGTGACAGACTCAATGGACACTTTGCCTGTTCATTTGTGCCTGTTAATCTGTTATTTGGATCTCACGGCTACTTACCATCAGGCGGAGTGGGGTCATCTTTATAGTCCTCAATATAAAAAAAATGTATTCACAGCCCCGTTCGGCTCATTTCCACTTTCATTCACTCACTCGACGAAACAGCGTAGGCGCAGCTTCACGCTGGTCTTCTGTAAGACCGTGGATCACTCCAGTCAAGGTGGCCCTCATACTGAAGCTTGGCTTTTTGTCTGTTGAATGTTGTCTCAAGGTTGGCTAGGCATTCAAAACGCGCCACCTCCCCAGCCCGACCGCTATCTCCCGCGCTCCCGCACGCAATAAGCGGCGGCAGGAACTAATCGCCGCGATCCGTCAGCCGCCGCAAACAGATCGCGCGGCCACTCGCGGCAATCGCTAGGGTTCCCACCAAATATACAGGGTGTATCTGTGAACATTTGCGTCCCTTTAGCCATGTTTTCTACGAACCTTTTTGAACAACTTTTGTTCTACGACTTAATCCATCGAAATTTTTTGAACTACCCATACAAACATAAGCGTTATGAATCTGGTCAGACCATCGGAACGGGCTTCTTCTTCTTGGTCGTTTGCCCTTGCTCCCGGTTACCATAATATAGCGACGATATCTCGCTACTATGTTTTTTTATGTGATAAATGGGAGCTGATCAGACGGATCGCCTGATGGAAAACAATTGCCTTCGTTCATAGACACCTGCAACGCTAGTAGAGTCACCAGTGCGCTGCCAACTTATAACCTTCTTTCCCCAATTGCACCGACTCACTCACTCGACGAAACACAGCGTAGGCGCTGCTTCACACCGGTCTTCTGTGAGGCCATGGAATCACTCCGGTCAAGCCGGCCCTCCCACCTACCACAAAATATACAGGTTGTACCTATCTGTGAACATTTGCGTCCCTTTAGCCATGTTTTTCTACGAACTGTGGGAGAGCCACGCTTCGGCATGAATGGGCCGGCTCGACCGGAGTGATACCACTGCCTCACAGAAAACCGGCGTGAAGCAGCCCCTGTGCTGTGTCTCGCCGAGTGAGTGAGGGTACCGGAGGCCCACCCGGGGGGAAGGGGATAAAAGGTGGCAGCGCACTTGTGACTCCAGTGGTACAACTTTTGGTCTACGACTTAATCCATCGAAATTTTTTGAACTACCCATACAAACATAAGCGTTATGAATCTGGTCAGACCATCGGAACGGGCTTCTTCTCTTGTCGTTTGCCCTTGCTCCCGGTTACCATAATATAGAGACGATATCTCGCTACTATGTTTTTAATGTGATAAATGGGAGCTGATCAGACAGATCGCCTGATGGAAAACAATTGCCTTCGTTCATAGACACCTGCAACGCTAGTAGAGTCACCAGTGCGCTACCAACTTATAACCTTCTTTCTCCAATTGCGCCGACTCGACTCGACGAAACACAGCGTAGGCGCTGCTTCACACCGGTCTTCTGTGAGGCCATTCTCTACAAGAATTTTTCAACTGTATGTAGTAACAAACAATGTCTAACCTGCTGTACCTTATTCATTGTAATTAGTTTTAAATTATAATATTGTAGTTTGCATGCTGTTGTTGACGGCTGAATAGGCGGTCATTTATGTATCCTTATCATTGTCATCTACTGTATACCCTACTCAAAAGCAAATAAATGATTTCTATTCTATTCTATTCTATTCTATTCCATGGAATCACTCCGGTCAAGCCGGCCCTCCCACCTACCACAAAATATACAGGTTGTACCTATCTGTGAACATTTGCATCCCTTTAACCAAGTTTTCTACACACTATTCTGAAGAACGTTTATTCTTTCAACATTTCATCATCATCCTCATATCAGCACACACCCACCCACTGCTGAGTATAGGCCTCTTCTTTGTTACGCCACTCCCTATGGTCACCTGCTAGCCTCATCCATTGTTTCCTCGCTACTATTACAATTCCATCGGACCAACGGGCAGGTGGTTTACCCACAGACGAATCCAATCTTGGCTGCCATTCGGTAAGCGTTATAAAGCTTTAGAAAACTCTATAAGCTTATCGCTGGTGACGTGGCAACCCTATTTGGCAGTATAACAAGCCGTTTACTGCGTTACAGCCCAAGGATATTAGCTTCCGCCCAATTTAGGGCCAGATGAATCATTGAACCTGAAGTGTAGAAATCTTAATTGATTGCTGTGATAATAAAAGTTTATTTATACGCAATTTCAATTTTTATATCTTTCAACCAATCCGGCTGTGGCCGCGAGCACCTAAGCAAGCCTGCTTATGCCAAAATGTTGAATATAGCCATATTAAGGAGCTTTGGCCCTTATTTTGCCACGCTGACAATTGTCGGTGATATATCGCACCTTTTAGAACAAGGGCACAATTGTCAAAAATTGGATGCAGAAATGCTTCAAAATTAAAAACCAATTGTTGGATTATCAGTATACATCTCTTCACCAATTATTATTTCGTGGCAATCTGTGCAGAAACGGCGGAGAACGAGCCAGGACAGACAGACGGACAGACATGACTATCAACGGAACCCTAAAAATGCTCCTCCATCCCTGGTTGGTGCGATAAGTATAGTGACAATTGTCAATTGACAATATTCCAAAACCGAATCGTTCGTGACGGAAAAAATCTCTGAAACCGCACCATGCCATTACCAGTAGGCCTAACATGCGCACCGCGACAAAATTTTGTCGACCCTCGTTCGCGAGACGCATCCTTCTATCCCGCTCATCACTCAGTCAAGTAAGCGAGACGCAACTTGCGCCGACAAAATACGAGTGTCGACAAATTATCTCATGTTAGGTGGTATGTACGCATGTTAGCCCGGCATAAGTTCTGTAATATTTTGTGCAATAAAGAGTATCTATCTATCTATCATGCGCGTGACCGGCCATTGCCGTGATCCGGCGCCATTGTGAAAAACAAAATGAACTTTTTAAAAATCCACTCGCCATCCAAAAGTGTTATGCACACTCTCACCATAATAATTAACTTGCATATCAGCATACATTGCCATTAAATCTTGTATTATCCATGCTATCGTATAATTTTCCGCTACGCAAAGTGCGTTTTCATACAAACAATGGCCTTCCTAATAAAGCGAGGACAGGGTCGGATTTGGTTCCATACCTTTTTGAGTTTTAAAAAATACGTATTTTCATTGACTCAACACAGTCGACCAAAATCACGATCTCCTGTTTCGGAGGCTAAGTTTAAACACAGTTACTGTAGTGGTTACAGGGAGCAATGACGGTTCGCCCAGAGTGTCAGTTTTTAACGGCCGGCAATATCTGCTACATCCTGGGGAAGGAATGTTGGGGAAAGAAAAGAGGGTGACATCAATACCACTCTACGCCCCCCTGTATTGTGTGTAGGGGGTGGCACTGTTTAAATTTAGGGGGCGCCAAAATCTAGACTTCATTCCAGGGTTTTGTCATAAAAGATGGCGGTAAAATAGTCTTCCGGTCCAGGGCGGAAGATTAGACTTTTGCTATTTTAGAAACTGAAAGTAGGAATGTTTGAATTACTCCAACATAATGAGAAAACATCCTGTGATTAATAGAGATATGTAGGTCTGTCGAACGGGTGAAAAAAAGAGATTTTTAAAATGAGGTTTCATGTCAAATGGGGGTCATACATATTTGGGGTCATCCATAAATCACGCCGCACGCTAAAAGGGGGTAAAGGGTTGACGAAGGGTGGAATTGTGTCACAGGAAGTGGGAGAGATCCTGATTTTTTGTGACGTCACTATCTATGTAATTCAGAATTAGAACCAAACATTCCACATACATAGGTATACCTTGAAGGTATACAGGGTGTATCTGTGAACATTTACATCCCTTTAAGCAGGTGTTCTGCCAACCATTCTGAACAACATTATTGTTCTATGACTTTTGGAAATTCGCATAAAAAAGTCCATACAAAGTCGGTCTCGTGACATGGTCCTTTTGTATGGGGCGTCAAAAGAAATTTGGATGAATTTCCAAAAGTTGTTGAACAATTGTTCAGAATGCTTGGTAGAAGACGTGGTTGAAAGGATGTAAATGTTCACAGATACACCCTGTAGGACGCAGCTATAGTTCGTGCCAAATAAACTTGCAATAAAAGTCATTCACCCCACTTGTAACAAGAAGTCGCGGTCGTCAAAATTCGCGATACCTAACGCGATACAGATCGCATCCGATAATAAACTGTCGATAAAATTACATTTGCCGTGTTTCATAATACCAAGCGTCAAAGTTCTAGTCTATGTGAAGTTCGCACGTCAAGGACTATAAAACACGGCAAATGTACTCGTAATTTTATCGACAGTTTAGTATGGAAAGCGATCTGTATCGCGAATTTTGACGACTCCTTGGTACAAGTGACAAGTGGGGTAAATGACCATTATTGCAAGTTTAACTCGCACGAACTATAGTCCGACCCTGGCTCCATACATTTTGGAGGATGTTTCGGGTAAATGGCAGGCCTGGTCTTTGGATGAAAATTGAGGTGTCTTACGCTTCACCGATTCGCAATGAGGGCATGATTTGAATCGTCGCCTTATGATTGGGGTTGGGAAGGGCAAATGCCGATTGAGAGGGAGACAATTTGGTGTGGTGCATTCTATAAGTAGCAGCTACTTAAAATGATGTTTCCAAAATTCTTTCTTTTTATATTTTGGCATCGCACTTGTGACTCCAATGGTGTTGCGGGTGTCTCTGGGCGGCGGCAATGGCAAACCATCAGATGATCCGTTCACCTATCACAATAAAGAAAATAAAAATTCCTACTCTGTTTATTCACTGGGAGGTATCACACATGTCAAAAAGACGAAATATTAGCGTGATGTAATCGACACTCAGTCCCATCTATTGGTGAAAAATAGAACTAATAGCAACATTGCGTCCCGAAGTTATGTGAGGGCGGGCTACTAGTAAATTGAAACAACATCACTACATACCACTGACCACTAGTATAGTACAGTATTTACCTTCTATTTAAGATCTTATCTGTACCACACTGTGAAACGCAAAATACAAAATCATTTATTTGCGATAAATAGGGTGGTTACATAAATGTTAGATCTTATGTAAATAAAGCATTGAGTATTGAGTATCTTTTCCTAACCCCAAACTAAGGTATTTCCTTAAATGGAAACCAGGAATAACGGAGATACCACAAACACCCAGACTCAAATGTTTGCCTGAAAAACTTTATTACTTTTAGGCATTTGCTAAAGACTCCGACCAAGACTGTTTAGAGTAATTACTCAATAAAAAATAAACAGTCATAATAACATTTAAAGCGTCTCCCAATATAACTTCAGACTTTGCTCAAGTGAGTAAACCTCCTTTGTCAACTAAATCCTGATTGTGTTGGCGAATTTGATGAATTTGTAAAATTCGCTCCGTTCGCTTTGCTCGCTCCGCTCCGCTCTGCATACCACCGGTAGTGATGTGACGAGCCAGAGGACCTTAAACAATTCAGCCCCATTTTTCTTTTAGCCTAAGCTGCCCCACTGCTGGACAATGGCCTCCCCCAAACTCCTCCATCGGTCTCTGTTAGTAGCCAGCACTTCCCAATCCTGTGGTTGTCTAAATCGTCACGCCATCTCTTTCTGGGTCTGCCCCTCAACGGTCGACAATCTTCGGCTTTTATTGTATGGCGATTTTAGTACACCTCTCCGGGTGCATCCTACACACCCCATAATAAATATAAATATCTAACTCACCCAACAAGTATTTCCTGACGGCTATCCCGCTTGCTCATTTGACGCCTCTAGTATAAAAAAAAAACCGGCCAAGTGCGAGTCGGGCTCGCGCACAAAGGGTTCCGTAGCAGCAAATATAATGCCATCGTTTTCAGTGTAAGCACAATAACTTAACCAAAATTACAGTTAAATCAACCTATCTCAAAAACTATAAGAGATACTTTGATCAAACCAAAAATCGTTGAAAGAGTTAATTAGCATGCATCACCTCTATTTTTTTTAGAATTTTATACCCCGTAGTTATAAAAATAGAGGGGGGGGGACATACTTTTTACGACTTTGAGAGCTGATATCTCAAAAACCGTTCACTTTAAGAAAAATGTTTTTTTAGAAAACTCTATATCATTTTAAAAGACCTTTCCATTGATACCCCACACGGGTATGTACATCGAAAAAAAAAAATTTCATCCCTCAGTTACATGTATGGGGGGCCCCACCCCCAATTCTTTTTTTTACTATTTAGTGTCATATTTTTGTAGCGGTTCATACAACACATATTCCCATCAAATTTCATCACTGTAGTACTTATAGTTTCCGAGTAAATCGGCTGTGACAGACGGACAGACGGACAGACGGACAGACGGACAGACGGACATGACGAAACTATAAGGGTTCCGTTTTTGCCATTTTGGCTACGGAACCCTAAAAAACAATCTTATACATTGACCTGACTCTGTACTAAGTATCTTACTTGTGTTACAGATGTACAGAGAAAACACAAATAAAATACCTACTCAAATACGAGTAGGTACTATCAGCAAAGTTCCCGGTTGACCACATTTCGATCCTTAATGCCAATGCATTAAGGTAAGGGTGGGAATCGAACCCAAATAGCCCAGGGTGGGATGGGATATCTATGATGGCACTCCGGCGCGTGACATAAAAGTACTGCTGAGTGACAACCATTTTAGTAGCATACTACCTATTATGTACGGAAAGTGCTTCTATTTTGTTTTTTTTTTATTGTATTCTATTGCCAAATAAATGATTATTCTATTCGATTCTTATTCTAAGTCGAAAATAATATGACTCGCGTAACATCACTAGTCTCAAGCAATGTTTTTGCTTAGTAGGTACCTACCCCTAAGATGTTTACTTTGAATGTTAAATGTAGTAATTAAATTAAGCTGATTATGATGCTTGACGATTTCAGCAACAAAACTTAAGCTGTAAATTAAAGTTATGGCGCTGATATGGTTTGTATGATTATACAATACAAGTGTATTGTAAATCAACGCAACGTCATTTAGGTACGTACCTAATGACGATCACAAAAAGCCAATGTTGGTCATTAGCGTCTTTTTTTTCAATGCGTCTTCCTCTCTCTTTACCTTTAAGTTGCGTACTAGACAGGGTCTATAAATTGTTCATATTTTACTTTTTGTAACATCTATTAGTACCTACTTATGGTTTTTCAATGGGTTAGGGCTTAGGGGGCGAGTCGTTCCAAAAAAACTCGTCCGAGAATTTCAAAGTTGGTTGCTGGTTACTGTTCTAACTTTACCAAACCAATATTTTTGTCATGTAAATATTATAAATTCTACAAAACAAATAATATTAGTGACGTTGGGACGAGCTTGTTTGGAAATAATTTCCCCCAAGCCTTTTCAATAAAATTTATTGAGTATTGTGTACCTACTGTTAAACATCAAACTTCCTAATACTTTTTATTTTAGTTTAGAATAGTAGAATTTAACTAACTATACAAAGTTTTTCACGTAACGTGTTCAAACTTACCTACTACTTCTACTATTACTTTACTTGTTCAAAAAGTTGCCGATGAATTTCCAAAAATCGTAGAACATTGTTGCTCAGTGTAAGAACACTTGCAAGCGAAAGCAATGATCTTAGATTTAAGTTGAAGTAGTTCCGTAAACTGCCTACAGATGTCACTGTGCTAACTTACATCGCACATGCAAAGTGGGTGATACAGATTTTTGCCTTATACCAATCCGAAAGATTGGTATAAGGCAAAAATCTGTATCAACAAATTAGCTATCCAATAAACCTGTCTTGTACCTAGCTACTTTTTCGTTTTATTTTTGTGGCTGGTACATCCTCGAAGTGACCTTAACCTGGGGGTTAATCACTCAGAATATTTGCTAGAAGACGTAGTAAAATGGGTGTAAATGTTTTTTTTTACTTTTTTTTTTATAACAAACATAATTAATGTCTCATACAGTGTCTCAAACGGCCAAGGTTCTGATAACAATGTAATCCAACAGGTACGTGACATCATACAGAGCGCAGGAGAAGATGAAGTCTGGAGAGCGGACGGTCAGGATGTCCATCGTGGATGAAGATAGCGAGTACATGGCTGGCCACGTCGTCGATGGTGAGCGACTTTGCTAAGAGAATCTGTATTTCTTTACAAAGAAGAAATACTTTGGAAATTGGAAACAGACTTAAGGCATTAGATCAATGGAGATGGCGCACCAAACATTTTTGTCCAGAATCCATACTAATATTATAAATGCGAAAGTAACTCTGTCTGTCTGTTACTCTTTCACGCCAAAACTACTGAACGGAATTAAATGAAATTTGGTATACAGATGGTCTAGACCCTGAGAAAGGACATAGGCTACTTTTTATTGCGAAAAAGGGGTTGTAAGGGGTTAAAAGTGGGGTAAAAAGTTACTTTTCCACGCGGACGAAGTCGCGGGCGGCCGCTAGTATAAATTAAATTCAAAAACATTTTAGTTCCTCCTTATCTCCTACTAGCTGTTCGCGACTTCGTCCGCGTGGAATGGTATCTTTGGATAGCATTTTTAATCATTAAATAATTTTCAAACCCCCTTTTAACCCCTTAAAACCACCTTTTCACAATAAAAAGTTGTCATGTTCTTTTTCAGGGTCTAGTCCAAATTTCATTCAAATCCGTTCAGTAGTTTTGCCATGAAATAGTAACGGACAGACAGACAGAGTTACTTTGGCATTTATAATATTGGTTAGGATTGAAGTTAGAAGCCCAGACGGGTCTAAACCACTTTTGTGCTGATAGCCTCGTCGAATTAAATCTCCTTACTATTCCTCTGAAATTTGCGTCAGAATCTTCAAAGGTACCGTTTTTATGTTAAGAGCGTTTATCCGTAAAATTCAGTCTTCAGTCAAAATCGTTGATTGCCGATGGACAATAAAACGATAATCTATACGATTTGTAGATAAGATATTGATGTCAAATTATTGCAGATTTCATAATCTAATGCATATTACAAAATATTTTCAAATGATCATTTAGTTTTCTCGTTAGAACAGTTTTAATACAATCCCTTTTTGAAACTTGTGGTCGAAGGTCTACGCAAATGCTCGATATAGTAAAACTATAAACGACAAACTTATGACAATATTTCTATTAAAAGAACAATAACATATATTAGGGCATGGCTACAAAACAATAGTGATTACTGTAAGTTTTCATACAATAAAAGTGTACTCAAAAGTATCATTGTTAGTAATTTTTCGAGTTATTACACGTATTACTTTAGGATGAAATAAAAGGTATTCTTGATTTTTTTAAACCTAATAAATGAAGAAATTTACGCTTTAAAACGTGGTATTTTTTTAACTTTAATACTTGTTTTTTATTTTATTATGAATCATTTAGTACTACTATATAATCGCGCAGAATCGCACCAGCGCTCAGTGCCGGCCGAGGCCTTTCCGAGGTAGGACCTATGTCGCTCCCGGTCACCGCGTGCTACGTAAAATTTTATTTGAAATTGGAGATTTTTTGACGCGACTGAGACGGATTGATACTTTTTGTTTTAATAATATTAATTTGTTTTGTGGAAGAGCCACGCTTCGGCATGAATGGGCCGGCTCGACCGGAGTGATACCACTGCCTCACAGAAAAACCGGCGTGAAGCAGCCCCTGTGCTGTGTTTCGCCGAGCGAGTGAGGGTACCGGAGGCCCTCTCGGGGGGGAAGGGGACAAAAGGTTGGCAGCGCACTTGTGATTCCACTGGTGTTGCAAGTGTCCATGGGCGGCGGCAATTGCTTACCATCAGGTGATCCGCCTGCTCGCCTGCTACCTATCACATAAAAAAAAAAACGAAACAAAATTTTGGTGAGTACGTATATTAAAGAAATGCAATTTTATTTTAAGAGATAGGGGGCAGACGAACAGATGGATTACCTGATGGTAAGTGATTACCGCCGCCCATGGACAACCGCAACACCAGACGAGTCACAAATGCGCTGCCGACCTCCCTTTAAGAAGGAATACGCTCGCTTTTTGAAGGATTGAAGGTCGTATCGGTTCGGAAACAGGTACCGCTGGTGACAGTTCATTCCATAGTTTTGTACATAGTTCGAGGCAGAAAGTTTCTTAAGAAACGCACAGTTGAAGATTGCCAAGCATCTAAATGATGTGTGTTATTCTAGTAACTTCAATAAATTAATAATTTTATATTCTTTACATTTTACATCTATACATATAATAAAAATGTAAAAAAGCTGTGTCTGTACATTAAAGATATTTATCTCAAAATAACTTAGGACGACTAAAAAATAGTAACAGAACATGAATCAATGATTTTTAAAATTTTTGTCTGTCTGTTTGTCTGTATGTCTGTTTGTCTGTTTGTTCGCGCTAATCTCGGAAACTACTGAACCGATTCGAATGAAACTTTTTTTATTGTATAGCTGTAACATCAGGGCAACTTATAGGATATATTTTATTTTGAAGACCAGGCTCCTTGATGTAGAACCACAACAGCCCAGCTGAACTATAAGAGGTAGGTCAATGGCACCTTAACAAAAGTTGTTTAAATTGATGAGCATTTTATGATGCCATGAAAAATCAAAGATCATGGAACACCTGGTGAAGAACTCTAAGAGCCCAGCTACACCATAACAAATATGGAATGAAATGGAATGCAAAATTGTCAAATGTGATGAGCATTTTTGGATGAGATCCGATAAGGAAGGATATTTCGAACTTAAAGGGGGTTCCAAGTTAGGTGATGGGACTACGTGATTCCTTGGCCCAATCTATTATTTAAATAATCACCTTTAAGTCAGGAGTCGTAAAGTTCACGCAAACGAAGTTGCGGGCGGCCACTAGTAATAATATAAAATGTGATATATAAAAGGTGCTATTCAGGAAATAAAGGGAAAAGTTATGGTAATTTGGCCAAAGCTAATGAAGCTAAAACGTAAGTTACCGCGAATCCACTTTTAATGAAATAGCTGGTCATAATCTATTCACATTTTTTCTTTTACGATGATTTTAATAAGCGGTTTATTGCTAAAGGCAGAAAAGAGAAGGTCAAACACATGAGAATACCACCGAAGAACTGGAAATAGTTGAATCGCAAACTACAGAAACATGACTATGATTTTAAAGTATAATTTCATCATCATGAGCAACCCACACTCGTCCACTGCTGGACATAGGTCTCCTCTAATGCCACCGCTCCCGATTTTCAGCCACTCTCATCCAGCCCACACCAGCCAGCCTTCGAATGTCATCATCCCATCTTGTCGCAGGGCGTCCAACGCTTTGCCGAGTCGCGGTCTCCACTCAAGGACTTTACGGCTCCAACGGTTTTCAGTTCTGCGGCTAATGTGACCAGCCCACTGCCACTTCAGTTTGCTAATTCGGTGGGCTATGTCGGTTTCTCAGGTTCTCTGTCGGATTACATCATTTCTGATGCGGTCCTTCAGAGATACTCCGAGATTAGCTCTTTCACATAGCTCTTTGAGCGACTTTGAACCGGTGGATTAGTCCAGCCGTGAGTGTTCACGTCTCGGCACCGTAAGTCATGACCGGGAGGACGCATTGGTCGAAGACTTTCGACTTAAGACTATTAGGGATGGGTGACGAGAAGATTGGACGAAGCCTACCAAATGCCCAGCCTAGCTGAATTCTTCTATTGGCTTCTCTCTCGAAGTAGTTTCTGCCTAATTGGAGCGTTTAACTTAGATAGACATATTCCTGGACAATTTCGAGAGGTACTCCATTAACAGCGACCGGTCCCGGATCAACGAGCTCGTTGAAAATGACCTTGGTTTTATCCAAGTTCATCCGAAGACCGATGTGATTGGAAGATTCAGCCAGGCTACTCACCTGTAGGCCATGTAAGGTTTCCGTCAAGATGACGATGTCGTCTGCGAATCGTAGGTGTGACATGTACCTGCCATTGATATTGATTCCGCGCTCTTTCCAGTTTAGCATTTTGAACCAGTCCTGCAGCGCAGCGGAGAAGAGTTTCGGAGATATAACATCTCCTTGTCTCACACCACGTCGCAGCAGGACAGGCTCGGTTTGGTCATTTTGGATTACTACGGACATATTAGCGACGTTATACAGACACCTCAACACCTCGATATATCGCCAATCGACTTGGCACCTCTGTAAGGCCTCGAGAAAAAACCTGCCAGGCTAAGATGCGCACCGCGACCAAAATTTTGTCGACTCTCGTTCGCGAGAGCGTATCTTTCTATCCCGCTCCTCACCCTGTCAGGTGAGCGAGAAGCAACTAGCGCTGACGCAATACGAGTGTCGACAAAATTATCTCGTGGTGCGCATCTTAGCCCGGCAGGTCTCGACGGAGTTAAAGCTTTTCATAGTCCACAAATGCCATGCACAGGGCCTGGTTATATTCTTTGATCTTCTGTATAACCTGTCTCACTGTGTGAATATGGTCTATGGTGCTTAAACTCCGTCGGAACCCGGCTTGCTCTGCAGGTTGAGCTTCGTCAAGTCTTCGTGTAAGGCGATTCGAAAAATAACCGAGTTAAATATACGCCAAAGTTCCTTCAACACCGGCTTGCCGGCAGATTTCAGAAGCTCGGTGTGACTCCGTCTTTTCCCGGGGCTTTTCCATTTTTAAGTTGTCCAAGAGAAGCCTCGATCTCCTCTAAGCTGATGTCGGGTAGATCCTCCGTCGCATGGCGGGTTAATGTGGCTCTTGAATCCTTCTCATCTGGCGTAGGGTGGGGTAAGTGCGACGCGTATAACTGGCTATAGAAGGTGTAAACTTCTGAAAGAATTTCTGGCTTTGATGTGACGACTCCTCGATTTGTTTCGGTCAACTTCGACAGGTGGCTCCTGTCAAGCTGTTGTACGAAGACTTTGGACCCCCCTGGTTCTGCTCAATTGCTCTCTGTATTGAGAGGGTATTGGAGCTTCGGAGGTCACGTCTTAACAGCTTGGAGATGTACTTATTTAGAGCCCGTTGTTCTGCCGAAGTGACTGATGGATCTTTCCGCCTCTTGTCCATTAAATCCAGAGTATAGACCGCTTGCTACTCACAGAACTTTGTGCCCTCGTCCCGAAGGATTTCCACCACTTGGTCGAATTCTTCGTCGATATATACGTCAATTGTGGTTTCCAAGGCAGTGAATCGATTTTCCAATTTCAGTTGGAAGGCATCGGAACCAGCGAGTGATTGGAGCAGATTTGACCGGAGCGTGGACTTCATCAACCGAGCACGTTCCAAAGATATTGGATATAAAACAAGATGGAGCACTATGAAAATGAATGCAATGTTAATTTCGACTCTATGCAGTGGGAATAAAGATTACTTTGAAATGCCAAATCGCTTTACAGAAAATCGAGCCGAGCGAGATGTCGCTATATAGGATGATGTCCTTGTCTAATGGGTTGCCAACATAAAAAAAAAACCTTTGTGGTATAACTTAAGCAATGTTTATATTTCTTCTTCTGGGGAACTTTCAAAATATTTAATAATTTAAAGGAAAGGAAACGTTGGATTATTAATAATGTCTTTTTTATTTTTTTTATTTTAAACCATGATAAACGACTGTTTTTATGTAAAAGTCGGTGATATGGTAGTTTTAATTATAATCAATATGCAACACTTGGCGTCTCGACATCACCATTATGGCGGCGGCAAAAATAATTTGAAAGTTTGCATTATTGTGACGACAAAAATAACGTGTAAAAATTGTGATTATTTATTTGTAATGGTTCTCACTTGTTGTGTGATAGCATGCAAAAGAGAATCTTATAAAGGTTGCGGTGTATTTTTCATAAGTAAGTATTTAGTCAAAGTTTTTTTTTGCATTGAGTAGGGTGTCCATTTCGCTTGTCATCTAAAGACGGATTTACTTTTTTATTTTTTTTTGGACAAATCGGAAAGTTTTCATGGTCGAATAAATTGCATGATAATGGACGACCATAAAAAGGTCATGTTACGTAAAAAGTGTGGCAATAAATCTATTTAATTTTTAAATTATCAAATCGCAAAGTATGTACGTTTGTATGAATAATACGCTATGGCCGGTTATATGTGCCGCAGAGTGTATTATTATAGGTAGGTAAATAGAAAATCTAATAAGGCTAGCACAAACTTTTCGAAAAGTCGGTAGTCTCTTCGTATCGTACGTATACATAATAAGGAATTTTAATTTGGAACTTGTGTTCTTTCTACAAAATTGCTTATAAATACTCAAACGATACTTTGAAACGTTCGTGCTAGCCCTTCTAGTTTGAATGGGCTTCAAGAGTTTCCTAGAGAACGCAATGTCCGACTCCCACGTGGGTGGACTAAGTTTGACTAACAATAATTGTAATCGAAACGCTAAAACGTGTGGTCACCTTATTAGAGTAGGACGCTAACCAATATATAGACATCTCGCGAGGCTCGAATGTAAGTAATAAGTGCGCCATCTTGTTATAGTGTAAAATCTTTGGAACGTTCAAGCTTAAAATTGATATTCAGAGTGCCTCTGAGAAGTCGGTGATCACTTCCGGTTTTAAACCTATTGATCACTGAGACATCTCTGAATATTCGCTTAATGTCCGATATATATTATGAAGTCGATCTCATTTATAGTCATAGTATCTGGGCTCTGCCACGTCCATTTCCTCTGGGACTGTTTCTTAAAGAATTGATCCCAGAAAGAGCCCACCAAATTGAGGGTTTGCAACTGTTTTATAATGTATAAATACAACTGTTTTATAATTTATAATGTTATTTTATATTAAATGATTTATTAAACAAAACATGATATCTTTAAGTATTTAATTGCTTACCCGTCCTGAGTAAAAAAGGTAGGTAGGTATCTAAATGATATACCTATTTTTTTATTTTTCTTAAATCAAAAAATCAAAAGAATAACAATAAATCAACGTTGGATTTAACTTGCAATTTAATTTTACAACAATACAGTAATTTACTTTGCTATAAAGCGAAAGGATCAAAATTTGTCAGTCTAACTGTAAAGAAAACGTACGCGGCAACTCTATGCAAACAGTAACACATGCTTATGTGTGAGTGAAATTTTGCAAATCAAAACCGAATCATGACATTTCGCACTAGCCGAGAACGCTCTTAAGACTTTTTCCAATAACTAACATTTTATAACTAAAGCACAAAATAATTACACACAGAAGGTAGACTCAGCCTGATTTTGAATTTAGAAGAGTTCGTTGACATATGCTTGACGACCCATTTGGCGCAATGGTTTGAACGCCGGTTGAGACGCAAGGGTCGCGGGTTCGATTCCCGCACCAACACAAATGTTTGTTGATAAAACAGATATTTGTGTTGGGTCTGGGTGTTTGTAGTTCCTTCGTTGTTTCTGGTTTCCATAGTACACGGGAAAACCTTAGTTTGGGACTAGGACAATGTATGTGATGTTGTCTCAATTTATTATTTATTTATTTATATGCTACGGTTGTTGCCCGGCATGAGTACATAAGTCGCGCGGCCTCTACCACAGACCTCGACAGTTTGACAATCATATTGTCATAGGCTAGGATTAATGTGGTCGAAAAGGCATATTTCCCCGTTAGTACGCATGCGTGAGTACATGACACGTTTTTAGCTCTTAGTGGGCAGCCTATTTTCTGTGTGTAATTATTTTGTGACTAAAGTGACCTCTATTTTTGTTGTCCCTATTTCCTTTCTTCTTGTGTCATAACTCTTTTTCCCCCATAGGTCGTAACTTGTACCCCGCAACCGGGTATCTAGTCCTGGTGTGGGAGACCCTGGGTATGATGATGGGCGAGCTGTACACAGAAGTATCCGTGGTCTTCGAGAACGTACGCTTCCAGAGAGCCACGAATATCCCCAAGGATGGAAACTTGGAGTTCATCATTATGATCCAGAAGGGAAGCGGGAACTTCGAGGTAAGTTCTTTTGTACTCTAGTAATAAATCTCTAAAGTTAGATAGGTATAGTTTTTTTTTATTGCTGAAGTAGGCAGACGGTCATTATGGTGGGTTAGGGGACAACTCGCCCGAAACAAACTCGCCCGCGATTTTCAAGATTTTTTGGCTGGTCACTGTTCTAACCTAACCTAACCAATATTTTTTCGTCCAGTCGAGTTTGAATGTTAACCGCCGCTGATAGACAACAACAATGCCGAGGCACAGTCATGCCGCTGCCTACCTACCAAAATTTTCCGAAACTATAATACCTACCAAACTTTTTACTTTATAATTGATCATAAAATGTATCTGTGAACATATTTTACATCCCTTTAACTTTAGCATTAAAACAAAAGCTTTTTTTTTGCATTCCCTAAACACGAAAAAATTACGTCGCGACCGTTGGTTTCGTAAAGTCTTTTACAAAAGTCGACTTCTAAAAGTAGCAAGTCTCATGTTGCCCTAAATACGCACATAGAAAGTACGGTCCCTGCGTACACTAGGAATCGAAAAAGGAAATTTGTTTTTATTTTAATAAATATTTTTTTAAATATTCAAAGCCTTTTGTCTACATAGACAAGACAAGACTTTGAGCATAATAATACACGGATTCTTCTTGCCTCAATACACTACAAGAATGAATATAGAACAATAGAAAAGGACCCATATTTTTTTATTTCGATAGTAAGTAGGTATGTAGGGACAGTCGAAAAGATAATAACTTTGGAGTTTCCTGTAATTTATTTAGGTGATCCGTCTGCTCGTCTGCCACCTAACAAAAAGCACCGGTTCGTCTGTTTTTATTCGGTTAATGTTTGTAATTTGAACTGTCTAATCTAGGCAGGCGGCTTGAGGTAATCTGGCGACACATTTTGCTTGCGCGATGCAATAAAGCATAGTGGCATCTAGCGGACTAATGACGAACCGCCTACTTGCTTGCTTTGTACACACTGTAATACTTACTCTCTCTCTTTCTTAAGATCGTTGAGAGCGGAGCATCCATAGTAACAGGGCGCATCTACGCCAAGAAGAATGTGGGGCAAGACTACCGCATGATCGCGCCCACGCCAGAGGTGACCGGGCCCAATATCAAGCACCTTCTCACCAAGGACTTCTACAAGGAGCTGAGGCTTAGAGGATATCAGTACAGGTAATCAGCATCATCATCAGTTTGTTGCAGTACACTACTAGATTAAGGGCTCTCCTAAATTCGCAATTCTTGCCGGCCATCTTGCGCAGATCGTCACTCCATCTAGCTCCACATTACTACCACTCATTTTCCCTAAGCTACGATGATGATCTTCTTTTCAAAACTAATTTCTTCCATCAGAACCTTCATTTCATTATTGCCAGCCAACTACATTATAAAATG
Organism: Cnaphalocrocis medinalis; assembly: GCA_014851415.1. NCBI lineage: Eukaryota > Metazoa > Arthropoda > Insecta > Lepidoptera > Crambidae > Cnaphalocrocis > Cnaphalocrocis medinalis. The sequence goes on from CM026295.1 coordinate 10,703,461, forward strand.
TGTGCTAATTTTAGTTATCTAACTTGATAGAAAACATTGGATATAAATACCTCTTATGGTTTTATTCCTTTGCCCAAAAAGTATAAAGTCGACAACACCAAAATAACAGTAGAAACCTGAACACTATACTTAAGGTAAAAAGTTGCAGCCTATGTATATGATGGAGGCCTTTGCCCTGCAGTGTGACAGTTCCCACTGCAGGACAAAGGCCTCCATCGTAAAAATCAAGTCATTGCTACTATGATCGGATTAGACTTAATCAAACAAAGCCATTGTTTGATTGGTGAACACTATAACTTATAGAAAAAAAATATGCGATTATATGAAGTTTTTTTTTTATTCTACCAGTGGCCTCTTCCGTGGCGTGATCGGCTGCAACGTCGAAGGCTCTCGCGGCCGCCTGGCCTGGGTCAACAACTGGGTTACCTTCATGGACTGCATGCTGCAACTCAAGATCATCGGCCAGGACTACCCGAGGCCTCTTCGTGCCGACCAGGATTGAGAAGCTGTCCATCGACGCCAATATGCACTACAACGCTATCTCCAAGATGAACCCTGATTCTACGAAGCACTCGTTCGAGATTCGTGTCTACCATGACGTAGATGTCATCAGGTAAATTTAGTAATCTTAGTACCATCTCTTGAACTTTCTCCTATTTAGCATCTTCAATGAGAGGCCAGCTATCTTCTCTGTCGTGATGCAATAGTGGATCAGATATGTTACTGCATGGTGCAGCTTAAGATCTTCGCCAGGACACCTAATGCTTCTTCGTCCCCTCTGAGATGGACCTGATTGTCCGAAGGACTCGTTTGATTTTCGTCTCTATATACCAAGATGTGGATATCATGAAGTAAATTAAGCATCTTTATGATTTTCTTTACTTTTTCTCTCTTAGAATCTTCTAATTAAAAGACGGCCATGACTGTGGTCTGTCCGACGTACCTATGTATTTTATTTTGATTAATTCACTCTTTATTTCTCACAATTCGTCTAACAGGGCTGGTGGAGTAGAAATTCGAGGACTTCACGCCACTCCCATCTCCAAGAGGATCCCGCTTGGGGTTCCAGTACTGGAGAAGAATGTATTCATTCCTAACTACGGAACTAACAAGATGAAGGTAAGAATTAGATTTTTGCGAGATAATGCCTTCCTGAAAGTATTTACGCCTCAAAATACGAGTATAAAGTAAAACTAAGTACAGCGGTAAATCATTAGATTGGAATGTCTTTATTTTTAACAGTAGGTCAATAGGTAGGTAAGTTTCAATTCAAGCTTGAAGCTTTTGAATTCATTTAAAATTATAATATATCGGATCATCTGCATATTTAAATTATTCTAAACGTGTAGACATGATCCAGCTTATCTGGTTGGCCAATCTAAGGTCATATGGCAGTCGCTTCTTTTTAAACGCCAGACTTTCCCAAATCCTGGCTCAAAATCCAAGCGTCTTACCCCGGACTCCGAATTCGCATGATAATGAAGTAAAAAGCCTATAAAAATATTGCTTGTCAATTCCTCAGATCGAAGACATCCTCCGCACGAACATCCACCTGGTCTACGAAAACATCCAAACGTACAAAGTGAAAGTCATCGAGTTGGTGGACGATGAGTACAAGACGAACTCCTTAGAACCAATCCTGGAAAATGTTGCGGATATCCTTGGCGACCTGCCTCTGGTACAAGCGGAACTCCTGCTGATCTCTGAAGAAGCAGTGGAGATGCCTTCTTACATAACGGTAGAAAATAAGAAGCTGTCTGGGGAGTCGAACAGCGTGATGTTCATTGGAGCTAACCTTTTGAAGAGGGAAGACGTAAGTAACTAAAATAAATTCACACAACATCACATACATTGATATTACTCCGTACTATGTAGCTTAAGCACTTGTGTTACAGATATCAGACAACAGAGCAACACAAACATAATACTTAAAATACACATATTACACCTAGACACTTAACCAACACAAGTGATCATCACACGAATGTTTGTCCAGAGATCGAACTCACGACTTTTTTATCGTATGAGGCAGGGTCACTACCAAATGCTTCATAGGGCCACCCTGAGTCACAAATACGTCACACATCACCGTCAAATTCATTTTAGCAGCCTCTATTCTGCTTTGCACTAGACGATGTTCTATTGTCTCATTGCATCGACAGTTTATGGTAGAACGCAATATATCTCCAATGATGTACCTATATTACAAGCAATTTCCAATCTTCCAGGTCCTCCAACAAGGTATCGGAACTCTTCGCGACAAGTGCTTCATTCTCAGTCGCGAAAAGGACCGCCCTGACCCGAAGAGGTACTCCGATAGATATGACGTCATCACCATCCAGGATACTGGCTTGGAATACATGGTTCTACTCAGGTACGTTCAATTATATACCATTATTAGAGGGCCTACAACAAAACGGAATTCAGTATCGAACCTTTTTCCCGGTCACACATCTGCACATTTGCGTCTCTTTTTTGGACGCGAGAGATATTTTCTCATTCATACTGAACGGTTTCATTGTGAGCCCTCTTGTTGCCGGTCCATAGTGTAGCTAGTGCCACAACATCGGTCTTTCACTCTTCAAAAACATTTTGACTGAATCCAATTATTACTACAGCTTCTAACTCTTACGCGATAGTAATCGACACCCAACGCCATCCGTTGGTAAATTTTGGAACTAATTTCCATCCTACGATCCTTTTCATCCCACGATCACACTTCCTCTTCTAGGAAACGAGTCGGCGCCCGCCCCGCCAAGTTTGTCAAGATCATGACAGCTGACGAATCGTTCTCCTGGATCGACAAAGTCAAGGAGGAGCTCAAAGAGGGCCAGAAGGTCGTCCTCTACACCCAAGATGAGCACATCAACGGTCTGCTAGGACTCGTGAACTGTTTGAGGAAGGAACCTGGTGGCGAGATCGTGTATGGAATGCTGATCTCCGACCCATCGGCGCCGGCATTCAACCCTGACTTAGAGATGTATGAGGAGCAGCTAGATAAGGATCTGGCTTTCAATGTTTTCCAAGATGTAAGTGACATCCACAATCTGGTTAGAAATAGATTCTGGTTTCTTCTTTTAAAATCTAAGAAATCTCTTATCCGAAAGAGCAATCGTCCACATGACTGCTTCCTATTTTAGTGGAAGTACTAAGGTTAGTGAAAATAACCAAAAATTTCAGGCTAAAATCATCATTCAGGTTACCTTCATCATTCAGTCTTGGTGATATGTGTGTGGTGGAAAAAATCTGGGACTGATTGCACGATGCTCATGACTTTTTGCAAGGCTTACTTTGTTTCGTCATCTGTACTGACTAAATATTTAATCCTAACAATATCCCGAAGTCTAAACAATCCGTTTTTCCTTTCAATCAGGGGACAATGGGGAACCTACCGCCATCTTCTCCTTAGGAGACTTGGACACCGTCCGCGCTGACCACGCCTATGTCAACACCCTGACTATCGGAGACCTGTCCTCGCTGAGGTGGCTGGAAGGCCCGATCAGGCCTAACCAGACCTTCAAGAATCCGGACAGCGTCCTCATCCATGTAAGTAGTAGGGGTAAAAAGCAGGTGTCTCTGACTCTCTGTCAAAAAAATATGTTTTGTATCCATATTAAAACTTTTGGACAATGGCAGTTTTGCTTTGCTTTTACACAATTCAGTTGATAAATCTTCTGTTTGAAGTTCATGACGAACCTTCTACTTATCGTAACGTGCCAATCATGGTTGCGTCAAAATCCTTCACTTTAGAGCCCAGATCTATAGGACCTAAGGCAGCTTGGCAATCCTGGTGGCGTCAAAAGCTGTCACTTTGAAGGCCATGGCATGAAAATCTATGAAGGATCTATTGCCAACTTTGTGACTGGTTCCATAGTTGTAGGTATATTTTGTTAGTAGCAGCTTTCAGGATTTCAATGACCCAATAATGCTCATCACCTTTGATGAATAAATGTATCCAAGTGGAGTTTCACATAATCAGACTGATGACCTGATATGTTTCGAATTTTTCTTTTAAAAACCTTTGCTTTCCTGGAAGTCTAAGTCTTAAATATGCCCAAAGACCCCATAAGTTCATATCATACGAGAAGCAAACTGCCATGCTTCGTCTCCAAAAGACTTCTGGTTCGGCAAATTCATCGTCGACTACATAGAGTAGAAAATCAACACGCTTGATTGTGTGGGTAGGTTTATTATCATTACGAACATATTTATAGATTTGGATTTTTGACAGGTTTACTGCTCAGCTATGAACTTCCGTGACGTCATGACTGCTACAGGCCGCGTGACGGTGGACGCGGTCGCTCGCGGTCGACTTGCGCAAGAGTGCGTCCAAGGCTTCGAGATCGTAGGCAGAACGCCCAAGTAAGTGCTTCATCATCATCATCATTTCAGCCAATAGACGTCCACTGCTGGACATAGGTCTCCCCCAAAGTTCTCCACACAGACCGGTCCTGTGCCACCCGCATCCAAGGGACTCCCGCGACCTTCACTAGATCGTCGGTCCACCTGGTGAGAGGCCTGCCACGGTTGCGGCCTCTTGCACGTGGCATCCACTCAAGGACCTTTCCAACCCAACGGCGGCAACGGCAAGTAAGTTCATGACATCAATATGTTTTTATCTCTTTTCGTGGGTCGCAATTTAAAGCCGCCACTCTCGGGGTTCCGAGTCGTGCCAAAAAAATGTGACCTGAGTTTTTCTGTTGAGAAGTTCTCAGTATCGGCCTGAAGTCTTGAAATTGGCGATCTTGTACCGCTGTGCCTCAGCACGTTGACTCTGCGCGCGACCCTTCTTCAGTAGAGTGACAGTGGTGTTCCATCGAAATACTTATATAAGGGTAAGGGAAAGAGAGTGCACCTGTGTTTAATCGATTTGACAAATTTTACAAGAGTACATCAAAAGAATGAATTTTTCGAAAAGTCCAAATATTGTGGTCAAGCGTTGGCCTATAGTCTAATAAAAAAAAGGAAAAAAAGTCGATTAATTTTTTTTTATCGATTATTTACAAATCGATTTCAAGAAAAAGCTAGGTACTTTACTTTTCATCATCAGCAGCAACCCACGCTCGTCCACTGCTGGACATAGGTCTCCCCCAATGCACGTCACCGGTCCCGATGTTCGGCCACTCTCATCCAGCTCACTCCAGCTAGCCTTCAAATGTCGTCATCCCATCTTGTAGCAGGGCGTCCAACACTACGTTTACCGAGTCGCGGTCTCCACTCAAGGACTTTATGGCTCCAACGGTTACTGTACTTTTACTAACTCGAATATTTTGCATTAGAGGTAGAGGTATTATCTCACATCACGTCCTTGGATCTCAGTTGACACCAACATTTTATCCGCAGCGGTTCCCGCGTGATGGCCATGGTCCGCAACTGCGGCACAGCCAACGTGGTGGAGGGCGACAGGTGCCTCACCTGGAGCATCCCGGATGAGTGGAGCTTCGAGGAGGCAGCCACTGTACCTGTAGCATACGGTACTGTCTACTACTCCATGGTAAGAACCAGCTATGTCTTTCAGAGATCAAAGTTAGGTTATAGTAGAGGTCAGTCGTAACAACGTGTATGAACGAACGAATTCGACTTGGGGGCTATTCGTTACATAAAAACTAGACATACAGACATCCCAGAAATACAAGAGAAATCTTTTGAGACGAATTACCAACCAACGCACGCACTTCTTATCTACTTAGACTATATACCTATGTCAGTGAGGTGTATCTCAGGAGCGTGGTGGTACCTCAGTGCCTTTAAATAATAACGTGGATGATTCCCGAACATGTTGAGTTTCGAAGAGGCTCTCTCTGTATCTTCAGCTTTAGACCACTACCTATGACTTTTAGAGTTTCTACAATAAGTCAATGAGGAGTAGCTCACCTTTCGGCCGCATTGGCAACCAAGTTTGATAACCAGTTGCCGAAGAAGAACTGAGGTTCTTGCTACTCAACCAGTTGCGAAAAACGATAGGTTTTTCTTTTTTCACATCTAACCCAGTTGTGAAACTCGCAGTTGCCAAAAAAGAACTAACTTTCTTACTACTCAACCCGTAGCCAAACCCCTCAAAGGTTAAATTTCCAAAAAAAATGATAATTTATTTTTGTTCTATTCTATTATCAAAGGATGATTCTCCAAAAGTGTTAAAATGGTTCTCAATACTGAGGTGGTACCTCAGTATTTCTACAATGTTTATAACTCCTCCAGGTGATGGTAGCCCAGATCCAACGTGGCGAGTCGATCCTCATCCACGCAGGGTCTGGCGGTGTGGGCCAGGCTGCCATCAACGTGGCTCTGCACTTCGGCTGCGAAGTCTTCACCACGGTGGGGACGGCTGAGAAGAGAGCCTTCATCAAGAAACTCTTCCCGCAACTCAAGGGTGAGTGGTTTACTTTTGTAGGAGACGCCGGGAAGATAAATCGACCAATATTTGGAAGGGTACGAAGAAAGGGGGGGGGGGGGGGAGGAAGCGTGCGATCGGGGGTGCGTAACACATTAGCATTACTATTACATGGTAGTGACCCTGCCTCATACGCCAAAGGTCGTGGGTTCGATCCCGACCCTGGACAAACATTCGTGTGATGAACACTTGTGTTTGTTCAGTGTCTGGGTGTTATATATGTATTTAAGTATTATATTTGTGATCCTCTGTTGTCTGATATCTGTAACACAAGTGCATAAGCTACTTAGTACGGAGTCAGGTCAATATATGAGATGTTGTGTGATTTTTTTTTTCCCCTGGGCGACCAAAAAAAATAAGCGGAAGTGGTGCCATCAATTTTCACGACTTTATTGACACACTTTATTTCCACTAGTTAGTAGTTCCACTTCCTACCAATAGATGGCGCTGGGTATCGATTGCAACGCGCGGTTTGTGTATAAGATTTGTCGATGTCTTTGATGTGTCTTTTAATAAATAGTATAGATTATAATCATCATTGAATGAATGTATTTACAGATAGCCACATCGGCAACTCTCGTGACACGTCGTTCGAGGACATGATCCGCAAGGAGACCAAGGGCAAGGGAGTGGACATAGTGCTCAACTCTCTCTCCGACGAAAAGTTACACGTAAGTCACCTATAGACGATGGATTATAAGTTTCACTGGGTTTTTGCGTTTAGTGTCAATACTAAAGTGAATTTTTAAACACTATCCAAATTTTTAAGATCGACTCAGTATCTGTAAATGTACAACTCTCTCTATGAAACCTTAATCGAAATACGGCAAACAATTTTGAACTTCCCATACTGTATCGATCGCGTGATCAGTCTGGTTTGTATGATTTGCGCATTTATTATTTACTAGCGGCCGCCCGCGACTTCGTCCGCGTGGAAAAGTAACGTTTTACCCCACTTTTAACCCCTTACAACCCCTTTTTACCCCCCTTACAATAAAAAGTAGCATATGTCCTTTCCCAGGGTCTAGACCATCTGTATACCAAATTTCATTTAAATCCGTTCAGTAGTTTTGGCTTGAAAGAGTGACAGATAGACAGACAGACAGAGTTACTTTTGCATTTATAATATTATTATGGATGTATTATTACTAGGTACTTACCTATATTTAAATATCCTCGCGTTTAATCCCGTTTACATCATACTAGTTGCCCGCCCTCATTTCGTTTCGGGACTTAGTTCCAAAATAGACCAATAGATGGCGCTGGGTGTCAGTCAGATCGCGCAAGGGTTTCGTGTTTTTTGTTTACCTATAAGCCTTGACGTGGACTATGATGTCAACCTCTTTATAATTATGGATTTCTATCTCGCAGGCGTCTGTTCGCTGCCTGTGCTACCGCGGGCGCTTCCTCGAGATCGGCAAGTTCGACATCAACAACAATACTCCCATCGGCATGTACTTCTTCCTCAAGGAGACCTCCTTCCACGGCATCATGTTGGATTACATCTTCGACCAGAACGCCGACTTCAGGAAGGTCAGTGTAGCTATAAAAGTTAAGGTTTATCGACCAATTTCCTGGGTTTTAGGCGGCCGGGAAACGGCATCTCAGCAGGCCTTCAGGGTGAGGATGACAGATTCAATAGATGCTTAGTTTGTTCTCTTGTGCCTGTCAATCTCATAATAATATTTACGGACGCTTACCATCAGGCGGAGTGAGATCGCGGCATCTCAGCAGGCCTTCAGAGTGAGGATAAAAGATTCAATAGAAAGGAACTTTGTATGTTCTTTTGTGCCTGTCAACCTCATATTTGGATGTCACGCCCGCTAACCATCAGGTGGAGTGAGGTCGTCTTGACTGTCCTCAACATTATAAAATAAATGTCATGTTTTTCCTAGCAATGAATTGGAAAATTAATTTGATATAAACCGGTAGAAAAAAGTCTCCAACATTTACAAGCTGTTTGTTTCTTTTTGTTCGTTTTTGGCGCTTTTTACGTTGAAGGTTGCGGAACTTAAAGGGATACTAATAGTAGGTGCCTACACATGTTTTTTTCTACCGACACACACAAAGGTTCAAAAATAATCATCGCTACTGAAGACATTTAAGGCTTTAATCACCACGCTTGCCTAATGCGGACTAGTGATGATCACAAACCTGTGCTTCGTTCTGAAAAATAGAAACATACTTTTTGCTCAATGTGTACTAAAAGTAACTAAAAGTAAACATATTTACAGAGGCTCCAAGACCTCCTGCTGTCCGGTATTGAGAGCGGAGCCGTGCGTCCGCTCACGTACTGCACCTTTGAGAAGAACGAGATCGAGACCGCCTTCCGATACATGGCGGCCGGGAAACATATCGGAAAGGTATTTTTTTTTTCACTCTAGAAGACAAACAAGCAATAGCCTAGACTGCTGTCCGGTATTAAGAGCGAATCCGTGCATGCACTCAAGTACTGACGCTTCTGGAACTGGAAACATAATTATCGAGGTGAGTTTTTCAATTTTAGAAGTGGCAAAAAAGGTAGCAGGTCTACTGTCCGGTATTGAGAGTGGATCCGTCCAAATCTGAATTTCTCGAAAAACAATCTTTCCACAAAAATATTTTCCCCGATGCCGTAAGGTCTCTGTAGCAAAAATAAGGCAGTTTTTCTTTAATGTCTGAAATTCGTCAAAAACAATCAATAAAAATCCAATGGTAGTAGACCGAATCGAACCCTTAATAAGGGCATTACTAGCTTATTTCATCCAATTGTCCGACAAAAGGATTCCAGTCATCGGGTTCCCCAATTCAACAAAAGGATTCCCGGCTACTCGTTTCAGAGATGTTCAACCTTTTTGTCTGTTCCAGGTGATAATAAAGATCCGTGACGAGGAGCGCAGCCACCGGCCCGTGAAGCCCACGCACATGCCGGTCGATGCTGTTCCTAGGTAACGACTATTTTAGATTATTCATAAAAGATTTATGTAGGATGGAAAAAAAAATATCATACAGATGAAAAAATAAATACATTCTAAAAGTAATCTGTATGATCCTCCTCTCTTTCTCTTTCTCTCTCTCTCTTCCTCTCTCTCTCCTCTCTCTCTCTTTTTCTTCTCTTCTCTTTTCTCTTCTCTCTCTCTCTCTTTATCTCTATGTGTGTGTTTGTATGTGTGTGGATGGGTGGGCGTGATAATAAAGTTCCGTGACGAGGAGCGCAGCCACCGGCCCGTGAAGCCCACACACATACCGGTAGATGCTGTTCCAAGGTAACGTATAGGCTATTTTTAGATCAATTCGATTCAATTTATGGCAAATCACTGTACAGTTACGTCGGATGAAAAAATATCATACAGGTAAAAAAACATTAAGGTAAAAAAATATCATAGGTATAAAAGCATTATTTTTCACTCTCTCTATTTTCCTCTCTCTCTCTCTCTCTTTTATCTCGCACTCTCTTCTCTCTTTTTTCCTTAGAACTCTCTCTCTTTTCTTTGTACCTTCTACCCCTCTTCTCGTTTCTCTTTCTTCTTTCTCTCTCTTCTCTTTTTCTCTATCTCCATGTGCATTTTGTATTGAGCCGCACAAGTAAGCTGGATCAACGCATCCGATTAGGTATGCGTACGACAAAATAGATTCGTACAGTAGAAAACCTCGGGTACGCTTTACAAAAACAATACAAAAGAATCTCCCACCGCTTGTGGAAACACATTTACATACTGAATAATTCTAGCTAGAAAATGTCAGTCTGATCGGAACAATAAAAAAACCTAACTAGTATTTACTTTTATTTCCATGAATAGAGATATTGTGAAGGCGACGATATTTCTTTTAAAACATTTTCCAGAAACTTTTATAAAATGAATATGTTCAGATGAATGAAGAAGGTAACTGCTATTTGCATGAATGCTTGTACAATAGACGTGCACCCATATACAGTGACTGGAACAGGAAAATCTTCATACAGTCGATATACCTAATTTATTGGTATTTACTTAAAATTTACTGTATGATTTATTCACTGTATGATATTTATATAGTTAAACATCGCATTGGTTGTGTAATACTGTAATTATGTTTAACTCAATTAAATAAATAATCTTCTATACTATTTATAAAGAGATAACTTCAATAGACAACGACAAAGCTTATAGGTAAACCGAAAACACGAAACGCTTGCGCGATGTAATTGGACACAGCGCCATCTATTGGTTCATTTCTGAATTACCGTCCCGAAGCGAAGTGAGGGCGGGCCACTAGTAATAAATATAAGCATCGAGAGCATTGGTAGCTTAGTGGTTATGAATGTGCCTTCCATACAGGGAATCGTGATTCGAATCCAAGCACGGACCTATAGATTTTTCAAATCTATGTACGGTGGCCAGCACATCAAGTTGTACATTTCTACCATTAGCTCTACCCTGAGGAAAAACATTTGCAGGGAAACCTGCACGTTTCAGATAGTGTCTGAAACGTGTGACCTTGATTCAGTTGGTCTGGTTCCCCCGATAAAGGGTCGCGAATTTTGGACGGCAGTCGCTTCATTGTAAATACCAGACTCCCCAAATCCTGAATGATGGTCTAAGCGTACCCGGGCTCCAACTCCGGAAACCCAGCGCCATCTGTAGTACGCACGCGAGTTGAGTGCAGAGCTCGTTCATACTAAATATGGGGATACTATTTATTTATTTATTTAAATAGGTACACCAACAGCTTATGTATTAAGACACTATAAAAATTTAAACTTAAACTAAAAAACCAAATTCTGATACATATGTCTATTACAGGCGTACACAGCATTTGCATAACAAACAACAACTGTATTTTTTTTACAAGAATACAAAACACTAATAAACATAAATTAAAACCAAAAAACAAACTGTCCTTTCCCATTGGCCAGCAATCCCGTGTGTTTGTGCTGTGTTGTGTTGAGGAATCCAGCATAAATGACCTTCACTCACTTTATGTTACGACCATATGCCTTAACGCTGGTTTTCAGTGGGACCAGATACCAGTTTTTCTGTATTTGTCTTCTCACCAGGTACATGTGCCGAGAAGACAACGTCTACGTGATCGTCGGAGGGCTGGGAGGGTTCGGCCTGGAGCTGGCCGACTGGCTCATCCTGAGAGGCGCCAGGAAGCTACTGCTCACCTCCAGGAGAGGCGTCACCAATGGATACCAGTCCTCAAGGCTGAGGTAAGATTTCATTCCACTGACTTACTTACTCCAATAGGTATGACGAATTATTTTTAATTTGTTGTGTTATCGTAAGATTCCTCAATCACAAAAACATTGGTAAAGTATTTACATTGATATCATAATAACTTCCCGAGATATCACGATTTGAAAATCACAGTTTTGAACTTGACCAAAAACGCTTCATATAAAATCGCTACATATCCGTGACGTCACCGTGCTGTATTTTCTACGCGTGGCGTATGCATTTTGTATGATAGCTATGTGAAACGTTGCGTTTAGACTACTACTTTCTGAATAAATGTTTCTTTAAAATTATTGGGCTATCCAATGATAACCGGATTTTTGGATAATTTAACACTTTAAAATCGACTTTCAACGTCCACGTTTCGACGATGCTCTTTTTGCTGCTCTTTACTTTTCTCAGCACCATCGAAAAATAGAATCTATTTGAAACACGCCATACTACTTTCGCAATTATATTTCTATGAGATTTCTTCCGTTCCCTAGGGCCTGGGCAGGCTACGGAGCCGACGTCCAGATCTCGACCCACGACGTAACCAACGAGAAGGGCTGTGAGGAGATGCTCCTCATGGCCAAGTCTATGGGCCACGTCGACGCCATCTTTAACCTCGCCGTGGTTCTCAAGGACTGCGTCTTCCAGAACCAGACGCCGGAGACCTTCAAGACTTCCTTCGCTCCTAAAGCCTTGGCTACTATGCACCTGGATAAACTGTCCAAGAAGCATTGTCCAGGACTAAGGTTAGTTCATACTAATAATACAATGATTCGTAATGACAAATAGAAGTCATCTTTAATTTAAAAGAAATAGTCGATGATGACAGTGAACAGAAATCTGGGCACTTATGCACTTAAACTTTTTCGTAAGATTTTTATGGATATGCCTCTTGGAATCCGAATGCGGAATAGTTCGACGCTACTATTATTAATAAAAATCTTACTTACAAATAAATATGTTATAGAAACCAATTATAAAATTGTGTTTAATTGAACTGTTTCATCAACTCATGATTTAGAAAAGGTTGACATTTGAGCAATAGGTCATCAAGGTAAACAAAGCAAGTCAGATGCACAAAAATAACCATATAACATAACATACCCAGCGAAAAATGAACTGTCCCTAATTATCTCCCAAAAGGCCAAACTTTGATATCCTTCAACAATATTCTAAACTTTTCAGGAACTTTGTGGTCTTCTCTTCGGTCTCATGTGGTCGAGGTAACGCCGGTCAGACCAACTACGGTCTTTCCAACTCCGTGATGGAAAGAATCTGTGAATGGAGGAAGAAGCTTGGCTTGCCCTGCTTTGGCTGTGCAGTGGGGAGCTATCGGAGATGTAAGTGATGATTCAAAGCTAAATGAGACAATTGGACAGTTGAGTACTATACTCAACAATCACCATCATAATCATTTCAGCCAATAGCCGTCCAATCCTGGACATAGGCGTCCCCTAATGTTCTCCACACAGATCGGACTTGTGCCATACGCATCCAAGGAATTCCCGCGACCTTCACTAGATCATCTTGTGTGGGGCCAGCCACGGCTGCTATAACAATGAAACTATACTCAACAATGTAACCATAAAAATGTTGGTAAAGACTTCGAAAAAGAGTATAAAAATATTGTTCTGATGTCCACTCTCCAGGTCGGTCTAGTAGCTGACATGCAAGATGACGACGTCCAGCTAGAAATTGGAGGAACCCTCCAACAGAGGGTCTCCTCCTGTCTCCTCGCACTGGACAAGTTCCTCAAGCAAGATTCCCCGTTGGTATCCTCCATCGTGGTGGCGGAGAAGAAGGCTGGTGGTTCAGGCTGTGGAAACATCGTCGATGCTGTCGCTCAAATCATGGGTAAGAACTAACGTTTACATTCATAATATTGTATGGATCAGTTTGGAAATTCTACGGTCATCCAGCGTTAGAAAAGAAATCAAATAAAAGAAGTATATCTGTAAAATTTACTTACATCCTTGTTACCTACGTCTGCAACCAAACATTCTGAACAACACTTTTTCTGTGACTTTAAAAGATTTGGAGAGTAAATGATTTCAACTTTTCATACAAAGTCGCTGACGTGACTTATTGTTAATTTTGTATGGGGAAAATCTACGAATTTGTAAAAGCCCTATAACAAAATATATTGATCAGGTTTGGTAAAAAACGTGGTTAAAGGAATGTAAATGTTCACTAATACACCCTGTATGTTATCTAGTTAGTAGATAACAAAACGTATTGATCTGCTGAAATCACGAAGAGAACTCACCCGGCAAAGCACTGGAAAACATAAATCTTTATCTTGGTTATTTTGTTGTAGCTTTTTAACCTTGGCATAATATTTGTAGGCATCAAGGACCTGAAGACCGTCTCGCAGCAGGTGTCGCTCGCCGAGCTTGGTATGGACAGTATGATGGCGGTCGAGATCAAACAGACCCTCGAGAGAGAGTTCGAGATCTTCCTCACTGCGCAGGACATCAGAACTCTAACGTTTGCCAGGTAAACACTGATCTATTTAACACTATACACTACACAAGCAGTTCTGTCAAAAGCTGGTTCTGTACCACATGGTACATATGCTTATTAACAATGATGTAACTATCTTCTGGCCTTTTCCATCTTTAAACAGGGGTACCAACCTTATTGGAAAATGGCATCAAAATCAGAATCCAAATTAAAATCAATAAAGAAAGAAAAGAAAGCTACTTTTTGACAATTTACCATTGAGATCAATCGATCTATCTTTCTTGTAACTGCACATTCTCCTTTTGCACGGCAACGCATCTAATTTCTGATGTCCATGGAAGGTGGTGACTCTTACCATCAAGGGTAGCGCCGGCTCATTTGCTCGCTATTAAGTTAAAAAAATCTTCTTCAGGCTCGTGGAGCTAACAGCTCAGCGCGAAGCAGCGGCGTCCACATCAGCAGCTCGTCCCAACGTGAGCGAAGGCGCCGCTGGTCTGAAGGTCCTGCTGAGAAACTTCGGAGATGAGAACCTGGTCTCCGAACCCCTCATCTACATGCCGACCATGGTCAGCGATGGAGTCGAGGTAAGGAAGTAGCTAAATAAAATCAAAATGAGTATTAGTGTCACCTTTTGAAAAGGATTGAAACTTCCGAGCACAGGAAAATTCACAGACTTGCAGTTGCAAGCTCAAAATTATTCCTGGAAAACCTAAACTGCAAGAAGGTATTAGCGAGAAAACTAAACTATAAATCCTTTCAGAGAAACCCTGGGTAATTAATATGGGATTCTTGTAAATTTGGAGTACCTCAAGGGTCTATTATGGTTCCGTTCTTAGTACTGACTTTTCAATAACAACAAAGTAATATTAACATGCTTAGAATAGTACAGATTTCACTTATTGATTTGAACTGCATACTTGTTTTTCCCAAATCTGAAGTATCCGTAGGGATCTATTACCTATAGTTCTGTTAAATTAAGTTGTAAATTAACTATAACATATAACTATTTGTCTTTCGTTAAACTTTCTATATGCATTACTTTCTTTCTTCATTCTCTTTCATCTTAGCCTGTAACTCTCGGTTGCGTCCAATGTTGTCGCTTTGGTACTTGGGATATGCTTATGATTCAGGATTTGAAGAGTCTGGTAATTTGAATGAAGTGACTGCCGTCTTTTTGCAATCTTTATTGTCTATGTAAAATAACATAGCAATTAGAGCTACGGCGCTGATCCCAGTTCTTTGAACATTGTTTATTCAGGGTGAAGAAGCGATCCACGTATGGAGAATGTGATGTTTGTGCTGCCGGGAGTAGAGGGATACGCCGCCGCGCTGGAGCCGCTCTGCCGTCGGCTCAAGATCAAAGTCTGCGCGCTACAGTTAGGAGTGGAACACCGGAACGAGAATATTGATCAGATGGTGGCTAGGCTACATCTGGTGAGTACTTTGTTCCTTCCCCTTTAGCCAATATACCGCCACCTCAAGATCTAGGTCTACGCGTTGCAAATAAGAGTGGAGGAGCATCAAAAAGAGGATATTGATCAGATAGGTGGCTAGGCTACGTCTGGTGAGTAGGTACTCTCCTTCCTTTTTCCCATTTCATCATCATTTCAGCCAATAGACGTCCACTGCTGAACATAGGCCTCCCCCAAAGTTCTCCACACAGATCGGTCCTGTGCCACCCGCATCCAATGGACTCCCGCGACCTTCACCAGATCGTCGGTCCACCTGGTGGGAGGCCTGCCACGGCTGCGGCCTCCTGCGCGTGGCCTCCACTCAAGGACCTTTCCACCCCAACGGCCGTCTGTTCTCCTCGCAATGTGCCCTGCCCATTGCCACTTCAGCCACGCAATTCTTTGCCATTTTCCCATTTAGCCGCCCCAGAATCAAGGTCTACACGCTCAAACTAAGAGTGGAGAGCATCAGATTGAGGATATCGACCAGATGGTGGCTAGGCTACATCTCGTGAGTACTCTCCTTTTTCTTTTAGCAACTCTACAGCGACCTTCAAAAACAAAGTCTACGCCTTGCGTCTAGGAGTGGAATATTAGATCAGATGTAGCACCAGTATTTAAGTGTGAGGCGGTCTTATGCCGACCAGGTGACAAGTTAGGCCGGTATTATGTTAATCCAGATTGAGACTTTCAAAACTTCCTTTTCACACCGCACCGAATGAAAAATCGTGGTGGTTATTAAAAGAAAAAAATATCCTTTAAAATAAAAGATAAAAATAATAATGGTTTGTTTCAGACTGTAAGATCAAGGCTGGCACCTGGAGCCAACTTCTGGATCCTGGGGTACAGTTTCGGATCACTTCTTGCTTTGTCCCTCGCGGCTAAACTGGAAAGTGAAGGTATGTTACAAGTATAAACTTGGTCATTTCAACACTAATCTCTTGTTTTTCTGAAATGTATTTCATTGATAGTACCAGCCTAATCTGCAATAGTCTAACACTTGTACGGTCTCCTTTCTAGGCAACAAGGGTACAGTGTTCCTCGTCGATGGCGCCCCGGACTTCCTCTACGCCATGCTAACCATGACCATCAGCTTCAAGAACGACTTCCAGCTGCAGAACAACCTCATCTGCCACACCATCGACATCATCGCACCCAACAACGACGTCACCAAGAACTTAATCGAGAAGCTCAATGAAATCGAGTCTTATGAGGAGAGGGTCCAGTATGCTATAGGTGCTTCCCCTGTCCAGGGTAAGTACTCCAACAAGTTCATAGCAGCGACTGCTGTCATCTGCTATGACAGACTGAAAGTTGTACTAGATTTCGATTCGAAAAACTTCAAGAAACTCAAATCTCCAATCATTTTACTGCGTCCTAAAGAGAACCCTCCTCTAGTGGTTGTGGAAGAAAATTATGGGCTTGACAAATTCTCTGAACAGCCAGTCTTAGTGCATTTCTTGGAAGGTAACCACGTCACGATAATTGAGAACAAAGATTGCGCTAACATTATTAATAGGATCCTTGTGGAGACAGACGGAGACACAGGCAAAGCCGCTCAGAATGTTGTCACCAGTATGGTTGAAAATCAAAGGCAGGTCGAAGTGTAATCTGTCATGAGAGTTTATCTTGTCTGACGCTTTGAATATTTTATATCGTTTTGTAATTCTCGGTATTTGACTTACTACTTACTAAGTCAACATTGTTTGCTGATTTTGATAGTTTGGTTGCTATTTATTTATTTATTGTAGGGGTGTGTCAGTTTAAAATTTAAGTTTTAATATTAGTGGCCGTATTATAAGATTAGTGACTTTGTATAAGATTTGTTGTTTAATTTTAGGTTAGTTTTTGTCCAAGAGACACCAGTACCAAATAAAATATTCAGTAATTAATTTATAATTTAGTGTGTGTGGGTGCTACAGGATTTTAAAAAATATATTTCTAGGTTTTTTGTCAAGTTAAAATTGTCTTTTTTTTTTGTATTTTCTAAGGATTTAGGATTTTTTTAGAAAAAGGATCTTAAAATTAAGGTATTTGTAAGATTGGTAATTATCTCAATTTGTATTTTGATGTGGTTTTGTATTAAAAAGATAATTTATGGAACTGAATTATATTTTTGTGTGCATTTTAAATTGTGTTTTAAGTTTGACTCCCTTCATTTTATTCTCTAAAACTCATGGTAGGTTAGTTTTTTATGTACGTACAGCCACACATACTTTGATAGTATACAAAACTGTCAAATTTCTTCAATCGACTCTCATCTTACTATCAAACACATTAGGTTGAATATCAATTGAGGAAATTTGACAGGTTGTGGTAACCTGATGTGAGGCTGTCTGTACCTACAGGGTAACAGATTTGTTATAATAAAATCTATATGATGATCGAATGACAATAAATGATGGCAATGACGGCCTCGATGGCGCAGTAGCTAAGACGTTCCCCTGTAGCGTGAAAGATCCCGGGTTCGATTCCCGGTCAAGTCAATTTAGAAAACAACATTTTCTTAAGATTTTCATTAGGTCGAGATAGTTGAAGGGATGGAGTGTAACATAGGCTACTTTTTGCTCTTTTTAAAGAAGTAGGTAGGGAGCGCGAAATAAGCCGCGGGCGAAAGCTAGTCTCTTTATAAATAGTGTATGTTTTCGCCTTACTACAATTTCGTTTTAATTGCAAAACAATTTAACTTTATTAATATAGACGGGAATTAACGAAACGTTAATTTTTACGCACCTAATACTTAAATATCTACTGGCTGTTTGACTATAATAAATAATATTAGTTAAAATGCAACGCGAAAATTTAAAGAACAATTAAACTCTAATTTAAAATCAAAATACCAGCCCTGACGTATTATGTTTAATAATAAACCATTCCTTTCCCCTCCCATAAGCCGTTAGCGCAATCGTTCTTGAGTTTATTTAGCCGCACAATAGCGCCCAAGAGATCATCAATTATTTCTCTTAGTTTCTTTATTTCTCTAGATCTATCATAGCCACCATTAATCAAATCAAATTGAACTTATATTCTAAAGAAAGGGCCGGGTATTTAAAATTGGTTGGAGGTATTATTATTTAGTTCAGAATTAAATTCTCACAACTCCTACATATATCTTCTATCTTCTATACTATTTATAAAGAGATAACTTCTTTAGAAAACGACAAGGCTTATAGGTAAACCGAAAACACGAAACGCTTGCGCGATGTAATTGAGCACAGCGCCATCTATTGGTTCATTTCTGAATTACGATCCCGAAGCGAAGTGAGGGCGGGCCACTAGTCTCATACATACAGCGCGCTTGTGACACCACTGGTGTTGCAGGTGTCTATGGGCGGCGGTAATCGCTTACCATCAGGTGATCCGTTGGCTCGTCTGCCACCTATATCATAAAAAAACACTGATCTGACGCCGTACTAACAGGAAACACAAATACAAAACTTAAAAACATTACGTCCAGACACTGAACAAACACAAGTGTTCATCACACGAATGTTTGTCTAGGGTGGGGATCGAACCCACGACTTTTAGCGTATGAGGCAGAGTCACTACCAAATGCGCCATCCGGCAGTCATAGCTAATAAACTACCACAGAACTTAAAGACAATTTACTTAAGTAATCCATTGAGAAAACACCGGGGCCTACTTAATTAGATAACGAACAGCTCTGTCGACAGGGACCAGTCGCGTAGCTACCAAGGGGCTAGGCGGGGCGGGGCCCCGGGGCCCTCAAGCTAAGGGGGCCCTCGAATCCACAGAAATCTCGATCGAATTAAACGTTTGGAAATTTCTCCGATTTTCAAAATAATATGACAGGTTGCAACCCCACATTATCATGACAACTTAGTTATTTCAGAAACTCAGAAATTCAAAAGTTATGCCTAGGGAATGGGGGCTATCGTGTGAAAAATCCGGTAGATGGCGTACTTGAGAACTGAGGTCCATCTACACGGTGATTGGTTAATTTTGATGTACAAGACGTCATTATGTCACTAAACAACCAATGACGTCGAAGTTGGCCGTCAGTTCTCAAATACGCCATCTTAGCGGAATTCTTCACACGTGATAGCCCACACTCCACTAAATTGTTTTATGTTGCAAGTTACCAGCACAGTAGGTACAGACAACAGCAAAAGTAGATGATTAAAATCAAAAACTCTATACTCACTATTGTGCGGAGTTCGCGTCAGAACTGCATGAATTTGACACTATACAGTTCTGATATGAACTCCGCATAATAAGTAGTACCTTAATAGTGAGTATACAGGGTGTATCTTTGAACATTTTCATCCTTAACCACGTGTTCTATCAACCATTCTGAACAACATTTGTTCAACAACTTTTCCAAATTCTTCCGAAAAATTTTCGAGTCCCCATACAAAATGACCAAGTCACGTGACCGACTTTGTATGGAAAGATGAAATTTTTTTATGCGAATTTTCAAAAGTCATAGAACAAATGTTGTTCAGTATGGTTGATAGAACACGTGGTTAAAGGGATGTAAATGTTCACAGATACACCCTGTATGGTAGATACTCACTATTGAGCGGAGTTCGTGTCAGAACTGTATGGTGTCAAATTCATGCAGTTATGACGCAAACTCCGTATAGCCTCAAAGTGGGGCCCCATTTTTTAATGTGCCCCAGGGCCCTGGGTTACCTAGCTACGCCACTGAAGGACGGCTCAATATAGACTCTAAAAGCCCGACTCTACAGTTGGCCTGTTGGGCCTTTCGTTTACTTCCCAAGTTAGGAGGGAAATTAGCTACTAGCCAGGCGTTTAGGTAAAACTTAATTAGTCTTTTGAGAGTCTTGCAAGCTTTGTAAAACAACTTAATGACAAGAACATTTTGTCAAGGCGTTCGATCATTAATAATTTCTTGGTACACAATTCCAAATTGTGTTTGAAAAGGTGATTGCAACAGCGCTGATATTAGTAGTAGGTAAAGTAAAGTAATCTTGCTTATGCCGATTGGTTGTTTTGGTTGGATTGGACAAACCAAGACAATACGGACATTGGACAACGAGCTATGTTTAAAAAGTTTGAGACATGCTTTTGGTTCGAGTCGGGTTTTGAACCCAGGACCTCGTGATCACGGACCGGTACTTAAACCACAAGACTAACAGAAATTATAAGTAATCCCTTACAGACATTTTGAATTTTGAAAATATAAGTGTATGTTTTGGAATTACACGATAATTAACATGAGAGAAGTACCTTTATAATGTCGATAGGAAAGACATAAATAAGTAAGCAACCAAAAACATCGCAAACAATTATGTATGTGACTTGACTCCAAAGAAAAAAAATACAGTAAATAAAGGTTTCCGAAGTCACATTACGAGTATAGAAGTAGGTACATAGAAGACAAAACACAAGTGGTATGTTGTCTTTAATTAAACTCGACTCAGGCAAGTACAGTTTACATTTTGTTTAACAATGTCTCCAAAGAACAATCTAGAATTAACATCGCAAAATCTGTTACCGACTTTCGTTACCTACCTACATGTTGCGGGGTTTTCACGCCGCAGTTAAACTTTGGTCTTTGATAAGATTTCTGAGGGGGTACACGAAACTATCCCTTGAAGAACAAGTATAGTCTTGATCTGGGGGTCTTCGGTTTGATTCCCGAAGCGAGCAAAAAGTATGTTTCGAATTTATCAAACTTAGCTCAGATTTGTGATCACCAATCCGCATTAGGCAAGCGTGGTGAATTGGTGATTATTATAATCCTAAACGATCACCTCACATTGATTTTATTTATAGGTTACAAAAACTCGAACCTTCGTTATTATTATCAGCCCACATCCACCCATTGCTGAGTATTATATAGGCCTCTTCTCTATCACGCTACTATCTACGGTCCCCAGCCAGCCTCATCCATTCATCATCATCACCATCAGCCCGGCAGTACCCACTGTTGAGTATAGGCCTCCTTTCTTTTCCGCCAAAGTTCCCGGTTCTGAGCTGCTCGGATCCAAGTAGCCTCCTATTTTAGTGGAATCATCGACCCATCGTGCTGCTGGACGACCAGGATTTCGTTTGCCTATTCTAGGGCACCATTCGGTAAGGAGCTTAGCAACTGCCATCACCTCGCCTAGCTAGGTGTCCAATTCCATTTGAGTTCCATCACTCTTAATCCGACGTCATAGACTTTTGTCCTGCCTCGAATTTCAGATTCATCCATTACAATGAGACTATTACTATCCCTACCTAACAATAACTAATAACAGCTTGCAACACGATGGACTTTTTACATTTAAATCTAACCTAA
This sequence comes from Cnaphalocrocis medinalis, assembly GCA_014851415.1. Lineage (NCBI taxonomy): Eukaryota > Metazoa > Arthropoda > Insecta > Lepidoptera > Crambidae > Cnaphalocrocis > Cnaphalocrocis medinalis. The sequence continues at coordinate 10,725,226 of CM026295.1, forward strand.
CAAATATTGTAGGCTTAAATCACAAAGTCGTAACTCACATTTTTTTTTTGTGATAGGTAGCAGGCCAGCATGCGGATCACCTGCATGGATGGTAAGCAACTGCCGCCGCCCATGGACACTTGCAACACCAGTGGAGTTACAAGTGCGCTGCCAACCTTTTATTATAAAAAAAATCAGTCAAATCATTTGTGCGATTCTACAAATGTGGGTGAGACCTCAAAGTCTGGAATGGCGCAAAATGTTGGTGCGATCGCGGCGTAATCTGATCCGAATCAGCTTTGATTTGTGACATTTTAATCGTTAAGACTAGAGGGACAATACGTTAGAAATTTCATGGAATTCTATAACAGTGTGGGACTCCATAAATGCAGTAGTAGATATACGAGTACCTGAGCGGGCACGTTATCCAAGAAAACATACCTGCCTATCAATTGTCACAAAGTCACAAAAATATTAACGACTAGTGGCCCGCCCTCACTTCGCTTCGGGAACGTAATTCAGAAATGAACCAATAGATGGCGCTGTACTCAATTACATCGCGCAAGCGTTTCGTGTTTTCGGCTTACCTATTAGCCTTGTCGTTGTCTGTAGAAGTTATCTCTTTATAAATAGTATGGATATGGATATGGATTGTGTTTTTTTTTCATGTACTGTGATAGTTGGAAGACAAGCTGCACCTGCAACACCAGTAGAGTCACAAGTGCGTTGTCAATTTAAGCCCCCTTTTCCCCAATTGATCCTCCGGGTCACTCACTGGACGAAACTCAGCGCAGGCGCTGCTTCACGCAGATCTTCTGTGAGGGCGTGGTATCATTTCAGTCGAGCCGGTCCATTCATACCGCAGCGTAGCTCTCCTACGGTTAACATCATTGTTGGCGACGGCCACAACCGTACTCTTTTGTATATTAATTTATGGTTTTGTCTATGGTTTATGTTTTATTTTTTTATGTAATGGTTTAATTGTAAATAAGTGAATAAAAATAATATGGTGTACCTAATACGTCTTTTATTTATATACACTTTAGGGGCCACCTCAACAATCATATATTGACATATATAACATATATAACAATTGTCCTGGTCCCAAACAAAGGTTTTTCCCTTGTGCTAAGGAAACCAAAAACAACGAAGGAACCACAAGCACGTGAAAAATGATGAAATGAGTTGTAGATTTGCAACACCAATGTCCGCACCTCCGTAATGAAGTACCCCCTACGGTCCCGCGTCCGGCGGGGGGGGGGGGGGTCTAGGGGGTCATTTATCACCCCAATCAATCGCGCCGCGTGTCGGCGGCAGGTCCCACACTCTTTTATACTCGTACTAGCTGAATAAGCCAGGCCTTTGCTGCGCCTTCAAATTGTCTGTGTACCCTGTACCCTGTGGGTAATCAAAGGCATCGGTAAAAAACCGGCTAAGTGCAAGCTGGATTCGCTCATTGAGCGTTCCGTAGCAACAAGTACCACACCAATACCAATACTAATGGAGCACCCAATAAAAAAAATAAGTTAGTAAAAAACTGCTTAATAGATTTCGTTGAAACTCATTTTCGATAGTAGTTTTTATAGTAATTTACGTTACCTATATATTTTTTTGTGATATTAATTTTATTTTCTTTTTACCCGACTACGGCAAAGCAAAAGGAGGGTTATGATTTTGACAGGCTACGTATGTATGTTATGTATGTATGTTCATCTGTTTCCACGTAACTTCTAAACTACTTATCAGAATTCAACATATGACATATCATTATAAGCGTTTTAACTGTCCGCTGGTTATAGGCTATATGAAGTTTCATAAAATCTAATGTGGCGCCCTCTAGCGGACAAAACATACAGAGTAAAAAAATAAAGTTATGATAAATGTGCCGTGTTTGGTATCATTTGAAAGCGCTTTACTTGTACATTTTGAATATATATATATTACTAGCATTTGCTCGTGACTTTACCTGTATTCATGGGCTGATATAATTTTATAATTCACATCTTTTCGTTCATAGCTTCTTTACGAACTTATTACGCACTAGTTTTTAGTTCATTTATTTATTAAATATAATGTTGTTAATATTATGCGCCACAAATACACTTTCACACCAAAATAGTACAAATAAAAAAAAAGTAAAAAAAACTAAAAACCCAACTACGACAAAAACGACGCCTGAAAAAGTATAAAACAAGCCTTCGGTTGTCAATTTACAATAATGTCATACAATACAAACGAAACCACTTATGTAAAATCAAGGAGAAGAACCGCAAATATAACTTGGTAATTTCATATATTTATTAGTATTACCCACAATATTTATGCGGTTAGTTGAAGAGAAATCTTAAAAAAAAGATGACTCCTCTGGTGTCGCGTGTGTCCATGGGCGGCGGTCTAAAGTATGCAATATTCACCATGTAGAGATAAATTTTCATGTTTGGAAAGGCGTAGTCACACGTTACATATACCTACCTACCTACCAGCACTTTGACAACGTGTGACTGCGGTTTTCCAAACATGAAAATGTATCTCTACATAGTGAATATTGCATACTTTAGAATAGTATTGTATGACATTATTGTAAATTGACAACGAAGGCTTGTTTTATACTTTTTCAGCGTCGTTTTTGTCGTAGTTGGGTTTTATATTAGAAATTAGGGATGACACCCATTTTTCCTCTTTGGTAGTGACACTCGGGCAAACTATTTTTCAACAAGTTTCATCAACATAGCTCTTATACTTTTGGAAAAAATGCCTGTGACATACGGACGGATAGACGACCCGTTTGGTTCAGTGGTAGTGAATGCTGCGTCTGGGCCAAGGGTTGCGGGTTCAATCCCCGCACAGTACAAACATTTATGTGCATAAAAACATAAACATGTTTTTTTTGTATTGGTCTGGGTTAACAACAGTATGTATTTACAAAAGAAAAGTATGATACATAGGTATATATTTGTAATTCCACTGTTGGTTCTGATATCTGTAACACAGGTGCTTGGGCTACCTATCTCAGAGTCAGGCCAATGTATGTGATGTAGTGAAATATTATATTATTATAGACAGATATACAAATCAACAACCGGTTCCGCTTTTTTTCCATTTGGCTACGGAACCCCTATAACGACTGGAAGCTTTAAAAGGAACCCTGACCGTATACTGGTCGTTTTTTTGATTGATGCTTTTTTCAGCTTTCAAAGTTTAAAAGCGTTTCATAGTATATTAATTAAACGGGTAACTACCTACGGGGTGGCCTACCTACCTTACGTAGTATTTTAAAACGGCTACTTAAATAACGACTTACTTATGAGATTTTGTAAGTTATTTTATAAAATCGTAAAGTAGATACGTTTGTATAAAAAACACGCGATGGGCGGTTAGATGTGCCTCTGAGTGTATAAAGTATTTGAATAAGGATTTTGATTTACTCGTAGACATACAAAGATGAAGAATTGAAGATTTTGTTACTGGCTAATTGTTATACAGTGGTAGGCACAACATGCGATTTCAAAATTATGTGGCAGGGCGCGAAACAACAACCTGTCAGTCGATTTGAAGTTTCCCCCCACCGTTTTGTAACACTTCACCCCCTCAGAAACGGCTTGACGGTGATCTAACATCCTTAATGTGTTGCTCACACAATTCTTTAATCATTATCACACAAATGTTTTTATTTCACAGTAAAATAAGGTAAATCCTAAGCTGAATTAACCAATAAAGTCCTATGAATTTGACCAACTTTCGGAAGACGAAAACTGCAGTCAAAATATCATCGCCGCAACATATTTATGACGGAGCAAGATAGATAGCTGCTACCCGGACAAAACTGCAGGAAATAATATTACCAGTTATCGTAGCAACTACGGTAAGTGCTACGGTACTTTAGGTGCTACGGCGTAGCATGCAATACTATGCCATTTACCTTCTGCTACTGTTAATGTTCATTAACTTAAGTATCGGTAGTCTTTATGCGTATTGAAATAAGTTTCAATATATTTTCTTAAGTTACCAACTTAGTTAATCAACGTACTCTGAGTGCATCAGTAAGATCATTAAGCGCTGTCGCGCTGCCATATCTTCTATCTATACTATTTATGAAGAGATAACTTCTATAGACAACGACAAGGCTTATAGGTAAACCGAAAACACGAAACGCTTGCGCGATGTAATTGGACACAGCGCCATCTATTGGTTCATTTCTGAATTACGGTCCCGAAGCGAAGTGAGGGCGGGCCACTAGTACATTATAAAAATATCAGCAGCGCGACTGTCACGTTTGTCACGCTGCTAAAGTCACCAACGGAAAAGCTCTCTTTGACATCCCTAAAATATGAAACCTTCTAACAGCTTATGTACCACAAAAGCTGCGGAATTTTTAATATACAAGTAAGTCTCGATAAAAATTCCCCGTGTAAGGACCGCTCAGAATCTAAGTTTATGACGTCATAAAACTGGCATAATGGCGGATTCTCACCGCATGGGCGAGGCAAGAATGTTAGTACTTTAGGCATTTAATGGGCGGAATTGTTTACATAATCAAATGAGTTTCATTTTGATAGAAGATGAGTTTCCCTTTTATGTACATTAAAGTAAGTAAGTTTGATATTTACTGTCCTCCTGCAGGGTACAAGTAACAATAATGTTCATCATCATTTCATCCAATAGACGTCCACTGCTGGACATAGGCTCCCCAAAAGGTCTCCACACAGATCGGTCCTGTGTCACCCGCATCCAAGGGACTCCCGCGACCTTCACCAGATCGTCGGTCCACCTGGTGGGAGGCCTGCCACGGCTGCGGCGTCCTGCACGCGGCCTCCACATAATGTTAATTCAATTTACTTGCATATAAGTTTGTAGATTTTTACCCTTAAAATATATAATATTTTCGCCACAGTCAGTATAAACAGGTTGGCGGCGCTAGTTTCGTCATTGTAGCTCCTTAAGGGGCTATACGAATGAAACTAGCGCCGTCAACCTATTTACACGGATTGTGGCGAAAATATGATATTTTTGAAGAAAATAAAACATTACAGACTTAGATTGGATTGTTTAAGATGCAATACAATATTTCTAACACGCGACAAGTAACAATAAAGTTAATTATTGCTAAAAACGGCCACTTTTAGCAATAATTGACATTATTGTTACTTGTCGCGTGTTTTATATATTGTATTGCATCTTGAAAAATTCAATTTACTTGGATCTAAGTCTGTAATGTTTTATTTTCTTCAAAAATATCATATTGTCGCCACAATCAGTGTAAACAGGTTGGCGGCGCTAGTTTCGTTCGTATAGCCCCTTAAGTTACGTATTGCGTTGTCAACTGACGTTTTGCGGATTGTGTAACACACTCGGTGAGTCTCTGCGACCCTCCCCGCAGGTATTATGCCATAATTCCATTGTGCTATCCTCAAATGGAAATTGCAGAGACAGTGTTGCTAGCAGCTAATACTTGATTCAGGTGGTATAAGTATAACTTTATAATATAAACAATACATTCTTGATATAAACAATTGAAAGAAATAAAAGAAGATGTGAGTGTGTGTGGTCAATCACATCCAGACCTCAGCATTTGCTATTAAGGCCATGGCCATCCATACTATTTATTAAGAATTCAAATCTAAAGACAACGAAAGGCTTAAAGCTAAACCCATAAAGAGAAACATTAACGCGTTGTAATCGATTGCACAGCGCCATCTATTGGTGTCATTGTCATCCAGCGCTGTCTAAGTGCTTAAAGGGCTATACGAATGAAACTAGCGCCGTCAACCTATTTACACTGATTGTGGCGAAAATATGATACTTTTGAAGAAAATAAAACATCAAGATGCAATACAATATTTCTAACACGCGACAACTAACAATAATCTTAATTATTGCTAAAAACGGCCACTTTTAGCAATAATTGACATTTGTTACTTGTCGCGTGTTTTATATATTGTATTGCATCTTGAAAAATTCAATTTACTTATATCTAAGTCTGTAATGTTTTGTTTTCTTAAAAAACATCGTATTTTCGCCACAATCAGTGTAAACAGGTTGGCGGCGCTAGTTTCATTCGTGTAGCCCCTTAAGCTTTCTTTTGATTTGATTTTCAGCGACACTTTTCACTCGTTTACGCTGTATCTCAGGTTTTAACGAACAATGGTCTGGGTTTAAAAAACAGTCAACGTATTGCGTTAGCTACAATCGAAACTGGATTTGTGAAAAAAAAAACAATGGCCATGGCAACACTGTACCGCGGAATCTAGAACGATGATACCCACATTCAATGTTTGATTGCTATAATTAGAATTTCACCAGCAAAATTGGAATCTGTTTGAGTTACGGATTGGTCCGTGTCACACCCGGATTAAAAATTAATAATTTGGGGTGTTATTAGTGTGGGGTCGGAAATTGCGTTTGGGGTTAGCATTTGGGGATGTATTTTTAGATGTAAAGGGAGTGGGATAGGGTAAATACAAGAGGAAAAAAGCAATGTGTAGCAGGTATTACCCAATATGTTTTTACGTACCTACAGTCAGCCATACGTTAGGTTACCACAACCCGTCAAATTTGCTCAATTGATATTCAACTTAATGTGTATGATATTTAGTAAGGTGAGAGTCGAATTTCATATTATAAGGACCTAATATTTTACCATCGCATCCGTCGATTTAGGGCAGCATCGAAAAAATCAGTGTAAGTATTCAAAGCATATCAAAATAACTCTAGGTAGGTACCTAATTCCGACCTCAACTAATAAAGAAGCATAACAAATATGAGTATACCTGTCGCATCCAAACATAACTATCACACAGCGCTTCTGAAAGGGAGGGAAACAGATTCGGTTGTTGTTCGGTTCATTTCAGACCGTGTAACTTGTTCTATATTTTTTTAATTAGGGTCTTTGTTACCTCTGCAAAATAGCTGATATACCCCCTGGGTGTAATTAATTAGGCGATTGAAAAGCGTAATAAGAAGACCTTTTGTGGAAACGTGTTGCCAGGGGAAAGAGCCCCGGAGGGTACCACAAAATAGAAAAGGCCAGCTGTCTACATGGTGTGCTAAAATTCGAACCAGGATTTTAATTGTGGGAGAGCAATGCTTCGGCATGAATGGGCCTGCTCGGCCGGAGTAATACCACTGCCTTACAGAAAACCGGCGTGAAGCAGCTCACAGGAGCAGCACAGGCTGTGTTTCGCCGAGTGAGTGAGGATACCGGAGGCCCATCGGGGGGGAAGGGGATAAAAGGTTAGCAGCGCACTTGTTGCATGTGTTCAGGGCGGCGGCAATTGCTTACCATCAGGTGATCCGCCTGCTCGTCTGCTACCTATCACATAAGAAAACGGTCCTAGCGATGCGCGCGTACGCATGTACATAGGCGTACCCAGGTGCTGGGCCAGAGGGCGGCAAATCAGATATTTTACTTGCTAGTGCTTATAAAGAATAAAAAACTTAATTAAAATAGGGTGGTTTTTTACACATTCTCTTTTTTGTGATAGGTATCAGACGAGCAAACGGATCACCTGATGGTAAGCGATAGACACCTGCAACACCAGTAGAATACAAGTGCTTTTTACACTTCTATTGATAAAAGTTACCAAATAAGTTAATTTAGTAGGGACGTCAACACGATCCAGGGAGGAGCAGCAACATCCTACTATTCCCAGTGATATATGTATCTTTGTCAAATCTTTTCATGTGCGGCTTAAGGGCATCTCTATACCTGAGGAGAGATCAGCAATGTCCGCTATGCTTGCGTTGGCCATCTTCAAGTCAGAATAAAAGATGCGCTTAGCCACTCTCTGTTCAGACATAGACGGCATCGATGGCGCAGTGGCTAAGGTGTTCGCAGAAGCGCGAAAGCAGAGACCTTCGATTCTCAGTCAAGTCAATTTAAGTAACTAGTCAAGTCAATTTAAGTAACTGGTCAAGTCAATTTAAGTAACTAGTCAAGTCAATTTAAGTAACTATAGTCGGGCTAAGAACTTTATGATTTAAAAGTAGTTCTTTTTTAGTTTCGCGAAATGTATTCCTCATAACAAGGATAAGTGCAAAATTAAAAAAAAGGTATTGTCAAATCGGGCATGATACAACGGCTCGACTATAGTCAAGTCAATTTAAGTAACTAGTCAAGTCAATTTAAGTTACTGCATTTTCTAAATTTTCTTGGATCTGGGCGTTCTGGGTTGACGCCCCCAGTTAATTATCGTCCGGGTTGCCCTAGTTTGTGACCAGGTGGATTGGTGTGATTATCTGGCGCATCTATTTATTTATATACGGCATATACGATACCGATCATCTATATCTTTAAAACTTATGTATGCCAAAGGGGTATGGGTATGCATAAGGGGTCTGCTTATTTCTCGAATTCACAGCATTCGCCTAACAAAACCAAAAAAATATCACCAAAAGAAGGCTAATAAGTAATAATAGTTAAGTACCTATTCAATAATTTCATATCTCGATCGTACACCAATTGTTAATATCCCAAGTGATCCCAAGCATCCCAGACCGACCGTAATTACCCCCCTTCCCCCTCCAGGCGAAATTAATGAAGGAAATCAAGCAATCAACGTAACGGAATGTAATCTAATTAGTGGGTACACAAAAACAATATCAATATTGCTTCTCGGACCAGATAGGGAGGGGGCACTGTTGGGAATCACGTGATATTTATTTTACAGAGTTCCTTATAAATCGAATAAAAAAGCTTTTTTTATGTGATAGGTAGCAGACGAGCAGGTGGATCACCTGATGGTAAGCAATTGCCGCCGCTCATGGACATTTGCAACACCAGTGGAGTTACAAGTGCGCTGCCAACCTTTTATCCCCTTCCCCCCTGGGTGGGCCTCCGGTACCCTCACTCACTCGGCGAAACACAGCACAGGGGCTGCTTCACGCCGGTTTTCTGTGAGGCAGTGGTATCACTCCGGTCGAGCCGGCCCATTCATGCCGAAGCGTGGCTCCCCCACAGTTAAACAAACTTATTTTTATATTGAGAACAATCAAGATAACCCCATTCCGCCTCATGGTAAGAGGCCGAGAGATCCAAATATGAGATTGACAGGCACAAAAGAACAGACAAAGTGTCCATTGAGTCTGTTACTCTCACCATGAAGGCCTGCTGAGATGCCGTTTCATGCCCCGCCTAAAAAACCCATGATTGTAAGAAGGAGGAAATACTTGAACTGGAAGGGCATTCCAAGACTTGATGGTTCTGGGCAGGAACGAGGAGCTAAACCTCTTGTTGCGCGCCGGCATTGTCTGGATGGTATGTGGATGGCAACGCTGTCCAACACGTATTGCCATCTTCAATTTAAACTTGGCTTAAATATGCAAAATCCAGATTAATAAACTCAGCATAACTTACACCTAGCATAACGTGGATGTAAACTTTTAAGAAACGCTATTTCATCATTATAACCAATCTCCGACCTATTTTAACGTAACTTTAGTTCAACAATTAAGACTAAGACTAGTAGCAAAACAACAAACTATGATGATTTCTAATCCAAGGTGGCTGCCACGCAAAATCCTGTATTTAATGTAAGGTGTCCTAAAGCTTTAATTTTTTAATTGTTTTTTTATGGCGGCCGGAGCACCTGATGGTAGGTAAGTAATGGCCGCCGCCTATAGACACCTGCAACACCAGTAGAGTCACAAGTGCGCTGCAACCTACCTCCTCCCTTTCCCCCAATTGGGCCTCCGGTGCCCTCACTCATTCGACGAAACACAGCGCAGGCGCTGCTTTACGCCGGTCTTCTGTGAGGCCGTTGTATCACGGTCGAGCGTGGCTCTCCCACAGGAAATATAGTTACCTAGTTAATAATTTTGTAACTATACATAGTACTTATTCCAACTCCATATCGCGTCCCATCACTACCTGTGATTATTTGGGAAACAACGATTGATGTTTTGCGGAAACACTTGCTACAGAAATACGTTATTCCCAAAGATTCCGCCTCCATTGTATGCCACAGATCTGATTCCGAATCACGAAATTTACTCTGAATGGAATAACATTAAATGCGCGAGCGCGTGATTTGGAGCTCGAATAAAACCGGGCTTGTTAAAAATTACTGTATTTTGATTGAAGGAAAATGTAAATGATGTGAATAGGTTATTAGATTTTTCTTTTTACTTAATTAAATTTTTAATTAAGTACAAATTATAGTTGTGTAACTATTAATCCCTTTTTTTAAACTTTTTCCGCAGCGGTATTTCCGAACCGGTGCGACATCCAAATCTTCAAGAAACGAGCCTATACTTACCTTCCTAAAGGGCCGGCAAAGCATCCACACTCCTTCTGGTGTAGCTGATGTCCATGGGCGGCGGTGTTTACTTACCATCAGGTGACCCGCTTGCTCGTTTGCCTTCCTATACTATAAAAAAAAACGTTTTTAGATCATACTTTTTCCTCAACCCGGGACCCCGAGATCTCGGCCCTGTACTTAAACCACTAGACCAACAGGGCATCTATCGAATAATATCGTTTAAAACGAGTGTTGAAATAATTTGTAAGACCATTATAGCTATCCAGTGGGCAAATTATTTTTATATTACGGGGAGACCGGGGGAAATTGAAACATTTTTAACTGTCGCTTGCTAACAGTCTCATAATAGAAATAGAGGACGTGTAATTATTATTTTTGGTATAGCAATTCTTTGCAATTTATTGTTAAGTAAATAAATACTGCACTTTAATGTTTAATTGGTGAGAGAGACTAAGAATGCCACCCGGGCTCTGGAAGGTTTTTGGTTCGGGGTCCACCTGAAATCTATTATGGATCCCAGAATACGATGAGAAAACCTTTAACAGTGGAACCAACTGAATCATGGTTACACGTTACACAAACTATGCGAAACGTGCAGACTTTCCATACCTATTTCTATTAGCATAAGAACATGTAAGTAAAAAGTTAAAAATAAATTAACCCCGATCTCCCCCACATATTACTCGTACTAATGACCCAAAACACAGCTTCAAATCAAATATTATCTTGTTTTCGGTTGTAAGTTGTGTATTCGGAAAATGAATTTTATATAATTATATTGTTTTTCGAGCTAAATTTTGCAATTGGAAATGAGACACCTTCTAAACCAAAAGTGGTAAGTAGGACCACGCTTCGGCATGAATGGGCTCTCGGCTTGAACGCCATCAGATACCTAATCAGTCTGCCACCTATCATATAAAAAAAACATAATTCGTAGATCTTTCTTCTCGTTATTTGTAACTTTTGTTATTTGCAAATAGCAGTTTCATAAAAATCTATGCACAAAATTCATTTTCAATAATGGGTAAAATAAGAACTATCGTCCACGCAAACCGCACGTCATCGCTCCACTTGCACGCTTTTGTCAATCATTAAATAATTGTGGGAGAGCCATGCTTCGGCATAAATGGGCCGGCTCGACCGGAGTGATACCACTGCCTCACAGAAAACCGACGTAAAGCAGCTCCTGTGCTGTATTTCGCCGAGTGAGTGAGGGTACCGGAGGCCCATCGGGGGGGAAGGGGATAAAAGGTTAGCAACGCACTTGTGACTCCACTGGTGTTGCATGTGTCCATTGGCGGCGGCAGTTGCTTACCATCAGGTGAGCCGCCTGCTCGTCTGCTACCTATCACATAAAAAAAATGTTTGCAGCTTCCGCGTTTCGGTCGGTCAAATCATAAGGTTTACTGTCCACGTGAATTGCTTACAGCTTGCGTGCGTGTTTCATTCATGTCACATGTACAATTTTAATCTTAATAATCATTTTAATCAGTTATTGAATGTACTTTTAACAATACCCACTATCAAAATTTGCATGCCCTTGCTAGGCCTATTATAGTGCAACACTTTTAATCTTAAGACCTTTATGTACCTACCTATATTATGCAAATCAATTATTTGATTTGATTTGATGTCCAGCGTTGATGGCTGATGGTTCAGATTGGTTGCCATTATAATATTGAATTTACTGTATCCAGGGCCCTTTCCACATTTTACCGTTCGGAATGCGAGACTGCGAGCACCTCTCGAAGCCGTACGCCAAGGACCCCCCCATAGCTCTGAGCCTCGAGCTCTACAACGTCTCCACCAGACTTACATGAGGGGGAACTTCACTACCTTCGCCAGCGTTCGCCTTGGCATACAGGTAAATAAATCCTACTACTATCCTACTACTATTATAAAGGTGAAAGTTTGTAAGTATGGATGTATGGATGTTTGTTACTCTTTCACGTAAAAACTACTGAATGGATTTGAATGAAACTTTACCACAATATAGCATATACTTACATCAGAATAACACATAAGCTACAAACCTGAAGTCCACGCGAACGAAGTCGCGGGCAAAAGCTAAATAAATTAATAGCTTTTATTCATCAAAAAACATAATATAAAATGGTTTGTGATTAGAGATTTCTTTTAAGCAAGAGCCTGTTTTAGAAGTCTCCGCTCTTCCATATAAGCTGGTGTAGTATCTGTATGTGATGATGTAATGATAATACATGATTGTATATGAGGTAAGGCATGTGGATTAGGTGGTAACTCGCCCGAATTAAACTGGCTCGATATTTTCAAGATTTGTGGCCGGTCACTGTTCTAGCCTAACCTAACCAATATTTTTTCATTTAAGTAGTAGAGTTTAGTCAGTAAGACAAACTAGGAGCTAAACCTCTTGGTGCCTTTTGGTATGAGATGTTGTGTGAATTTATGTGTGTGTAAATTTATTTCAGTCCAGAATACGCATATACAGGCGTGAGAACGACGCGTGGCAAGTCACCCACAGGGTGACCACCAATGGATGCCAGGGGTTCTTTATCAAAACCATCACCTTCATCATCGGACTTAATTACGACGACAAGAAGTGCTCCATTCCTGTGGTAAACGACCCATTAACATTATTTTTCTACATTTTTTAGGGTTCCGTATGGCAAAAAACCGGCCCATTAGGGTAAAGGTGGGATAGATGCCGTAGTAGAAGAAATGCTTCAAACAACATGTAGCGACATGTAGTGAGACAGGCGGGTTGCGAAACCTTTCACCACATTTCCCCCGATCGGGCCTACACCCTCAACCGCTCGAATCAACCGCTTGAAGATACACACGCCGATCTTCTGTGTGCGACACTAGAAACTATTAACTAAACCGCTAAGGATGCAGTGTGTTCGCATTCTATACACTTATCTAAACCATTACCTTCCCTATTTACTTGTTAACAGGGTACAATATACTTTGACAAGATTGATTGGGACAAGATGGACCACAAGTGGGCCAGGAGCCGGGAGTACGGCCACTTCAAATGGTCCTTCGAGCTCTTCGGGTTCTCGAAGTACACCTACATCTGCAAAGAGTACGAGGCTCTGATCACACCAGTGAAGAAAAAGCAGGGGAAATGAGCCAAATGACAGAGGACTGTTCCTATGATAAGATATAGGTCGCGGCAAATAAGTTTGGTAATGACCTTGAGTGCGCTGAAATCAATTTAAGTATAAAAGGAACTACTTACTTATGTTACAAGTGCGCAAATATCCCCACTACTTATGACGAGCGCTAAACTTACGTGCCGCGGTCTGTATGAAGCTATACACCGTTAAATTGTAGTCGTTTTAATCGTGTGCCGTCTTGTGCTTTGTAAATAAAATAAAAACTTTGTTCAACGCATGTGCATAAATAAATAAAAAATAATAATCCCGAGGTACTTACTCATAAAATACCTATATTTTATATTAGAGACAAAACAAGAAACCGCGTCACCTGTTGGTTATCCCTGCCGCCCATGAAGCGATAGATGGTCACTTGACAATTGTCACTCTATACATACCGCCGACAATTGACAACATTTCAAAATTTCTAAGCCCTAAAATAAAAAATACCATTTCTTTGTTTTCTTCTCCTGATATCGAGAATATATCAAAATATTTTTTATATTGCTTATTTACTGAGAAAAAAAATTATAACTGAAAACTGAAAAATGACGTCATACTTACTGAAGAATGAAATATTTCCTTTGCCTATACCTTCTATTGTTAACTGAAAATGTTGGCCATTGGTTCTCATTTACCAGTATTTTGGAAAAGTATAAATATTTTTTACTTTATCGAGATTAGTCAAATACCCTATTGTCAATCGATCATCTGTCTCACAGATGTTCATGGGCGGCAGCGAATTGCTGCCGCCGCGATAACCAAAACGTGACATTTGTCGTTTTATCTCTAATATAAAAAATAAGTAGGTATTTTATGAGGACGTTGAGACTACAATTTAACGGTGTATTAGCTTTGTATATTATAGGAACACAGTCCCCTGTCATTTGGCTGACACCCTGTCCCCCTTCTTTATCTTCACTGGTGTGACCAAAGCTTCGTACTCTTTGCAGATGTAGGTGTACTTGGAGAACTGCACCTCGAAGATAAATTTGAAGTGGCCGTACTCCCGGCTCCTGGCCCATTTGTGGTCCATCTTGTTCAAGTCTATCTTGTCAAAGTATATTGTACCCTGTAAACAAGTAAAGAAGGCTTTTGGCTCCACTAGTCTTGCAGGTGGCTATGGGTGGCAGCACCCTAAAAAGAGCCGGATCACCTGATGGTAAGAGACCATCAGGTGATCCGTCTCTTTTTAGGGTTCCGTAGCCAAATGGCAAAATACGGAACCCTAATAGATTCGTCAAGTCTGTCTGTGGACGGACGGACAGACGGTCCGTAATGTCACAGTATTTTTTTTCGAATCTATTAGAGTTATACTGTTGAAACTTGGGGGTTAGATGTATTCTGTGAACCGCATTAGGATTTCGTATCCCGAGATACGAGCTTAGCTGAGTCTGGGTACTCCTGGAAACTTTTTTCACTTTTATTTATTTTGTGTACCCTTTTAGATAAATATAACTTAAGCTATAATAAATTCATTTTCATTTTCTTTTATATGTAAGAATATTAAGAAAACTGGTTAGTTATTTACCACTGGGACAGAGCATTTGTTGCCGTCGTATTTAAGTCCAATGGCGAAAGCAATTGTCCTGACGAAGAACCCGCGGCACCCTTGGCTGGTTATCTTGTGGGTAATCTGCCACGAGTCGTTTTCGCGCCTGTAGATGCCCATTTTGAACTGGAATTAATGTAGGTATAATTATGTTTCATCGTTTTATAATAGAACTAGTGGCCCGCCCTCGCTTCGCTTCGGTATTTTAATTTTTTGAACGAAGTAGAATTCACAACAATCTATTTTGGTGATCGTAAACCTTAATGAAGGAATCTCAAAAAGATTTGATTTATAAAATGCTGGAAACTCTATAACTTTACTTTGTCAAATTTAATCAGTTCCCCCGTTCACCCCTATAGGGGTTGAATATGAAGAAACCGAAAGCACCCCTTTAAAGATTGAAGAAAAAACTATACCAAAATCACTTTTATAAAATTTCTATGCAAAGCCTAAGTACCAATTTTCAAGATTCTAGCTTCAAAAAATGTCAATACTTCGTTTCCACCCCCTTTTCCCCCCTTTTTAGGTTTAAGAAAAAAATAACGAATTCACTTTCATTACATTTGTATGCAAAGCCCAAATACCAAGTTTCAAGACTCTAGCTTTAAAATTGATAATGCGGCGTTTCATCCCCCCCTTTCTCCCCTTTTTAGGTTGAAGAAAAAAATGCCGAATTGAGTTTCATTACATTTGCATGCAAAGCCCAAATACCAATTTTCAAAGCTCTAGCTTTAAAAATGACGAATCTTCCATACGACCTTTTAACCCCCTTTCACCCCTTTGTAAGCTGAAGAAAAAAAAATGCTGAAATCACATTCATTTAATTTGTATGGAAAACCCAAATACCAATTTTCAAGACTCTAGCTTTAAAAATAATAAATCTCCCATACATTGTTTTAACCCCCATTTCACCCCTTTATGGCTTGAATTTAAAAAAAAACTGGAACAGGTCAATTTTTATTTTGATCATCAACCATAATCCAAATTTTCAAATCTCTAACATCTAAATTGAAAGACTTTCATACAAACGTAAACCCCCCCTTTCACCCCTTTAGGGGGTGAATTTCGCAAAACCCCTTCTTAGTGCGCCCCTACATAGTATGAACAACCTATGTTTCAAATTATATGATTTTAGGTCCAGTAGTTTTGGCTGTGCGTTGATAGATCAGTCAGTCAGTCAGTCAGTCAGTCAGTCAGTCAGTCACAGGCCGAGGCGTTACCTCTTTATTAATAGTATAGAAGAAGAAGATAGAAGAAGATAGTCATTTTTTTCCTCGCACCTCCTCATTGTGAAATCAACTTCCCGCAATGGTAATTAACCGGTACGACATTCAAATCTTCAAGAAACGAGCCTATACCTTCCTAAAGGGCCGGAAACGCATCCGCACTCCTTCTGGTGTAACTGATGTCATTGGGCGGCAGTGTTCACTTACCATCAGGTGACCCACTTGCTCGTTTGACTTCCTATCATGAAATTTACAAAAATCGTAAAGCAAATGCTGTTCAAAATTATAATTACCAAAAAAATATTATAAGATATGGTTAAAGGAACATCAATGCCAACCGATTCACCCAGTTTTGGGCCCCCGACCAATATATACTGGTATATATACTACTCTTTGCCCCCGACGCAAAAACGACGGGGTGTTACAAGTTTGACGTGTCTGTGTCTGTGTGTCTGTCTATGGCATCGAAGTTCCCGAACAAATGAACCGTTTTTGATATTGTTTTTTTTTTTGAAAGATGATTAAAGGACGAGTGTTCATAGAGTGTTCACAGTTCTTAGCTATGTTGGATAAAAATCGATCCAAGATGACCGTGGTCACAAATATGGATTGTAATTTTTAACACAGCTTTTTTTTATGAGATAGGTTGCAGACGAACAGACCGATCACCGGATGGTAAGTGATTAACGCCGCCCATGGACACCCGCAACACCAGAGGAGTCGCAAAGCGCTGCCGACCTCTTAAGAAGGAATACGCTCGCTTTTTGAAGGTTTGTAGGTCGTATCGGTTCGGAAATACCGCTGCCACCTTATGGGTATTATATAAAAGGCTTAGAATAATATTCTAAGATAAAAGGGCTTGATTTGCAGAATATCATTATTGTGACAAATTTCAAATCCAAGATGGCCGCCGTCGGAAAATGAATGTCGGGGGTTTTTTAAATTTTCAATTTAGTTTTTTAATTTCCCTTACCAGTCCGTTAAGGGGCAGCCCCCCGTCGAAGGTTGTATAGTTCCCCCTCAGGTAAGTCTTGGTGGAGACGTTATAGAACTCCACGCTCAGAGCTATGGGGGGGTTCTTGGCGTACGGCTTCGTGGGGTTCTCGCAGTCTCGCGGCCCGAACGGTAAGATGTGGTAAGGACCCTGGAAACAAAATATTTTTTATTCAAACCTGATGGTAAACGATTGCAGACGCCCATAGACACCAGCAAGACCAGTGGAGTAACAAATGCGCTGCCAACCTTTGCTGCCATCTTTTAATTCGCCTCTAACTTCAATCACTCGACGCTTCACTTCGGTCTTCTGTGAGGACGTGGCATCAATCTGGTGGAACAGGTCCATTTTTTTTATGTGATAGGTAGCAGACGAGCAGGCGGATCACCTGATGGTAAGCAATTGCCGCCGCTCATGGACACTTACAACACCAGTGGAGTTACAAGTGCGCTGCAAACCTTTAATCCCCTTCCCCCCGGGTGAGCCTCCGGTACCCTCACTCACTCATCGAAACACAGCACAGGTGCTGCTTCACGCCGGTCATTCATGCCGAAGCGTGGCTCTCCCAGCGAGAAAATATTAAGGTAACTTTCGAATACTTACTACTTTTGGTTTATAAGGTGTTTCATTTCCAATTGCAAAATTTTGCACGAACAAAAATAAAATTATTATAAAATTCATTTTGCCAGACTAATCTGGAAAAATGGTAGTAAGTACCTACCTAAGTACTTACTACCAAAAACAACATGCTTGTTTTGAAGCTGCGTTTTGGGTCATTAGTAAATTGTGGGGGAGATCGGGGTTAATTTATTTTTAACTTTTTACTTACCTTTTATTATTATTATTTTTTTTATACTAGAGGCGGCAAACGAGCAAGCGAGTCACCTGCTGGTAAGTAATCACCGCTGCCATGATCAGAGAGGTCGCTGATGCGTTGCCGGCCTTTTAAGAAGGAATACGCTCGTTTCTTGAAGGTCCCTAAGTCATAGCCGTCTATGTCATTTATGTTTAAGAACAAGGTAATGAAACATACTCGTTTCGGATAGTTTCTGAAACGTGTAACCATGATTCAGTTGGTCTGGTTCCCTTGATAAAGGATTGCGAAGGTCAAGTCAAAGGCAGTCACTTCATTGTAATTACCAGACTTCTCAATTCCTGAAACATGGGCTTATCGTACAGTTTTGGACGCAACCGGGACTGACGCGCTAAGAAAAGAGAGAAAGAGTCTTACCAAATCCTGTCTTATGGTCCACTTACTTCGGGCTACGATGTCTCGGGCACAACTGGGAATAATACACCAATAGAGATTAATTTCCATGTCTTAAGTGCAAATTTGTGTTTTCTCTGTTGTCCGATACCTGAAACACTTAACAAGGAGTCAGCTCAATAAATGTGAGTGTTGTGTGAATTTATTTATTATTTACTTAAGAATAAATTGCAAAGGATCGCTAATACCAAAAAAAAGAATATGTCCTCTTTTTAAATCAAAATTTCTGAGACTTGCCGCAAGTCATATTATGTAGGTAGTGATAAATGTTCCAATATCCCCCGGCCTCCCCGTAATATAAAAATAATTTGACCACTTGATAGCTATACTAATTTTTGTCTTTCGTATTATTTATGCACTCGTTGTATACCTACAATATTATGCGATCCCATCAAAAACAATACTTATTTTGTCAAAAAAACCAAGTCTCGCAACTACCTACTCACAGAAAACCGGCGTGAAGCAGCTCCTGTGCTGTGTTTCGCCGAGTGAGTGAAGGTGCCAGAGGCCCATCGGGGGGGGGAGGGGATAAAAGGTTAGCCGCGCACTTGTAACTCCACTGGTGTTGCATGTGTCCATGGGAGGCGACAATTGCTTACCTCAGGTGATCCGCGTGCTCGTCTGCTACCTATCACAAAAAAAAAACTTACTGCATTAAATTGATTAAATTGTTTATATGCTATTGCCAAGTCAATAAATGAATAACCGACTTGGCAAAACATGGATCTCACCACTTTATACGGTAGTTGCGAGACTTGTTTTTTTTGACAAACTCAGTATTGTTTTTGATGGGGTCTCATTCCTTTTTGTAGAAAATTCTTAACATCTATTGAACTGCAAATATAATGTGGTAATCCTATATATCGGTTTGTTATTTATATAGGATTACAAAGTCATATAACATTATATAACAACAGCCATATCATATTATATTATTTTGTAAATAAAAGCTGTACAAAATTTACATTATCCACACCAATTTATACCTAAATGGGAAAGTGTGTCTGTCTGTATGTTTATCTTTCTTTCATGGCAAAACGGAGCGCGACGAATTGACGTGATTTTTTAAGTGAAGATACCTAGTTGAAGGGATGGAGAATAAAATGGGCTACTTTTTGCCCCAACTGTGCTACCCAGAATTTAAGAGCGAAGCCGCGGGCAAAAGCTAGTATAAAAATAAATTAGGCCAAAACAGTTATCCACAAATCTCGTCTCCTTCTTCTTCTAGTGTCGATGGCATCAAGATATTAAATTTTACCACAAAATCCACAAATCTCGTAAAAACGCAGTAAACACAGCCTGTCCCCACAGAGTAGGCCGGTGCCGCAAAATAATTCAGCGTAGTGCGCTGGCTGCACTCGGCTGCAATTATTAATGAGCGCTGCCAAGCACACTGCGGAATTAGCTCTCTTATTTATTTACTCCCCGTTAAGCTGGCGGTCCAGAGATCGGCAAGGTTAAAGCGAAAGAGATCGCCCGTGAAAATACGTCAAAGGATGTCCCATGTAAAGTTATCTGACTATCGCCGCGTGAGCGTGGGTACCGTAGGTCCTATAGGAAGAGGGCTTTAACAGGTCGGTAGCGCACTTGTGACTCTACTAGATTGCTCATGGGCACAGGCCCTCCACCAGCCCATGGTCCTTCCTACCGTCTCGGCATACGGACTGAATCTTGGAAGACGCTCACCAGGTACTTGCTAAGGATTGCTCAGGGGCAGCGGTAATCGCTTACCATCAAGTAAACCGTCTGCTCATCTGCCACCTATCACATAAAAAAGTACTTATAGTCGTAAGACCCAAAAGCCTTTTAAAAGCTTGTGTTTGCTGTCTGGGCCTTACGACGTTAATTTTAATGAAAAAAATTAACAATAAGATTTTGTGAAATTCAGATAATTGCATACCTTCTGGCCGTTCGTTCACGTTCACTAATCGTTATGTGATGAAGTAGTATTTTCGACGACGACGTAAACTAGTCGAAAATTAGACTGTTTTTTAAACTAGTTTATCGTCGACGGTAATCGGTCTCGTTGCGTCGATTATAAAATCGTCGACGACCCACCACTAGTATGCCTTATCCGATCACTGGTTAGAACTAAGTACCTACCTACACGGCTTAGCACCTCTGCTGGTTAAGCAGCTTAACTCCGCTCTGTTGGCTTCGACTCGTAAACTGTAGCATTAACACGCGCTGCACATTTTAAATGCGGTACTAATGTAACAAGGTAAACTTAGCTAAACATTACAGTCAACATGACTAGCTAATTCAGGCTATCTATTTAAAAACAAATAATTTATTTTAATATCTACTTTCGAAACATAAAGTATCCCATCAAAAACAATACCTACTTGTCAAAAAAACCAAGTCTTGCAACTACCGTAAAAAGTGGTGAGATCCATGTTTTGCCAAGTCGGTTATATTTTTATTAACTTGTGATCAGTCAGTGAGTGACAAAATTAAGAAACTTTGGCCCATTATAATTCTTAAACTACTAGTTCAAATTGATTGAAATTTCAAATATACCGTGTCTTTACAATGCCTGCATGGTTACTGAAAAATCAGTCTTCTAGTTTTATCCACGAAGACAGAGGGTCGAAAATGGTCTGAATTGCTTCAAGAAAAGAATGGTACGCCGTGCCGCTTTTTGCTCGACTTGGTGGGGGCACTGCTGTGCCCCCAGATTCCTTTTAAAAAGGCTTAGGGCGCACTTGTGCTCTTTTAGTGTTGAAGATCCAATAGCCTATGTAGTTAAAAGGCGCATGGTACACATACCTTCATATCTATCTTCTATATTTCTTCTATACGATTTATAAAGAGATAACTTCTACAGACAACGACAAGGCTTTTAGGTAAAACGAAACGCTTGTGCGATTGTAATTGGACACAGCGCCATCTATTGGTTCATTTCTGAATTACTAGCTAGATTTTGATCATAAAGTCTCCTTTTAAAAATTCTTAAGGAGCACTTGTGCTCTTTTGGTGTTGAAGATCAAATAGCCTATGCAGTTACAAGGCGCATACATTTTTGGTAATACTTATTTGGCTATATTTTGATAATTTGACGACCTGTTTAGCGCAATGGTTTGAGCGCCGGTTGAGACGCAAAGGGCCGCGGGTTCGGTTCCTGCACCAACCAAAACAGATATTTATGTTGGGTCTGTTTGTGGTTCCTTCGTTGTGTCTGGTATCCATAGCATAAGAAAAACCTTAGTTTGTGACCAGGGGAATGTATGTGATGTCTCGATTTAATAATAATTTAATAAATAATGTTTTTATTGTCTCGAGTATAGTCAAACACCCTATTATTTAAGTACCTACTCCATCGGAAAATATTGAACTTGATTTTATGTCCGTTAAATCTTCTAAAGGAACATTACCAACCATTTAATATGGTCTATAAATTGCTCCATTATCTAGTCCCTGGAATAAATCTTGCGAACTTAGTCTTCGCGATAAATTCTGCTTAAAATTAAGACGCCATTCTTACAACCATGATAGTTTAAAGTTATAGCTCTGTTAAATTCAACTTATGGGAGAATAATTTTGAATTTTAAGAGATATATTCGAGTTTAGAAACTGTTTAAGTGAATAATATAGAAATGTTTCTTACAATCTTCTGAATCAAAGAAAAGGACATTCGGTAGGCTGCGCTACCAAAAAAAAGGATCGAATCTGTGTGCGTAAAGTTGTAAGTGTAAATACTTGGACTATTCAATCTACTCACATGAAAACCAATCCAGTGGCTACATATACTATAACTAAATAATAATAAAATAATTATCTATTAATTACGAATTTCAGGATGACAAAACATTTTCATTTTAATTACTTACTTATTAGCGGCCGCCCGTGACTTCATACGCGTGGATAGTTATTGACAATAGGGTAAATAAGTACTACAGTGCAGAGCCCTAACGAGTACGAGTTATAGCCTTACGAGTTATTCTAATGTATATTCTAATTCTAATAATTATAAGCTATATTTTTGTAATATTCCATTAAAATCCAATTTGTAGTTTTTGCGTGAAAGAGGAGCAACCATCCATTCATCCATCCATCCATACTTACAAACTTTCACGTTTTAATTTTAGTGTCAGTCAGCAGAACCTACGTGATCTCGAAAACAAATACTGTTCCATAGAAAAAAACCGACACCGACCGGCAAAAATGTATAACAGTCGTTTTATTTAGCAAATATCCCATCATAATCATCGTTACGAAATTCCTTGTACTTTTCCAAAATTAATCGCTTCTTTCTTTATGAAACTAATTATCATTAAAATCGGCCCGGTAGAGCTTAGCCAAGCACGTGATTTAGGACCTAATTAATTAATAACAAGATTGCTTTTCCGTTAAGTACTTTAAGCCTAATTAAATCTTGTGGTACTAAATAATGAAATATTTTATCCGATAACAGTAATTTTAGAGCTGCGGAGGAAAAGATGATTTAGCAAAAAATTTTCACAGCCTTACAATTTTATAAACAAAAACAGGTCAATAATAATGACTACCAATAAACGTGGAATAGCTCTGCTTCGGCATGAATGGGCAGGCTCGATCGGAGTGATCCCACGGTCTCACAGAAGACTGGCGTGAAGCAGTGCCTGCGCTGTGTTTTTACTGATGTTGCAGATGTTTATAGGCGGCGGCAATCGCTGACCATCAGGTCATCCGTCTGCCCGTCGTCGTCGGGCTCGTCTGCCACCTATCACATAAAAAAAATTATGGACCGGCTTGACCGAAGTGATGCACAAAGAACCGAGACAGCAGACTATGCACTAACAGCGTTTGCGCTGTGTTTAGTCGAGCGAGTGAGGGTACCGCGCCAGTATTGAGAGTGTCCATGGGTGGCGACAGGGCCGTGCCGCCCCTTGTGCGAAATGTGATGTGTGGCGCACACAAGCGCCAAGACAATAGGGGCGCCACGAGCCGACGCGCTAACATGAAGAAAAATAGTCGCTTCTTTGGTTTCGCACACCCTCGTGGTATGGAGCCAGTGCCCTTGTCGGCAACCACTTACCAACACTTGCCTGCTTGTCTGCCACTTGCCCGCTCGTCTGAAACCATCATGGCTCACTTTACACATGGCGCTTACAACTTTAACTTAAATTATTAGTAAGTATTCTTAATTAAATTTAGATCTTTGCAGACTTCATTCAATTCGTCACTTACGTCACAGTCTTAATTTAGACAATTGGCCGTATCGGAAATCCATAGGATTTGACACCCACGAGACAGGCTCAACCTAGTGTGGGAGTCAAAGAATTTTACTTTCTGTTAATGTGTATTTTTGGTTGATACTCGAAAATGTTTTTATTACCTTGGCATAATAATATGTGGAGAACAAGGTAGTGTATGAGAACTTGAGAGGAGAGATTCTCCTCTCTTATTGATCACCGCTTTACTCTAAACTGGCATTATTACCAAAATCTGTCCCAAACCCTGAATCATGGTCCAAGCATACAGTGGCTGATCCGTTGGCACTTCCCATTGGTCTGTGGCACTGCTATACTGACCCGGGAGATGGTTCTTCACGCTTCGTTTATTAAATTCTCCGTGAAGGCTCGTTTGAAAAAAAAAGCACATCGATGTCCACTTCTTTATAGTACGATAGAAATAAGAGCTGGCAAATTATTTGCTTTTTACGGTATCTGGGAGCACAGCAGTGCCCCAGCCAAGTCAAGCAATAAAACAGCACGGCCGTATCAATCTTTTCTCGAAGCAAATCAGGCTATGTTCAACCCTTTGTGTGACAACGTGGACTCGTGTAGCAAAATGGGGAAGTCTAAAAAACTTACTCAAGCAATCTTTAAAGAATAAAAAAGAAAAAGCGCCGATAAGTGAATAGTATGTATATTCTCCCACAATCCGTGATTACGGCTCGCCTCCGAAGTACGGGGAGCCGATAAGCCTCCGCTGTCAAGAGCTAACAACGATTGCTAGGGTTGGTTCTTTCTAATATTTCGAAGTAGTGACCCGCCCAATGAAGGTTTCGTTATCCGCTAGATGGCGTTACGTTGACGTCAGGTCCAACAACCAGTGGGTTAGTTCCATTTTGACGTATCTTGTCATATTTAGGTACGAAGTTACGTACAAAACGACCAATGTCGTCAAAGTTGGATCTGACGTCAAAGTAACGCCATCTATCGGATTTTGCATTTGCAAAAACCATCATTAGCACGTCTCAAGATGAAAGTACGGAACCGAAATGTGGCCGCTTACAATGGGCCGCTTGAGAAGGCTCAAAGTCATTCAGAGGGCTATGCTCGATATCTCCTTGCGTGATTGTGACAGAAATGAGATCCGCAGAAGATCTAAGGTCGCAGACATAGCCCAAAGAATTGCGAGGCTCCTTAGATGCGGGTAGCACAGGACCGATCTGTGTGGAGAACATTGGGGAGGCCTATGTCCAGCAGTGGACGTCTACTGGCTGAAATGTTGATGATGATGATGTTGAGTGGCCCGCCCGTCATTTCGTTTTGGGACCTAGTAGGTATTAGTTTGCATCATTTGCGAGAGATGGTGTTGAGTGTTGAATCACGCAAGTCTCTCATTTCTCGAAAACTTGGGTTTGTGATCTCTAATACGCATTAGACAAGCATGACGATTAAGCCTGACCATAGTAGCGATGACTTGATTCGATGGGGGCCTGTGCCCTGCTGTGGGATAATATAATTGAGATAAATTTCTTTTTACTCAAATTCCTGCTACTACAATAAAACTCAACAAATAAATGTGTAATCAGAGGCAACCCTGCCTCGAATTATGTATTTTTTCCCAAGTTCGGGGGCAGCCTTAAGGGCCGCGTATCGTTCCAAACTTGGTGACAAATTGCCCTGTGACGTCACAACTCCCAATTCCTCTGAGTGACATTACCGGTGGGTCTCCGGGTTACATATAGGTACCTACATACTTTATAGGTAGGTATACCGATAATCTACAGTTGTTCTAAAGACTCTGGTTCTAGAGATGGTCAGCTACCTGTCGCCAATCCGTAGGTGCCCGAGATCTATCTAGACCTAAGGGGAAATACTCGGTTTTTGCTTTCTATGTCCAGTTGACTTCATGGAACGCACAACCAATAGGAACACAGATTACAGTCGACATTCCTTATCTTGTTCTCCTATTGGTCTATGCGTTCCATGCAGTCGACTCGACACAGAAGGCGAAAACCGAGAATTGGCCTCCTGGGGGGAAATTCTCGTGCACTCAACATTGAAGTCGAATTTAGAGATTTCATATATTCACTATACAAACTCCTAACTTGACTTCAATATCGAGTGCACGATTATTGCCTTCCTGGTCTATAATCCAGCGATACCTTGGGCTCCTGAACGCTTCCTGGATGATCGGCCCAGGTAGGCAATTCCCGTGCACTCGACATTGAAGTCGAATTGATAGATTGCATAAATTCGTCCATAAAAATGTCTTATTTGACTTCAATGTCGAGAACGCGAGAATTGCCCCTCAAACTGTCTTTGCAATTCGATCCTACACCATTCAACGTTGGCAAACCAGCCTAAACTGAAATTTTTAGTTTTGCGAACTAAACTGACTTATTATGTCATTCATCAATGTCGCTCCTTTTGACACAAGGAAACGTCAAACAAATTGGAACTTTACATTTTTAGCTATCAGTTCACATATCCAAAAATCAAAGTAGGAATGTAAGTATGAGTCTATTTCGCCCATTAAGTTTGGTTCAGCACAAGCTCTTCAATTATCTGGTTGTGTCCAAATCTGTCGCTTTACAGCCCGGAGTGCATTGCAATGCACTTAGACCGTGAATCATTTCATAATTTACCAAATTTTTGCATTTTCAAGGGAATCTGGTAACAATGTCACGGCCGCTTACCATCGGGCGGAGTGAGGTCATCTTGAGTGTCCTCCATATAAAAAATAATTATTATTCATTTAAAAACTTTATTGCACAAAACTTCGTACAATAGGCGAACTTGGCCAAGAGGCATTCTCTACCAGTCAACCTTTGGGTCAAGCAGAATGGCCAAAGATAATTTACTTCTTTTTTCAGCCATTGTCCTCAGAGTCCAATTCTTAAGCTTTCCTCCAACTAGATACTAAATTAATACTGACAAAGCAAAATGTCTAATTGTGTTTGAATGACTCCACTTTTTCTTCCAAGTGTACTGAAGTGTTCCGAAACAAAATTACCTCCTCAACTGTAAGCGAGAAGCTTGCAACTGTTATCTGTGGTCACTAGTGATGCGCCACCCGATACCTCGACAGTATCGATACAAATCCATAAAATATTGAATATGTTTTTTTAAAGATTTTGGGACCCTAAGACACAATGTGAAAATGGTTTTTATGTGAACCTATCACGTAGGTAGAAGACAAGCAGACGGAATCAACCTGATGGTAAGCGATGTGCCGCCGCCCATAGAAATCCGCAGTACCAGTGGATCACACGTGCGTTTACCAACCTTTAACCCCGTTCCCCCCGAGTGGGCCTCCGGTAGCCTCACTCACTCGGCGCTATGGAATACTAAGGCCGGTCGAACATTTTTTTTTTCATGTGATAGGTAGCAGGCGAGCAGGCGGATCACCTGATGGTAAGCAATTGCCCCCGCCCATGGACACTTGCAACACCAGTGGAGTTACAAGTGCGCTGCCAACCTTTTATCCCCTTCCCCCGGGTGGGCCTCCGGTACCCTCACTCACTCGGCGAAACACAGCACAATTATTATTATTATTATTTATTTAAAAACTTTCTTATTGCACAAAACTTCGTACAATAGGCGAACTTAATGCCAAGAGGCATTCTCTACCAGTCAACCTTTGGGTCAAGCAGAAAGGCCAAAGATAATTTACTTCTTTTTTCAGCCATTGTCCTCAGAGTCCAATTCTTAAGCTTTCCTCCAACTAGATACTAAATGAATACTGACAAAGCAAAATATCTATAATTGTGTTTGAATGACTCCACTTTTTCTTCCAAGTGTACTGAAGATGTTCCGAAACAAAATTACCTCCTCAACTGTAAGCCGAGAAGCTTGCAACTGTTATCTGTGGTCACTAGTGATGCGCCACCCGATACCTCGACAGTATCGATACAAAATCCATAAAATCCTATTACTATTATAAAGGCGAAAGTTTGTAAGTATGGATGTATGGATGTTTGTAACTCTTTCACGTAAAAACTACTGAATGGATTTGAATGAAACTTTACCACAATACAGCTTATACATCAGAATAACACATAGCCTACAATTTTTGAGGTTTCTACGAACCTGAAGTCCACGCGAACGAAGTCGCGGGCAAAAGCTAGTATTGATATATTTTTAAGGATTTTGGGACCCTAAGACAAAATGTGAAAATGGTTTTTATGTGAACCTATCACGTAGGTAGCAGACAAGCAGACGGATCACCTGATGGTAAGCGATTGCCGCCGCCCATAGAAATCCGCAGTACCAGTGGAGTCACAAGTGCGTTACCAACCTTTAACCCCGTTCCCCCCGAGTGGGCCTCTGGTAGCCTTACTCACTCGGCGCCATGGAAATACTTCAGCAGGTAGAACTGGCCCATTTATGCTCTCCCACAGTCAAAACGTCCAGTAGAATAATAAGTCACTAGGCTTTCCTGATCTTCTATACTATCTATGTATAAAGAGATAACTTCTATAGACAACGACAAGGCTTATAGGTAACCGAAAACACGAAACGCTTGCGCGATGTAATTGGACACAGCGCCATCTATTGGTTAATTTCTGAATTACAGTCCCGAAGCGAAGTGAGGGCGGGCCACTAGTAATAAATAAAAACGTATGTAATCAAATATTACCTTAAAACTGCCAAAGAGGTGGCTAATCTCCTACCTACATTTTAATTATTAGATTACGGCGAGCCTTATTGAATCGTCATTCAATAAGGCAGCGAATACATTCGGGCCGTTTTTTATTCAGCCACATTCAATCCGGCTAATCGTTGAGCCGCCGTATTTCAAAACGGCCCTGTTTTTTATAGTAGCCGTAATGTTTAGGCATAGGCATTGTACAATCCGCCTACGACATATAGGTATACAATACTACACAAAATTGTAAGCGGAAAGTTTTCCGTAATAAAATTACACGAAAATCCAGGTTTATTCTTTGTTGTTTGAAACAGTATCAATTTCAGCAAAACTCCAAACATCGCTCTGTCATATTCAAGTAACATAATTTTCCTTTAAAGTATACACAAATAACTCACGAGAACAAAGTTCATACAACTTGCCTGATGTCTGCCCACAAGCCCAAAATATTGCCGCAAAAGTTAGCCCAACTCATTCGGACTGACAAACTAGTGATGTGACTCACAGTGAGTCACTTTACAATTTCACTCAAGGGACTTGTCGTCGGGAAGTTTTGAGTCACTCGGATGACAAGAATAGAGTGTAACAGAAACCGAAAATGCAATGTTACGAACCGAAGAACAACCATGGAAGGAAACTTTAAAAATGGTAGGTACACAAACAAAATATAATATTACTAGCGGCCGCCCGCGACTTCGTCCGTGTGGAAAAGTAACTTTTTACCCCCCTTTACCTCCCTTTAACCCCTTACTACCCCCTTTTCGCAATAAAAAGTAGCCTATGTTCTTTCTCAGGGTCTAGATCATCTGTAGGTATACCAAATTTCATTTAAATCCGTTCAGTAGTTTTGGCGTGAAAGAGTAACAGACAGACAGACAGAGGATTTTTCAAATATAAATGAATATTTTATCATAATTATACTTACTTACTTAGTTGTCAATTTTATTTGACAGTTGTCATCCCCATTCCGGATGTAGTTTATTTTTTACATAATAGCGGACAAACGGGTGGACGGCTCTCTTGATGGTTAATAATCACCACCACCCATGGACATCTGCAACACCTGAGGCATCATAAACGCATTGCCGGCTCTAAAGGAAGGGATAAGCCCTTTTCTTGAAGATCACTAGGTATCTGCTCGAAGAACCATGGTTGGCAGCTGGCCCCACAGTTTTACTGTGCGAGTTTTTAACTTCGATTTTTTTTTTGCGCATCTGATTTTTTACACTCGAGTCACCGAAGTTCTCATCTCTATGACAAACTGCCCGAACTGGGAAGAGAACGCGGTACTCGCGGACCGCACGCCGCAAATATTAATTTGAATGCGGAGCAAAAAAGTTGGTAAAACAATGCCAGACTGGCACATGGTCAGGGAAAAAGTTATTTTTTGGGTTACGCTCTTTTGAATTTAAAACGGCGTTTGTAAAATTTTAGGTTTGATAGAGGTTAACGATTGGAGAATAATATAGTAAAAAATTTTTTCACTTACATTATCTATAAACCTTGTTGTTGACAATATAATTATTTTAGCTTTTTTTATTATAGAAGATTAAATATCTATGAAATGCAACGATACTCGTATTATTAGGAACACTTACGAATAGGTACAGTCAAGTTCAAAAATATGTATACACCTTAGGACCTTGTCACAATACATATTTATAAGAAAGTGGAAGTCGTTTTCATATTTTGAACTCGACTGTACTAACTTCTTGACGTTTTGGCTGCACAGCGTTATAATGCAACGCGAAAATCTAAAATAGCAGATTACCTAGCTATTTTCACGTCATGTCTGCTTGTATTCCACATTTCCACCTATGACATAAAACATACCGTACTAAAAAGCGTCTTCTTCCAAATAACAAATGCAATTCAATGAGCAAATGAAAACCGTTTCCCATTTTTAACCGACTTAAAAAAAGGCGGTCCCCAATTCGTCGGGACCTTTTTTTCAAAGTTCCCATTTGCCAAAATCACTATTCAATTCCTCGAAAGTACGGAACCGCGCGCGTTTTTTTACTCTATAGTCCATTTGCTCACGTCTAATGCAAAAATTCAATCTAACGAACACTGAAAAATAAACCCTTCACAACAACGGGTTTCAGATGGACAGGGCCACGACAAGGTGAGTAGGGGGAAATGTGCTACCAAAATGGGTATAGAAGTTTCGAATATATCAGTTTGCGAAATTGACATTTGTGAATTACCATTTGCGAATATACAATTAGCAAATAGACAATTTGCGAATATGACAATTAGCAAATATGACAATTTGCGAATATGACAATTTGCGAATATGACAATTGCGAATATGACAATTAACGAATATGACAATTAGCAAATATGACAATTTGCGAATATGACAATTGCGAATATGACAATTGCGAATATGACAATTAACGAATATGACAATTAACGAATATGACAATTTGCGAATATGACAATTTACGAATATGACAATTTACGAATATGACAATTTACGAATATGACAATTTGCGAATATGCCAATTTGCGAATATGCCAATTTGCGAATATGACAATTAGCGAATATGACAATTTGCGAATATGACAATTTGCGAATATGACAATTTGCGAATATGACAATTTGCGAATATGACAATTAGCAAATATGACAATTTGCGAATATGACAATTTGCGAATATGACAATTTACGAATATGACAATTTACGAATATGTCAATTTGCGAATATGCCAATTTGCGAATATGACAATTTGCGAATATGACAACGTGCCAATTTGAAAACAAAAGTGTTCATCACTAGTCATCATCCCTAGTTTCTAGTTCTTGAGACAGGGTCACTAAATGCGACATTAAGGAAGAAGAAAAGGAAAAATAGGAATCGAAATAAATTATTGCAAACGCTGACAAAATAACCCATCTAATAACCTAGCTACCTGTACGACAATAACAATTGTCGTATAGATCTATCGGTAAATTATCGATAGATCGCTTATTTTTTCCCCCACACTAGTGAGACGCCTGTAATCTTCATCGACGTTCTAAGACAGATGGAAAGCGCCTGATCAGACCGATTAGCAACCGCACAGCCTCCCGCCGAAAACCCAACCGTAACTCATTCACATAAGACTCACTTTCCTGAAATAGGCTGGAACAGCTTAAACTTCCATCCTACTTCATTTCACTTTGAGTGTAAGTCCTAATTTATTAGCGTTAAGGTTCCTTTTCCGACTTAGTTTTATTGGTGCTGATTGTGGAATTTTCTTGGAACAAAAACCAGTGGCGCCTGACCTCTAGCCTCGTGAGGCTAAAAGGATAAAAGTATAGTATATAGTTAGTCGGTAAGTGACATTGCATTTTAACCGACTTCAAAAACGAGGAAGGTTCTCAATTCGATCGGTATGTTTTTTTTTTTGGTTGTATGATTTTTCCGCCAATTATGAATGGATTTTTATGATTCTTTTTTTGTTTGGTACTTAAGTAATCATTCAAAAGTGGTCCCATATTTAAATTTTATCAAAATTGACTCAGTGGTTTTTGAAAAATAACAAAAAAATTGTTCAATGGTATATATTGATGATGTACTTACTTAGTCTTGAAGTCGGTTTTGATTTTTTAAGCCATCGTTTAGATTCAGACCAAACGTATTGTCGGCCGCTGACAGTGAGCGCGCGTTACGCAGTTTATTGCTTTCCCATATATTCAATTTGTCGTTCACATCGAACCGACTGGACGATTTAGTACTTAGACCCAGTCAGCAGCGGACAATACGTTTGGTGTGAACGTTCCCTAAGACATGTAGTTATTAATATTATAGGACCTATTTTGGTATATAACATCAACCCATCGTGACGCTGGACGACCAGGATGTCGTTTAACTATTCTAATAAAGGCAAAATATGATGTAGTATCAGCCTATATACTGTCCCACTGCAGGGCAACGGCCTTCATCATAGAAATCAAGACATCGCTACTATGATGGGATTACGCTTAATCACCACGCTCAATTGCCTAATGCGGATTGGTGATCACAAACCCGAGCTATGTTCGAAAAATTCGAAGCATACTTATTTGCTCGACCCGGGAATCGAACCCCAAAGGGGCGTTCGATTTGAGACAACCCTTATTACTACCCCTTCTTTATTAGGTACCTAGTATCAAACTTGACTTTTTGTTATTGACTTGGAATCAAAGATGGTTATCTGATCTTAAGTTAGTTTCAAAATATTTATTTCTCTATATCAAATCTGGACATCTGCAATAAATAAACGTTAATTGTGGCTAAAATTGGAACTTCTTGCTAGGTTTTGTGCTTATTTCTGATTCTGTAATGCTTTCTATGTCTTAAAACTACCTACTTATTATTTTTATCTAAATACGAACTACAAAGATGATAATCCACTGGATAATGTCGATACGATAGTATCAGACGCAAGTTGATCGAGCGATCTGGGGGTCAGGGTAAGATGGCCGTTTCTTACTCGATTAGAGATTGTTTTAGTTCCTTCTTTTCTAAGTGACGGTAATTAATGGGAGATAACTTAATGCTCGGTGTCAAAGTCTACTGGTTAAGTATTTTACCTGTCAATTAGATTTGTTAACTCAGCCATAGGTACCAAGACTGTAGGTATGAAGTACCGTCAAATTTTAAACTTTTAAACTACACACTTTCTTTTGACGGCTTCGATGGCGGAGTGGCTAAGGTGTTCGCCCGAAGCGCGAAAGGTCCCGGGTTCGATTCCCGGTCAAGTTAATTTAGGGAACAACATTTTCTAAGTTGTCTTGAGTCTGGATGTTCTCACCTGATTCTCATAGTACAGGGTTGCCCTAGTTTGAGACCAGTATGAGTGGTGTGATTGTCGGGCGCATTTATTTATTTATTCTTGGTCTCTCAAAATAGCCATGGGGGGGTAAAGGAGTTGATTTTTTTTTCTTTATTAGATGTTTCGGTATATAAATGTCCTGATAAATCAAATAATGGAAAAGAAAATCATAAAATAATGTACAAGTACAGCCTACGTACGGGCTTTTAACATATAGATCCCTTTATCCACGTTTTCATTCAACCATTCTGCGTGTATACTCGTAGATTCAAAACTATGCGTATTACTATTTATGCGAAAAATATTTTCCTGAAATTCTCACACAAGATTAACTGAAGCTATCAGCGTTAAAGTGGTGTAAGTCCAGATTACTTCAGACGTTAAAAGTTATTTTATTTTATTTTTATTTTTCATTAATTTAAAATCCACAGCTCTTAAGAGTAAATTACAAATATGTTTATAATGGAGCTTACAGCAAATAACGGATTTTAAATACCTACAGTTTTAAATTATATTGCGCGGTAACAATCAGAAGGAGAATATTATTCTAATTTTAAAAAATAACAATTTAAAGTTAGAAAAAGAAAAGTAGAAAAACAAAAGTTAGAAAAAGGTGGCTTATGCCATTATTAAATTGATTTAAGATCATTATTAACTAATGTATTTTACACTATAATCGTCTACCGAATAAATAGGTAATATGGTTTACATCACTTTTGCCCTGATAGCGTCAACCTATCATAATATTCATAATATGACTAAAAAGATTTACCTAGATATTAAGTATTATACGAAGGTGCTCCCACCAAATCACTAGTCACAGCTAGGTAGATCATGCGAATCAGCTATAGGTAATATGACGGCAAACGAAAGTGCCCGCAGAGGCATAGCACATCTGTCAATTCTAGTTTCATGCTGATTCGGACCGGCAAAGCGTGAAGCATTCATCAGAACTTAGGTCCGATACGAACTAACGATTTACTTAGCCAATATTCCTCGCCGATATTTTATTTTACATTGCACAATACTAACCATGGGAGAGCCACGCTTCGGCAAGAATGGGCTGGCATAAAGCATGCAACCATGTGTTTTGCCGAGTGAGTGAGGGTACCGGAAACCCATTTGGGGGAAAGGGGGCTAAAGGTTGGCAGAACACTTGTGACTCTACTGGTTTTGGTGTCTATGGGCAGCGGCAATCGCGTACCATCAGGTGATCCGTCTGCTCGTCCCTTTCCTCCTTTCCCCCCAATTGGGCCTCTGGTACCCTCACTCACTCAACGAAGGCGCACAACGCAGAGCACAGTGCAGGCGCTGCTCTAGCTCTATTATCTGTAAGGCCGTAGTAGCACTCCGGTCGAGCCAGCCCATTCATCTAGAAGCGTGGCTCTCCCACTGCAATCTATCAAACGAAGGCAAGGTATTGTAACGATCGTAAACTCCTTCGGTGCTGACTGCGATCTATGGCCAGTATTTTGGAAAGAGAATCTGTCGTCTATTTTTGAAAAGTATAAAATATTGAATGACAAATATAAATAAAAATTATATTTATTGCCAGAAAATGGTACAAATGGTCTTATTATACAACGACTTCTGCACTAAGCAAAACTGCTTGTGTCGCAGAAATCCGGTGACAATTGACAACATTTCATCGAAAAATTGATATGAAAATTAAAATGCCATTTATGTTTTTGGGCTTCCCGGATGTGAATTACGCTTTTTTAGATATTAATTACTCTCAAATTACGAGATAGAAAAAAAATTACTCTGTAGGTGTTTTAGATAATATTCCTTTTACCACTATTTTTTAATTTTTAAATTAATTTCTGGACGTACAATATACCCAAAAAAAAAACTCATTATTGACAAAATTGACAGATGACTAATAAACAATAAGAAGTCAGTCAAAATATTACAATAAATTGATAATTTATTCGGCATAAAAGAAAGTAAACTAAAGTATTAAAAAATAATGAGATCAGTCAGACCAAGACCGCAACGGGACCCTATGACATTGTGCTTCGTCCCTAAATGTAAAAATAGAGCTCTTACTTCGCCAGACAAACATTTCTTTCGTGTTCCTGATCGGAATAAGCAAGTTGGTGCATTGCTGTTGGTAGAGCAAACGTAACAAAAGGAACACTAATGTGTGTGAGGATCACGTAACATAATATATGATGTAGTTAATAAGTTGTGGTCTAATAAATTTACAAACTCCAATAGTACAAAATTATTAAACACAATCAATAAAACAATATTTAAGTACAAGTTTAGTTTTATTTACTTAGCCATTTGTAAAAATTTCTTAAAAATAAATTGTTCGCATCCTCGTCGATTACAGCCAACACGATGTATGGCTGCGTACGCACTTTGTGTTCCGGTAATACCCGGCACTTCACAGTGCAAATAGCTCCTGCTCTTTTCAACTGTACAAACCCCACTGCAGATTCTACATAGGCGTCCCTGGACGACATGAGCATTTTCGCACCACGAATTTCAGCGACATTATAGTTCTCATCTTCACGAATGAGTTCTAATAACATTATTAAATCTACCTTGGGTAGATTACGGCTGTCTGCCATAACAAAACCTTCGTCTACTTTCATAATTATTTAGTAATATCCACGAAACAAGCAAAATCAACCTATCTTCAACGAATCTCCAACAAATCTCTTCGATTTGAATTGATTGACATTTGACAGGGACTGGACTTTTTTAGGCCAGCAAAAGGCAAAGAAATATTACGGATAACACCTACAATGGTACTTACGTCGTTTTAGAATGAGCAAGTTTTAAAATAATAATTTATCATATTAAACATTTAAATTTAAAAAAATAAAAAAACACGTATACAATATTTTTAACTCTAGTATACAGTCCAATTATCAAAATGAAGAAAATTTACCTACTTAATGTTGTCAATTAACTTTAGCTTAAATTTCTACCGGGTCAGACCTAAATATTTACTTTTTTTTATTTTATTTTATTCTAATATTGTTCTAATCTTATGCACGTCCCCACTCCACACGTTACAGTATCATACGAATAAAAAAACAATCGATAGTCTGTATCCAGCCTAATTGCAATCGTCGAATTAGCAATAAATTATCGGGCCACATCCAGTCTGACACATTTCGCTCACATGACACTCCGGGGACACACCCGGTGCTAAACGATACAAAATGGAGACAATCCGCCAGATGGCGTACTATAAGTTTATACTAGGACGAAGGTCCTTTAGACTTTTAGGCATCAGGCGCCAACAAATGATAGGCGCTTAATGTCCCTTGATAGGCGCTACTGTAGTCGCCTACTCACCTCCAACATTTAAAACTGTGTTGTGGTGTCCAAATTAATAAATGTATTTTCTTTCTACTTTCTTAAAGAGCTTTATTTCTAAAGTATTCATCATCATCATTATCAGCAACCCACACTCGTCCACAGCTGGACATAAGTCTCCCCTAATGCACGCCACCGCTCCCGATTTTCGGCCACTCTCATCCAGCCCACACCAGCCAGCCTTCGAATGTCATCATCCCATCTTGTCGCAGGGCGTCCAACACTACGCTTACCGAGTCGCGGTCTCAAGGACTTTACGGCTCCAACGGTTGTCAGTATGCGGCTAATGTGACCAGCCTACTGCCACTTCAGTTTTTCTAAAGTAGATATTGTCCCGCCCTAACTTAGTTTCGAGAAAATTATGTCAATATTTGGCCGGATGGCCTATTTGGTAGCGACCCTGCCTCATACGCCAAAGGTCGTGGGTTCGGTCCCCACCCTGGACAAACATTCGTGTGATGAATACTTGTGTTTGTTCAGTGTCTGGGTGTTATATAAATATATTTCTTATATTTGTGATTCTCTGTTGTCTGATATCGGTAACACAAGTGCTTAAGCTACTTAGTATGGAGTCAGGTCAATGTATGAGGTTGTGTGTGAATTTATTTTATCTATTTAAGAAGTGCGGAATCTTATAAGCACACACAGCGCCATCGCTGCTTCACACTGGTATTCTGTGATGCCGTAGTCACTCCAGCCGGTTAGTCCATGCCGAAGCTTTTCTCTCCCACTTTTCCACCCCGGTGTATCGCTATCCTTGTCAGTTTAAACCGTCGGGTCGCGTCTACTGGATGTTATTATGCGACAGACAGCTAATGAGATACTAACCAGTTGCCATGGCAACGCGGAACATATGACGTTGATTCAATTATGGTCTTTCATCGAATTTGAGTCGGAGATATGCGTTTTAATTTGGTTTGCAATTAAGAGTATAAATGGCATTTATTTATCTTTGGCCCGATCCGACCAAACGTTATCTGAGGATAAAAATTAAATCTATGGTATAATCACGTATAACCAAACTTATAACGGAATCTATGGCATAATGGAATGACAACCATAAGTACCTACAGCCACACCTAAGAGCCACACATCAAAGTATGCAGAACTGTCCAATTTATTCAATCGACTCTCATCTTACTGTCATACACATTAGGTTGAATATCAATTGAGGAAATTTGACAGGTTGTGGTAACCTGATGTGTGGCTGACTGTACTTCGTGCTGAGGACCAACGTAATCGTCAAGTCTGCGCTATACTGGATGACGGCTAACTAACCGAACAAGATTCAAAAATGTGAAAAATCTTCCTACGTTTGAGCTTACGTCACAAAAATCATCTTGTCATACACGTATACAAATCAACATGAAACGTAGGGGAAACACATAATGACATAAAAATCGTTCAAAACGTGGACGTCACAAAAACTCGCCCTACCATACCGCTCGTAAACAAACCTGCACTTAACCACACCGTTTTTCTCAGCTTGCGTGTGCGCAGCAATCCCTCTCTTTCCCTCTTCCCTTTCCTACATACGTCCATCTCATGTGGTCATCATAATATTGTAAACTTGACCTTATCGCAGCGACTTTAATTATATCTTGTCATTCTTGTAGAATCGCGCGAAGGCGACACGCGTTAGTCTCAAGTGAAAAATAAGTGCAAAAAACTATTGGAATAGTGTTAAGTGCTTTGCTAAAATGGTAAGCGTTATGCTGTTTAGTTATATTAATAGTGATAGTTTAAGAAGGATTTAACTAGTGTTGTGTTGTGGCAGTGTTAAAATGTCGTGAACCGGTTTATTGGCATTGGAGGTAGTTCGTTCCGGATGTCAAAACGAGAAAGGAACAACAGGAAAAAGTTGCAAAAACTGCATTTTAATGCGCATGGGCAAATTTGTTAATTAACAAAAATTAACACTTAACATGATATTCGTATATTATGACACGTTAACGTCGTAACACCCAAGCAAAAGGCATTTGGTTCTTACGACGTAAAATTTCTTTGTTGTTGTTCAAATGTATTGTTATATAACGCATATTTTCCGTAAAATAAGTCAGAATCATGAAGGCCAAATAGTTTAAGCACGGGAAGCGAATTCCATAAAATTAATAGATGCTTAATTTGAAAACATCATTCCTATAAAAGGAAGTCTTTGATCAAGTTTCGTACATGATAAAAAAACTTGATTTATCAAGCGATTTAGTACTCAAAATAACGTTTTTATAAATTAAAATTAATAATGATTGTCCGGTCAATTAATTTGATAGCATTGATGACGACATCCGTCAATATTTTCCTTTATTTATCTGTACCATTTATAAAGAGATAACATCTAAAGACAACCACAAGGCTTAGGTATATTGCAAACCGAATAGACAAAACGAATGCGCGGTGTAATCGACACCCAGCGACATCTATTGTCAAAGATTACTAAGCAAAATTTAAGTGAGGGCGCGGGCCACTAGTTAATTTATATAGGATCTCTAACATAGATACCATATAACTTAAAATCAGTTTTATATTAAGAGGGTAAATGTTTGACTACTTAACAAATTTATCTTTATGTGCAGAAACTAGGATACCTAAATTAATAATAAGTTAAGAAAAAGGAAAGAAGACGGATAATAGGAAATATTACTTGCATATTTTAGTGACTCAAGCAATTGCAATGAATGGAACCACCCAAAATTCTTTGTTCTTTGAATGTAACTTTAGGTAATACAACAAGTTTTTTTAACATGTTATCAATTAGTTAATAGCAATCTGTGGTTAAACGTTAGAATAATAATTATATAAATTGTTTTCATTAGTGGCCATAGTATGTCCATCAAAGTACACAAAAACTATCAAATTTCTTCAATGGAATCTGATCTTACCGTCTTATACATTAGGTTGAATATAAATTGAAGAAGTTTGACTATACAACCAGCCTGTTGTGGTCAAAAAAAATTATTGATAGGTACTTCGTTAGGGGGCGTTGTAACTAATTTTTTTTCAAGGTAGATAGATAGATAAATCGTTTATTGCAGCAAAAGACACACATGCACATACAAATTACAATTTGGAATAAATGGGACAAATATTTCGGAACCGAACAATTACTTATTGTTCCTTGCCCTGCATGTGTGCCGCAGCGGTGCAATGGGCAAAAGCTCAGTGGCATTTTAACTCAGGGAGCAAAACACTGATTTTCAGCCTTGGTTCAGGTACAACCCTTAATGCCTAAGTAACCCCTACTTAACTTATTTTTTGGAAGAATATTTTAAAAACCAAGAGCAATGGTAACTCATTGCTAAATAAAATATTATCACTGATCTATAATTGTTCGACAATATGATTGTGCTGTGCAAAATGACTGCGACAAACCCCAAAAAAACACTATAATATAATTTTTTCAATAATGCTTATCATTATGCTATTTACTAGAGATGCGCCGAATATTCGGTTGGTATTCGGTATTCGGCATATTCGGCACTTTTTTCACTATTCGTATTCGGCCGAATTATTCGGTTTTAGTGCCGAATATATTCGGTTTGACTATTTCTATTTTCCTGGCTATATGACATGGAATTTAAAAGGTCAAGTGTGTGTTTTTGTAAATTAAATAAAACAGGCGAAGAATGTGTTAAAAAACTAATAAATGAAAGCAATTAAACATGAAATCAACATGTATTTGACATCTAAAGTCCACATATTTATTTCCTACCCTTATAGTATGTAGCTAACATTAACTTAAAAAAAAATACCTAGGTAATTGATTTATTTTTAAGCCAGATCAATCAATATCAATTTTATTATTTATTTTTATTCTTAAAAATATCTGGAATTTTTTTAAACAATAATTATAAAGCTTTGTTTTTAAACTGTGATCAAAATTTTAAATTTAATAAAAACACTTTTTAATAAAAACGTAGGTATGTGGCAAATTATTATAAATAAAAATATGAATCAACAATAAATAATTTTATAATAAGTTATTTAATGATATTATTATTATTAAAAGACCGCCGTGTCCCACTGCTGGGCAAAGGCCTCCCTACCCCTCTTCCACATTTCACGATCCTGATTAATAATTTAATGATAAATAATTTTATTTTTGTTAGGTATGTACTTTTTGATATTCTTTGCAATTTATTCTTAAGTAGGTGCTCTTAAAAATCATCAAAGAGTCCAGGTGGTACTCGACCTTTAACATACCACCACCCACCGCATACCAGAACAGCCAACCGGTATGTGGAGGGTTGTGGGTTCGAGTCCCACTTGAACCCTGCGATGATTTTATTAAGTCGAGGGGTGAAAGGCTATTTGTTTTAAGCGACACTTTGGGCGATATTGAGTTATATACATATTCGGAATCAGCGAATTTTTCTGCGTCGATTGAGCTGGGTTTCATAATTAATAGACGACTTTTTTGGCGCTTCAAACAATGAAAATTTTGGCCTCATTTTA
Organism: Cnaphalocrocis medinalis; assembly: GCA_014851415.1. NCBI lineage: Eukaryota > Metazoa > Arthropoda > Insecta > Lepidoptera > Crambidae > Cnaphalocrocis > Cnaphalocrocis medinalis. The sequence goes on from CM026295.1 coordinate 10,766,032, forward strand.
GAACATTGATGTATGAAACGCCAAAAATCGGTATCATTTTTAGAGACCATGGATATGAACCATACACAAACGCAACTAAAATCCGCTTAAACATGTTTTGCAATCACAATAATAGTACTCAATGGCGGTTTAAAGCGTTTTTCCTGTAACTACTTTTTGCTAAAACTGTGACTTAAATCATTTTGAATTCCACCAAAAGTTATCTTAGCTGTCGCTTAAAACATTATGCTTTATTCAAAAAAACATGTGACAAGGCGTTTCAACCTTTTTGTTTTTTATCCACTTTCATCATACCATGTCGTTTAAATCATTATCATCCTTATCAAAATTTTACTAGCATGTCGTTTCAGAAATTTATCCGCATTCTTGAAATTAATTAAGTGTCGGTCAAACATACCCCACATTTAAGCTGAGTTATTTGAAACACTTATCAAACCTCAAAATTGTGATATCTATGTCCATTCAGACATTGAAATATTATTATGGTACTATTTAGCCACGGCGGATCAAACCATTTTTGTTCGCCGCCGACGTCTTTCCCCACCTCTTGCGCCGAGTGCTTAAAAGTCTGTCGCGAACCGTGATAACGAATGTATGTATGCGCAGTGCTGGAATAATTGCTGAAGGCTGATTTAAAAGTCAGGGTATGTGGCTGTCTCATGGGACGACCTGGCCGTGGTGGAGGGTACTTCTCCCCCAGCCAGTCAGTTGCCCGGTGAGGCATTCTTGAGTGTTCTGGGCGTGGTTTTGGGCCGCTCAGTACACCACGCTCAGTAATTCTCGCCGGGGACCTCAACGCAAAATCTGTCGCGTGGGGGAACCAGACCACGGATCAGTGGGGTCGCATCCTGCAGAAGTGGGCGGTGGCGAGTGTTCTCACCCTCCTAAATAACTTAACCCATGCGTGCGTGCAGCGGAACAGCGGATCGGTGGTGGACATCACTTTTGCCACCCCGTCCATAGCCGCGTGCACCGCTGACTGGCGGGTGGACGACGCCGGGTCGCTGTTTGACCTGCGATACATAAGTTATGGGGTCGGCGCTAGGGGCACAGGGGCCAACGAGAAGGCCTTCTCCTTTCCCGTGCTGGGTGCTGCCCAAATCGGACAAGGACAATGCCAATGGCTCCTGGATGAGGTGAGAAAGCTGCTGGAAAGAAGTAGCTTCCCACCTCACCGCGCATCTAGAGGACATGGGCTTCAACCTCTAAGGCTTAGTATGGATTCAGGGCGGGCCAGTCTACGGTTGACGCCCTGAAACGTTTGAAAAAAGAGACGGAGGAGGCCGCTGAAGAGGGGAAGGGAGTTGTTGCTGTATCCTTAGACATAAAAAATGCGTACAACTCTCTCCCTACGACGCACAATACTGGAGACACTCTGCTATTTTCGAGTGCCGCAGTACTTGACCATCCTCATCGAGAATTATCTCGATGAACCTGAGGTCATGTACGTGGACAAATCAGGCGCCCGGCGACGCATCGTAGAGACCGGTGTTCCGCAGGGGTTCCTCCTTGGGCCCCTACTCTGGAACATTGGGTATGACTGGGTCCTGCGCGGCCATCTCCTTTGGGACATGGGTATCATCTGCATACCAGATGACACCTTCTGTCATCTGCATAGCAGATGACACCTTGTCACGCCTCGGGGGAGACCTTTGAAAAAGCCGCGGCGGACTCAGTCATAGAGAGGGTGCGGTGCCTGGTTCGCCGTAAAAAAGACCGAGGTGATCTGTTTCCGCGGGCTGGTAATAGGCTTCGCTCCGTCAGGCACATTGCTATCTGAGGTCCCCAGGTTCCGGTCAAGGCGAGTTGCGTTATCTCGGCTTCACCCTGGACCCGCGACTCCTCAGGGTAGCTCAGGTAGTAGGGTAGTAGTAGACACGCTTTCGTGGCTGCTGCTGAACTAGGGCGGACCAGGATCCAGGCACCGACGGCTCTAAGCCGGCATCCTGCTATCAATGACGCTAAATGGGGCGCCAGTCTGATCGGATTCCCTAGCAAAATCGGAAAACCTTCCTTTCCTGCGGGAGCCTCAGCGGGTGATGGCGCAGCGGATCGCTCGAGTTTACCGAATGGTAAGTTTTGGTGCAGCCTGTTTGCTCGCTGAGACCTCTCTCTCGTCGTACTCGCCGGCGTATAGAAGTAGCGGGCAGTAGGAAAGTCTACTGCCCCATCAAGCGGGAGGCCGTGCGGAAGGAAGCTCCTGAGGCGATGGTCTGAGCACCTCGTACGGCCGGAGAACGCTCGACGCGCTCGCCCCGGTCTTGGACCGGTGGCTGGAGCGGAGCCACGGTGTCGTCTTCTTTCGGATGGTGCAAGTAATAACCGGGTATGGTTGCATTGGCGTCACACACCCTAACGGTGTGTGCGTCTTAAGCTCCGCAGCACTATGCATTAGTGTCGAGGGTCGGCCAAGACCTCTCACTGGTTAGTATAGCGAGAGCTATACTAGCGAGTGATGAGGCCTGGAAGGACTTCGCTGCCTTTAGCGAGCACGTGATGGCAGCGAAGGAGTCTACGTACGTCTCCTCCCTCTCCGTGAAAGGCGTCCACCGGTGACAACTGATAAGTGATATCAACTGATAAGAAGATTTGTGAAAACTTTTAATAATAACACATAATTTTGTTTTTGATTTAAAGAAAACATCGTCTCCACTAACATCTAAACTTAAAAATAAGAAATAATTTCATGGTATCATTGACCATTCTTTAAAAAGTTATAGAAGTAAATGCTATTTAATACAAGTGCAGTTGTTTCAAATTGTTGTTTAAGCTATTTTAATTTGACCCTGAAATATTTAATTTTGGAGTTTAAACCAAATAGATTTTACCCTATCCAATCAGTAAAATGTTTGTTAAATCATTTCGCCTTACTCTGAAATACAGTGCAAGTTACACTTAAATCAATTTGCTTGCAGCTGTTAACAGAATAAAGTGTCGGTTCAATCATTTTGCCTTACTCTACTAAGTGGGCATTTTGTATTAAGTGACATTTTTTTTCGAAGATATTATCATTATAAAGTGAAGAATGTAACCAGAATTTGGGCCTTTTAAAACTAAACCGATTTGTAAAACTTGCAGGCAAAAATATCAAATAGTTTAGATTTTATGATTTTTTTTTCCGAAATCGAAAACTTTAAAACGCTCTCCTGTAAAGTTGCAAAAATGTCGCTTAAAACAAATAGCCTTTCACCCCTCGAAGTGTATTATTTACCTAATAGACACAGAATACGTTAAGAAAATATCTGACATGGAAGGAATAAACACTTAAGTTATATCTCAGTACGAATTGACTTATTTTCGGTCCGGTTGAAATTCTAAAGAAAGTTTTAAAGACTTAGTATCTAGTATACATAGAAGGGAGATCAGAAACAAGAAAATCGTAAACCGAATAATTCGGCCGAATATCCGGTTCGGTAAAGATTGAACCGAATATTATTCGGTATTCGGTTATTCGGTGAAACCACTATTCGGCGCATCACTACTATTTACCAAACTTAAATAGACCTAACATGATAAGCAAAGCTAGTAGCTAGTTACTTAATTAGCAAGTACAGTTTAATGACCTATTAATTGATATTGGATAATTATCCATGAATACCTAGGTACTTAATAAATCAAATTGTAATGTAGTTACTACCATATGGAGGGAACAGATCGTGAGGAAACCTGCTTGTTTTGGTTAGTTTCTGAAACTTCTAATGTATGTTTCCCCTGTTAACGTCGTAAGACCCAAAAGCCTTTTAAAACCCATAAAACAATTGATTTTCTATTGTCTGCCGTCTGGGCGTTACGACGTTAAAGGGTTGCGAAGACCAAACTCCCCAAAAGAATCATGGTGTAGGTAAGAGTAACCCGGGCACTTTTTAGGCGGATGGCAAAATCTCTGCTTTATCCTTGTCGAGGAAGAAAAGGGGGCGGCATCAGTACGCCACTGCACTAAGTAGGTTTAACGTCGTAAGGACCAGACAGCAGACACAATAGAAAAACGATTGTTTTATGCCTTTTAAAAGGCTTTTGGGGCAAACTAGTTTTCCGCTCCGGGCGGCGGACCCAACACACCTCCAACATTTAAAGAGCTTTATTTCTAAAGTATTCATCATCATCATTATCAGCAACCCACGCTCGTCTACTGCTGGACATAGGTTTCCCCTAATGCACGCCACCTCTCCCTATTTTCGGCCACTCTCATCCAGCCCACACCAGTCAGCCTTCGAATGTCATCATCCCATCTTGTCGCAGGGCGTCCAACACTACGCTTACCGAGTCGCGGTCTCAAGGACTTTACGGTTCCAACGGTTGTCAGTTCTGCGGCTAATGTCACCAGCCCACTGCCACTTCAGTTTTTCTAAAGTACCTATTATCCCGCCCTAACCGAAACAAATTATGTCAATACGAGTATTTGGCCGGATGGCGCATTTGGTAGTGACCCTGCCTCAAACGTCAAAGGTCCTGGGTTCGGTCCCCACCCTGGACAAACATTCGTGTGATGAATACTTGTGTTTGTTCAGTGTCAGGGTTATTTAAGTATTATATTTGTGATCCTCTGTTGTCTGATATCCGTAACACAGCTGCTTTTAGCTACATAGTACGGAGTCAGGTCAATGTATAAGATGTTGTGTGAATTTATTTATTTTATAAGCTAAACACAGCGCAAGCACTGCTTCACGCCGATATCTGTGATGCCGTATTCACTCCAGCCGGTTAGTCCGTGCCGAAGCTTTTCTCTCCCACTTTTCCACCCCGGTGTATCGCTATCCTTGTCCGTTTAAACCGTGTCGCGTCTACTGGATGTTATTATGCGACAGACAGCTAATGAGATACTAACCAGTTGCCATGGCAACGCGGAACATTATGACGTTGATTCAATTATGGTCTTTCATCGAATTTGAATCGGAGATATGCGTTTTAATTTGGTTTTCAATTAAGAGTATAAATGGCATTTATTTATCTTTGGCCCGATTCGACCAAACTTTATCCGAGGATAAAATTAAATCTATGGTATAATTACTTATAACCAAACTTATAACGGAATCTATGGTTTATCGGAATGACGACCATAAGTACCTACAGCCACACCTAAGAGCCACACATCAAAGTATACAGAACTGTCCAATTTATTCAATCGACTCTCATCTTACTGTCATACACATTAGGTTGAATATCAATTGAGGAAATTTGACAGGTTGTGGTAGCCTGATGTGTGGCTGACTGTACTTCGTGCTGAGGACCAACGTAATCGTCAAGTCTGCGCTATACTGGATGACGGCTAACTAACCGAACAAGATTAAAAGATGTGAAAAATCTACCTACGTTTGAGCTTACGTCACAAAATCATCTTGTTATACACGTATACAAATAAACATGAAACGTAGGGGAAACACATAATGACATAAAAATCGTTCAAAACGTGGACGTCACAAAAACTCGCCCTACCATACCGCTCGTAAACAATCCTGCACTTAACCACACCGTTTTTCTCAGCTTGCGTGTGCGCAACAATCCCTCTCTTTCCCTCTTCCCTTTCCTACATACGTCCATCTCATGTGGTCATCATAATATTGTAAACTTGACCTTATCGCAGCGACTTTAATTATAATCTTGTCATTCTTGTAGAATCGCGCGAAGGCGACACGCGTTAGTCTCAAGTGAAAAATAAGTGCAAAAACTATTGGAATAGTGTTAAGTGCTTTGCTAAAATGGTAAGCGTTATGCTGTTTAGTTATATTAATAGTGATAGTTTAAGAAGGATTTAACTAGTGTTGTGTTGTGGCAGTGTTAAAATGTCGTGAACCGGTTTATTGGCATTGGAGGTAGTTCTCCGTTCCGGATGTCAAAACGAGAAAGGAACAACAGGAAAAAGTTGCAAAAACTGCATTTTAATGCGCATGGGCAAATTCGTTAATTAACAAAAATTAACACTTAATAATTATGATATTCGTATATTATGACACGTTAACGTCGTAACACACAAGCAAAAGGCATTTGGTTCTTACGACGTAAAATTTCTTTGTTGTTGTTCAAATGTATAGTTATATAACGCATATTTTCCGTGAAATAAGTCAGAATCATGAAGGCCAAATAGTTTAAGCACGGGAAGCGAATTCCATAAAATTAACAGATGCTTAATTTGAAAACATCATTCCTATAGAAGGAAGTCTGATCATGTTTCGTAACATGATACAAAAAAACTTGATTTATTAAGCAATTTAGTACTCAAAATAACGTTTTTATAAGTTAAAATTAATAATGATTGTCCGGTCTATTAATTTGATAGCATTGATGACGACATCCGTCAATATTTTCCTTTATTTATCTGTACCATTTATAAAGAGATAACATCTAAAGACAAGGCTTAGGTATATTGCAAACCGAATAGACAAAACGAATGCGCGGTGTAATCGACACCCAGCGACATCTATTGGCAAAGATTAGCAAAATTTAAGCGAGGGCGGGCCACTAGTTAATTTATATAGGATCTAACATAGATACTATAACTTAAAATCAGTTTTATAATGGGGGTAAATGTTTAACTACTTAACAAATTTATCTTTATGTGCAGAAACTAGGATACCTAAATTAATAATAAGTTAAGAAAAAGGAAAAGAAGACGAATAATAGGAAATATTACTTGCATATTTTAGTGACTCAAGCAATTGCAATGAATGGAACCACCCAAAATTCTTTGTTCTTCGAATGTAACTTTAGGTAATACAACAAGTTTTTTTAACATGTTATCAATTAGTTAATAGCAATTCTGTGGTTAAACGTTAGAATAATAATTATATAAATTGTTTTCATTAGTGGCCATAGTACGTCCATCAAAGCACATAAAAACTATCAAATTTCTTCAATGGTCTCGATCTTACTGTCTTACCTATATACATTAGGTTGAATATAAATTGAAGAAGTTTGACTATACAACCGCCTGTTGTGGTCAAAAAATTTATTGATAGGTACTTCGTTAGGGGGCGTTGTAACTTAATTTTTTTTTTCAAGTTACAACCCTTGATGCCTAAATAACCCCTACTGAACTTATTTTTTTGGAAGAATAATTTAAAAACCAAGAGCAATGGTAACTCATTCCTAAATAAAATATTATCACTGATCAATAATTGTTCGACAATAGGATTGTGCTGTGCAAAATGACTGCGACAAACCCCAAAAAAACACTATAGTATAATTTTTACAATAATGCTTATCATTATGCTATTTACCAAACCTAAATTGACCTTACATGATAAGCAAAGCTAGTAGCTAGTTACTTTAATTAGCAAGTACGGTTTAGTGACCTATTAATTGATATTGGGTAATTATCCATGAATACCTACTTAATAAATCAAATTGTAATGTAGTTAATATCAAATGGACGGAACAAATCGTGAGGAAACCTGCACTTTTTGGTTAGTTTCTGAAACTTCTAATGTATGTTTCCCCTGTTAACGTCGTATGACCCAAAATACCCTTTTAAAAGCCATAAAACCATTGTTTTTCTATTGTCTGATGTTTGGGCCTTACGACGTTAAAGGGTTGCGAAGGTCAGACGTGTGTCACCTCATTGTAACTACCAAACTCCCCCAATTAATCATGGTCTAAGAGTAAACCGGGCACTTTTTAGGCGGATTTTTTTTATGTCAAAGGTAGCAGACAAGCAGGCGGATCACCTGATGGTAAGCGGATGGCAAAATCTCTGCTTTATCCTTGTCGAGGAAGAAAAGGGGGTGACATCAATACACCACTGCACTAAGTAGGTTTAACGTCGTAAGGACCAGACAGCAGACACAATAGAAAATCGATTGTTTTATGCCTTTTAAAATGCTTTTGGGTCTTACGACACGACGTTAAAGGTGGCCAAATATCTTCCGCCCCGGGCGGCGGACACCCCACGCTACTCTACTGACAATTCGCTAAAAATGGATTTAATTTGATACCGATTCTGCACATCGCATCAAAACAGCGAATTCCCAAACATACAGACGAGTTTCTACAAAGGAGGTCAACAAACGGTTATAATAGGTAATATGTAGATTATACACACAGATACCACTGTGAGATTCGAGTTGGTATCTTCTGTATGTCATTAGGACAGAGGCACAGTAATATTATCGAGTGTAAGCTTCTAAGTATTATTGAAATTCTAGACTATAGTGTCTAACATATCGACAGAGTCCTATAAAGGGTTAAAATTGTCGCCGCCAATTAAGGCTCCTACAAAAGGACGCTTTTCGGCGTTTTCATAATCTAAAACTAATGTGACCAAGGACTATGACTGTATGGATATAGTATAGAACAATAAATAGGTACTAATACTTCGTTTTGAGCAACTTTGAGACGCAAGTATCGCGGATTCGATTCCCGCACCATACAAACAGGTGTGTTTGTTAATGATACGGTATTTGTGTTGTGGTCGTGATAGAGTCAACAACAAAAGTTCTGTTAAATACACTTCTATTTGACCACATAGAAAAAACCAAAAAACTTGAAAAGGTATTTTTTTAAATACTCTTTTTTTTGGCTAAGGGCTGATTTTTCAATCGTCTGATAACAGTTAACAGACCGATAAAATGTAATCCAATTAATAGTAACTGTCACTCTATGTTATACAATTATAGTAAGATGTAAGACAACTTTAATTCGCCGGGTAACTCTTTATTGGTCTGTTAAATTTTATCAGACAATGGAAAAATCGGCCCTAAGTCTATTGGGCTAGAAAGTATTTCCCTAAAACCATCAATGTCATGCCTACTTAAAAATGAAAGTCATTTTGATAAATTCACTCTCATGTTTTTAACGAAATAGAAAGTGATTCAGAACTCGTGTTTGAGCTAAGGACATTACAAGATAAGTTTTTTTGTCCTATCAAATTCCTAATTTACGTCTTCTCTCTCTCTTGTTTTAAGAACATTAAGCTTAAAAATTGTATCAAATGGCGGCGCTAGTACGCCCTACCAGTCGCCTTAAGTGTCTAAATATAGCTTCAGCTTTAGTTTGTACTTCTATTTAAAGAACAATGACTTTTTACTTTTTCATCCAACGTCACTTACTGACTTAGATACCTACCTACTAACTTATTAAACATTGGTATGTTTATTACCTGCATGGGTACGGCCATTCGTCATGCTATTGAGGAAATAAATATTCAATAACTGAGTACTTAATTTTATGAAATAATTGCAATTAATTGTGGCAGGTTTTAAACACGATGTTGTTCGAACAAGTTTTACTAAAACTTAGAGACTGATGTATCTTACCTTTAAAATGTTACTGTAAAAGCTCGAAGTACTTACGGTAAATCTTAAGATTCAAGTGTAAGTCTTAAGATTAACCGACATTAGTTGGTAAATGTAAGTCAAGGGTTGCAGGTTCGATCCCCGCACAGTACAAACATTTGTGTGCATGAACATGTTTGTTTGTATTGGTCTGGTGTTTTTTATGTATTATAAGTATGTATTTACAAAAGAAAATTATTATACGTAGGTATATATTTGTAATTCCACTGTTGGTTCTGATATCTGTAACACAGGTGCTTGAGCTACCTATCTCAGAGTCAGACCAATGTATGTGATGTAGTGTAATATTATATTATATTATTATATTCTGAAAATACAACGATTTCTCGAGCTTTGGCGGGTAACAGCTAGTCTAAATATGAATTGCATAAAGCCTTTGTAAGGACGGGTTACATCAAGCTAGCATCCTAACCAGTTTTATGTCATCGGTGCAATGTACTGGTGCACAGCCATTTTGTATTTATTATAACTGGCCAATCAGGTCCTTCAGCACGAGACCCGTTTGAGGACGAGATGCTCTTGACCGTCTCATACAAAACTTATATAGAAAAATATAGTCTATACTATTTATAAAGAGATAACTTCTATAGACAACGACAAGGCTTATAGGCAAACCGAACGCTTGCGCGATGTAATTTAGCACAGCACCATCTATTGGTTCATTTCTGAATTACGGTCCCGAAGCGAAGTGAGGGCGGGCCACTAGTAAGAAATAAATGCGCCAGACAATCACACCAATCAACCTGGTCTCAAATTAGGGCAACCCCTGTACTATGAGTACCAGATGACGAATAGGTAACTGGGGGCGTCAACCCAGAACACCCAGACCAAAACTTAGAAAAAGTAGTTTCCTAAATTGACTAGACCGGGAGTCAAACCCGGTACCTTTAGCCACTACGCCATCGAGGCCGTCAAACTCAAGTAAAGTAACTTATTAACTTACTTCGCTCGGCGATTCAAAGGCCTTGATTCCGACGTCAAAGTTCACCATGCCTTTCTGGCTATGCCAAGTTTGATCAGTCGGGTTATCGGGTTTTTTAAACTCTTAGGTAATAAATAACAATGTTTTTTTAATATTTAATAAATATTAATAATAAGTTAGGTACTTAATTCACCCAAATCTCATTTCCAACTTTCGTTCATTTTATCGTGTAATTGGGTATTTGACTAATCTCGATATAGTAAAAAATATTGATACTCTATCAAAATATTGGTAAATAAGAACCACTGGCCAACATTTTCAGTTAAAAATATAACGTCTAGCTGGTTTTGTAAGCATTCAAAGTTTCATAGCCAAGTCCATTTTTTATGTATAAAATAAAAAAAACCTATATATATACATCATTGAAATACCCGTACATTTCCACCAACTTTTATTATAAAACCATTTACATAAACGAAACATTTGATATAGCTACCAAACAAAATTTACTAGACGCGCACACAGAAGTTTGAGTTGTGACGTCACTATTCAATAGCCATTTGTATAGAGCGTTTTTGGGCTTAGCCAAAATATGTGCTCTTAAAGTTGTGATATTTCAGGTAATTCAAATGAGAATCAAGTGATTCTTTCAACGATGTTTCTTAAATTGAGGCGTCTTTTGATTAAACACATAAAAACATTTTAGTCAAATACCCATCGCTTGGAGCCCAGGGTACGCTTAGAGCCATAATTCAGGATTTTTTAGGGAGTCTAGTGAGCTATTATTTTTTTTGTCCGAATCGACGGCATTCTGTAGGTATGTACGTACAGCCACAGATCAAAGTATATAAAAATGTAAAATTTCCTCATTCCATTCTCACCTTTATGTCAAACGCGTTTGGTTCATTATCAATTGAGGAAATTTGACAGATTGTGGTAACCTGATGTGTGGCTGTCTGTACTTCGCAACCCTTTGGAACCAGACCAACTGAATCATGGTTACACGTTTCAGAAACTATCCGAAACGTGCATGTTTCATCAGTGTACCTACTACTAACTACTGATTAAAAATTATTAATCGTCCGTTGGCAGTTGAGGAAAACATTAGGTACCTACATTCTCGAGTTAGATAACGTGCAGTGGACCATGCGTCTGCGCATAAGTACCTACTAGGAAACATATCTGCAATTATTACCATTATTATGATATTACCATCGGCATTTGACATGAATGGGCCGGCTCGACCGGAGTAATACCACGTCCTCACAGAAAACCGGCGTGAAGCAGTGCATGCGCTCTGTTTCGTTGAGTGAGTGAGGATACCGGAGGCCCAATCCAGGGAAGGGATTTAAAAGTTAAGCAGCGCACTTGTGACACCACTGGTGTTGCAGGTGTCCATGAGAGGCGGTAATCGCTTACCATCAGGTGATCCGTCTTCTCGTCTGCCAACTATCTCACTTAATGTGTTAGATAGGATATCATATTATTATCTGTTAAGTATACGCCAATGCTACAATCGTAATAACTTTACAAAAAATATAATATTTTATTCTGGAGTGCACTTAAGAATTTATGATTCGAGTAATCTGAAAATCATTGTTAAAAGTGGCTACTTTTAACAACAACAACAACAACAGTTTGGGTAAAACTCAAATCTCAAAATATTGTAATCTTCTTCGAGTGCACTCCAGTGAGTTGTATGGAATAAACAGTCCAAAAATTAATCTCTATTATTTAAAATGCATTGGCATCGCTACTGTACACGATACACAGCCTTAATGCGGCCAAAATTTCGCAAACCGCTGGCGATTATGAAATACGTCTAGTGCCTAATTCCGCAGTCAATATGGTCTAAGTAATGAGTCGATAACCCTCGTTAATAGACTTGGCCAAAATAGTTCACTCAACTAAAAATAATCATAGTGTAACTAACCATGGCGCTTGCAACAGCACCGTAATAGAAGAAACTCAAAAATAAAGTATAGTAAAGTTAATACTTTACTATACTTTATTTTTGAGTTACTTCTTATGATGTCAATGATGTCGGATTAAGAGATCGCTATTAGCGATAAGGCCGCCGATATTGCATTTGCTAATTACTAATGGAACTCAAGTGGAAATGGGCAGGACACCTAGCTAGGCGAGGTGATGGCAGGTGCATTAGCATTAGCATATGTAGGGTATATCTATCAACATGAATTGGCCCCCATGTTTCTTTACACATTATTTTAGGGCACCATTCGGTAAGGAGCTTACTCCACCTGCCATCACCTCGCCTAGCTAGGTGTCCTGCCCAATTCCACTTGAGTTCCATCAGTAATTAGCAAATGCAATATCGGCGACCTTATCCGCTAATAGCGATCTCTTAATCCGACATCATTGACATGACATCATAGAGAAAAATAATAGATAGGTAATTTAAATTCCGGGTTTAAAGAAATGCTTTGCCCACAGCTTCGCTCGTGGTAAATTCGGGGTAGCACGGAGGGGCAAAAAGTAGCCTATGTTGCTCTTCATCCCTTCAACTACCTCCATTTAAAAAATCACGTCAATTCGTCGCTCCATTTTGCCGTGAAAGAGAGTTAAACATACAGACAAACAGACACTTTTCGGTGAGTGAACGGCTTCATAAGTGAAATAGTAGGAACGTTTGAACTTAATCAGAAACTGGCCAAGTCTACTTGTTATTGGATTACGAGCTGACCTGGTTAAAACCCGCATTATCCGTAAATAATGGGGGTCGTGAAATTGAGCAAGGTTGTTAAATAAAGCTGTATTTTCGATTTTGGCGGTTATTGGGCCTGTCTTTTTATGATTTATTAGAGGTCTGCCTATTTTTTTCTTGCTTTCCGATTTTTTAATAGTTAGATACATTAAGACTATGAGGTACCGGACATAAAATATCATTAATATCGATCCGACAATTAATGTAAAACTTTTAATACCACGAGTACAAGCAGCACTAACTTAAGCGAAGCAAAGATTTGAAATTATTTTAGAAGGACCTTAATTTTTTACATACCGAGAATTTTAAGGGTAGGCAGCGCACTTGTGACTCCACTGGAGTTGCAGGGTCACCATTGTCCATGGGATGAGGTTATCACTTACATCCGCCCTCTCACATAAAAAACTAGATTTAATGAACGCCCCTTATTGGTTTAAGTAACGGACCAGGCGTGATCTGGGTGTCCTGGCTGCGAACGTCCTGGCTGCGAAAGTAGTTCCACAGGATAGTAGCGCATTATCTCAGAAAAACTGCCACGCGATGATGGTTTAAACATATAATAAAATTCCTGTAGACATAAGATTGTTACCCGACAATTTATTTATAATAAAGCTACGTAAATATGTATTAGAATTTTTTTTTTATAATTTAAATGAATTCTTTGATATGAAATAATAATTTAATATAGGTAATATGTTCAAAAGTATGTTTGATGTAGCATGATAGAATACACCTACGAATTTAATATTGAATGTGTTTTAGTTGGCTAAGTTATATGGTATTAATAATGTGTAATTACATATATAAATAAATGTAAATTAAAATAATACTATCATAATAATCATAATTATTATATAAGTTTGCAAGCCGCCTGTGGCGAAACATGAGATCTGCTCTAAAATGTATTATCTGTAAATATTACCATGTTTAACGCAAATAAAAAATATTCTATTCTAATTCTATAAACATACGAGTACCTCGGATTTGTTTACACTAATCCGCATTATACATTAGATTCCTAAATACACTTGACCGGGAATCGAACCCAGGACCTTTCGCGCTTCGGGCGATCACCTTAGCCACTGCTCCATCGACGCCGTCAAGCTGATACTTAACTTAGATTTAGTAAGCCCCCTGTAAAAGCATCTATACAGGGTGTATCTGTGAACATTTTCATCCCTTTAACCACGTGTTCCACCAACCATTATGAACAACATTTGTTCTATGACTTTTGAAATTTCGCATAAAAAAATTTCATCTCCCCATACAAAGTCGGTCACGTGACTTGGTCATTTTGTATGGGGAGACGAAAATTTTTTCGAAGAATTTGGAAAAGTGGTTGAACAAATGTTGTTCAGAATGGTTGGTAGAACACATGGTTAAAGGGATGTAAATGTTCACAGATACACCCTGTATCTATCTTTTTCTCTTTCCAGATCCGGCACCTAACCTGCCTTTTCCTGATCGCCATCGCAGTGCCATCATACGAGCAGGATGTCCCGCGGTCGCCGTGTCCCAACGTGTTCCAGTACGAGCCGCCCGGGACGGAGCCGGGACGGTGGTACGGGACAGTCAACTTGTCCACGGACAGCACGCTTCACTCGTTATGGCTGAATATTGTGCTGGATGCGAAGGCAGACATACTTGGCGTGAGTATCTTCACTAGTGTTTTTTTATGTGATAGGGAGCAGACGAGCAGGCGGATCACCTGATGATAGCCGCCGCCCATGGACACCCGCAACACCAGTGGAGTCACAAGTGCGCTGCCAAAGTTTTTTCCCCTTCGCCCCCGGGTGGGTAACCTCACTCACTCGGCGAAACACAACACAGGGGCTGCATTACGCCGGTTCTTTGTGAGGCAGGTGGTATCACTCCGCTCGAGGCGGCCCTTTCTCGAAGCGTGGCTTTCCCACAGTTAAATTTTATTTATTATGCAAGGATTAGGCATGGCAACAATTATTTTTTATCACCATTCATCATCATTTCAGCTAATAGACGTCCACTGCTGGACATAGGCCTTCCTCAAAGTTCTTCTACAGTCCTGTGTGACCTGCATCCAAGGGACTAACGTGGTCCTCACGAGATCGGCAGTTGACCTTGTGGGAGGCCTGCCACGGCTGCGACTTGTACGCTGCCTTAACTCAAGGACCTCACCCCAACCGCCGTCTGTTCTCACAATGTGTCTTGCCCATTGCTACTTTTTTATGTCCCAGTGGAAATGCGTAACGCATAACCATACCCCGGCTTAGTCTGACTCCCCCCACAAGAAGCGAGGGTTTACCGACTTAAACCCCTGAGCACCATAATCATTCCCATCATCATGCATCATTAAGTGAGGAGTGATCGCGATGATGGGTACGAAATTTGGTCCTCGATCCTCGAGTCCTTTGATCCTCGACCCTCCAGGACAGATGCTTATACGGCGGGCAAGACGCTGTTCACAGCTCATGGACAAGACATGGATACATAATTTAATAGGTGGCTATTTGACAGTTTTGAAACACAACAACAGTGTGTATTGTTATGGTAATAAGGAGCACACATAACCATTTTTTTTTATGTGATTGGTAGCAGACGAGCAGGCGGATCACCTGATGGTAAGCAATTGCCGCCGCCCATGAACACATGCAACAAGTGCGCTGCTAACCTTTTATCCCCTTCCCCCCCGTTGGCCTCCGGTACCCTCACTTACTCGGCGAAACACAGCACAGGAGCTGTTTCACGCCGGTTTTCTGTGAGGCAGTGGTATCACTCCGGTCGAGCCGGCCCATTCATGCCGAAGCATGGCTCTCCCACAATTAAACCATGTAGAACTTATCCTTATATTGTGAAACAGACCCTTAAGGTCCCGCCCCTGGATAGGCCCTCAGATCTCACTGAATAAACATCTCAACCAGACCTTCCCTTCCAGAATTGGATCGGCGACGTCACCACAACCGACAACATAGACTTCAAGATCGAGAATACCAACATGGTGATCAGACCAGGCCCTGCTGTGGCCGTGCGGTTCTTCGTCCAGTACAACACCCTCAACCCCCCCACTCCGAAGCTGAGGACTATCAGGTAAGCATGGGTAAAAACTAACTAGGCTGATGAAGCGGCCCAACGTGAGCCTTGGCCTTTGATGATAAGAGCCTCCATCTAGGTCGGTCCTGCGCCGCCTCCTGCCAGTCATGAATGAATGAATGAAAACTTTATTTGGCACAAAACACACAGTAAAATACACACAATATAAAAGAAAAAATACACAAAAAAAAAGACAAGAACAATGATGATATTTATGCGCCAAATAGGCGGCAGCTCAGCAAATTGTCGGTGCAGGTCCGAGTGACCTGCCCCGACGCTGGTTTTCAGCGGCTACCTTTTAGTACTATTATGCACCTGTTCCATTGCAATCAGCCTGGAGTCCACCCCAAATCTTTCTCAACTTCATCCCTCCAGCTGTACCTTAACAAAAGCGATACCTACATAAAAAAGCAATATACTCGTAGTACATATTGTCCTCCTAACCAATATGTCGGCTAGGTAGGTATAGCAGCCAACCTTAAAGATATACCATCGACGCAGGACCACAGAGTATCTATATAATTTATAGTGCACAAGTACACTCTCTATTCCGTTACCCTAAGTCGTAGGATAAAATTATATCAAATCAGATTGATTGAGATAAGACGTTAAAGGGATGTAGGTAGGATGTTAACCGATACAGCCTGTATTATGAGAATAACATGGGCTAAAAACACATGAGTACAGGATAAATATTGTATATTATTTAAAAAATATAGGTACTTATTTAAAATAAAGGTATGCGAGTGAAAACGTGGGTCGCAACTAGTACCTACCTAAGGTACGGTGGCCAGCACATCAAGTTACTACAATCTGTCAAATTTCTTCAATCGAACCTCACTTTTATGTCAAACGTGTTTAGTTCAATATCAACTGAGGAAATTTGACAGATTGTAGTAACTTGATGTGCTGGCCACTGTACCTACATTTTCCGTTTTGTTTAAAATGGCGGCCATTTTAAATTTTTATACTACCAACAGATTAAACGGTCGAGAAATTTGCAACGCTGACAGCCCCCAACCGTTCGTGGGGGCAGACCCGACGGTGCCGCCCACCAGACCCCAGCGACCCGTCACTGACCGACCCACAGACCCGCCTCCGACGAGGCGGCCGGCGACCAGGAAACCAGTGACGGAAGCCCCTCCAGGCCCGGTTTATGTTCAGCCTGTTAACAGTAGACCGAATACTATGGACATGTAAGTATAGAATAGAATAGAAACAGATTTATTCAGTGTAATCACAGACAAAATAGGTAAGTTGAGTAACATAAACAAGACACTGAAAAGGCATACACTCAGCATGTGTCAGGGAGTCGGTGACTCCTTGACGCTGGTCTTCCGTATGTGCCTAGATGAAGAGGACTACTGCACGCAGGCAGCAATAAGCAAAATACAATTAATATTTAATAAAAGTTAATACTAAATAACACTAAATACTAAGTATTTATACTCTGATTCATAATCATGTAAAGTAAACTGACAGATGAAAATGACAAGTTTCTATGCATTTTGACTTTTTTCATGTGTCAAATTGAGTGTTAATGTATGGGGATGACACATTGACATCTGTCAGTTTACTTTACATGATTATGAATTAGAGTTCTCGTCACACCGGTCAATTTTATTTTGTATTGTACGTGTCTCTTTAATCACTCGACGTTGGCAGAGTTAAATGTGCTCGTGAAAGCACTTAGCAGCCATCCCAAAAAAAAAAAATGAATTAGAGTATAAGTTAGTTTATTATTGACTTGCACTGCTTTTTATTTAACAACTAAGTATGTATGATAGAGACAAACATGTGGGAGAGACACGATACAATACACTGGTATAAACGAACTTTTGTATTATGTTCGTATTCGATGTCTAATGTAGTCATAAACTTTATTGCAAAAACATTACAGCTGCAAAGACTTATAATATCAATAACTTAAACTTTGCTGCCTGAACTAGGAACACCTGTAACTCAGCTATACTAGAGCTCACACGTAGACTACTATACTATACAACTATACGTACGTAGACTACTATACTATAGCTCACACGTAGACGTTTGCTATACTAATCACAGTAGCTGATGTAGAAAAAAAATCGTAGGTGTCCTCTCGCTTGCTTACCTACTTATCTATTATAACTAACTGTTACCCGCGACTTCGTCCGCTTGGAATAAGTAGTATCTTTGGGTAGCATTTTAAATTATTGAATCATTTTCTAACCCCCACCCCTTTTTTAACCCCTTACAACCCCCATTTTCGCAAAAAAAAGTAGCCTATGTTCTTTCTCAGGGTCTAGACCATCTGTATACCAAAAAACAGACAGACAAGATTTACTTTCAAATTTATAACATTAGTTAGGATTAGTAGTAAATTTTCGCAACGATTGTTGGCAAAAGCGATCGACCGGGTATGAGTGTAAAAAGGGGATGATGTACGTATCAGCCACACATCAAAGTATACAAAACTGCCAAATTTCTTCAAACGACTCTCATTTTACTGTCATACACATTAGGTTGAATATCAATTGAGGAAATTTGACAGGTTGTGGTAACCGGATGTGTGGCTGACTGTACAAAAAAATCCTATAGAGTCGTAAGAGCTCCTAATAGATAAGAAACCTACTTACTACAGTAGCAGATTCGAAAAAATATTTGAAATCTTTTTGATTTTAAAGCTATTTCTACGAAATAACACACTAAGGTTATTTAACAAACTTCCTTCACAGATTAAACTAATCACTTTATTAGGAACATATTATTATAATACAAGACGCAATTTGCTTAATGCAATTTTGATCACTATGCTATTATCAATTGTTATCTTATAGGATGCGCTTGCGGTCAAACAAGCAATATTTAACACATTAGTTTAGATACAGTTATAAAGATGAACAGCCCATTATCAACTTTATTCGTGTCAAGGAACTTATGACCTAAAAATGTTATATCGTAATATTTCCCAATACTACACACACAACGCAAACGCTCCGTTGGTCCAGTGGTTTAGCACCTTCAATTCCCGGGTCGAGCAAAAGTACTATGTATCGAAATTTTCGAACATAGCTCGGGTTTGTGATCACCTATCCGCATTGGACAAGCGTGGTGATTAAGCCTAATCCCATGTTTAGTAGCCGATGCCTTGATTTCTACGATGGCCTTTGCCCTGCAGTAGGACAGTACTATGAAACTTTACTTTTTTACATTATATTTAATAGGAAATAGGAATAGTGTTATTTTATTTTCTTTCCACCTCTGAGACGCGTCAGAAAAATACGCAGTGTTTAAATATAAGTACCTACATTATACTTACTGCTTGACGTTTCGACTGCGTTACAAGAGCCGTGGTTATAAGTTACAGGTATCAAGGTATTTGTACAATGCAGCACGAAATTTTTAAAAACATTTATCACGCAATGTACCTATCCTGAAGTTAAACATGCACCATACAAGTAGACCTATCATTTCTAGAACCCCACCATTTCCTCTTTGTCTGCAGCGGTGGCGGTCGCCCCTCCACCTCCAACACCTTCCAGGTGAACCGACCCCGCCCCCACACCACCACCCCTGACCCTGCAGATGGGGAAGACTACGACAACGGAGACAGGTAGATGACTTACTTACTTACTCCGATGGCTCAACGATCCAAAATGAGTCTTGGCCTCCGATACGAGATGTCGCCATTTGTCTCGGTCTTGTGCAGCTTGTCGCCAATCTCCTGCTTGCAATCCTGCAGGTAGCGGTAGATGACACTTTGATTTTTTATCTCGGAATGGCTGCCTGGAGTGTAACAGGTTGACAATCTTAGATGCTGCCGACAGGCATAACCTCGACCGTGGGAGAGCCACGCTTCAGCACGAGCGGGGTGACATGCAGGGTGTATCTGTGAAGATGTACATCCCTTTAAACACGTCTTCTACCAATCATTCCAACAGCATCTTTCATACCAAATTACGACACACAACTTGTTAATTTAATACAGAAAGTAAAAAAAAAATCGACGAATTTTCAAAAGTCGTAGAACAATAAAATGTTGTTCAGAATGATTGGTAAAAGACGTGGTTAAAGAGATGATGTTCACAGATACACCCTGCATATCACGGTCTCACAGAAAATTGTTATGAAACACTCTGTAAAAGCCGAAACGCAGGTTTCGCCTCGTGAGTGAGAGTAAGTACCTACCGTAGGCCCAATCCGGGGGAAAGGGGTTGAATGTTCGTGATCCGTCAGCTCATCCCATGTATCATAATAAACCGAGAACCGGATTCTTTTTGAGGTAAGTAGAAGACAGACATTTGAGTAGTACAGAGTAGAATATACCCTCTTTTAATGCACTTTTCATACTCGTAGTACTAATTTCTTATGTAGTTTAAGTTGCCTGTTTTTTTCCTGGTTATTTGGGTATTTACCATTTTTCTTATGATGATGAATTTTTCAATTAAAAGGTCATACTGATAGAAATGTTTCTATTGATGTTTTATATCAACTTGGATCTACAATTGATTTAATGGTTTATGTCATTTGATTTTTTTATCTACAGCACCGTTAAACTAACATTGTTTAGAATTACTGATTAAAGACGTGGTTAAATAAGTATATGAAAATATTTAAGGTACTAAGCTGATACACCCTGTATAGATACCTAACTAGTTTGTTATCGTAACAAAAGTTGTTCCAAAAGTGAATGTTAATCTTCCAGTGGCGGCGAGGGGTTTCCC
The DNA here is from genome assembly GCA_014851415.1 of Cnaphalocrocis medinalis. Lineage (NCBI taxonomy): Eukaryota > Metazoa > Arthropoda > Insecta > Lepidoptera > Crambidae > Cnaphalocrocis > Cnaphalocrocis medinalis. The sequence continues at coordinate 10,786,738 of CM026295.1, forward strand.
GGTGGCATACCAGTGTTCATATTGCCTGGACCTTCCGGAGGCTCCAACCAAGGAGGAAGACCAAGCTCAGGAGGAAACCGCGGCGGCAACGGGAACCAGAATCAGGTACGTGATCTAATACTACCTACCAGGTGTCCAATTCTCGTGCTTTTGGATGAATGAATAAATGAACAAATGAATGAATAAATGAATGAATAAATGAATGAATAAATGAATGAATATTCGAATGAATAATGAATGAATAAATGAATGCATAAATGAATGAATAAATATAAATACATCAATGAATGAATGAAAAATATGAAACCGATGAGGGAATGGTCGCAGGACCAATGGCTTAACGTACTTTCCGAGGCACGGGGGTACAAGACCGCCAACTTCCAGACTTCGGGCTGACACTGAGAATTTCTAAACAGAAGACCTTTTGGCCCTAACCTGGGATCGAACCCTGAACTCCAATCGCAACCGTCGCTTTAACATGCGACCCATTACCCTCTGCCTTTTGCGCCACCGAGGCAGTCATAAACAGGAAATGACGTCTAAAACCACATTGTACAAAGAAAAAAATGCATGGATGTTCTATATTTAGCTCCTCATGATTCAGACTAAAACCCGCACTAATTATAATGTAAAAATACCGACGTACTTGCCGAAACCGATTCGCCCGCGGTGCTGCCCCGACAACCGGTCTCGCGCAAGTTGAATGTAATTAACTACTAACCGTTCAGGTTTTCTCTGACACCTACGTAGGAATATTATTAATTTTATCTTGTTTGTTGTGAAGATGAATTGGGAAAGACCGCTATGATGACCGTAGACGGCATTCATGGATTTTCTGACTTTCAAATCTCGTTAGAAATTGTATTAGCTCGTCAAATTGCTGTAGATCTAAGTATACTCGTACAGGGTGTATCTGTGGACATTTACATCCCTTTAACCACGTGTTCTACCAACCATTCTGAACAACATTTGTTCTATGAACAATTTCACACTACAAAAATGGTCTCATTGATTGTACCTAATCTGTTTTGTGTGCTATAATAATAAATAATAATAACAATTGCTGTAGATCTAAGTATATGCCACATTCCCACCAGAAACCGACATTAGAAACCAGCGTTAAATTATACAGGGTGTAGGTATCTGTGAACATTTTCGTCCCTTGAACCACTCTTCTACCAACCATTCTGAACAACATTTATTCTATGACTTTTGGAAATGTCACAGCCTCACTGAAGACCGGCGTGAAACGCGCCTGCGCTGTGTTTCGTCGAATGAGTGAGGGTACCGGAGGCCCAAATGAGGGAAAAGCTGGTGCTGCAAGTGTCTATGGGCGGCAGCAATAGCTTACCATCAGGTGATCCGTCTGCTCGTCTGCCACTTATCACATAAAAAAACACTTAATTGCCTGCGCAAACGCAATGTCCTGTATTCTTGGCTATTTGTTGAAAGTAGCCGCCATAGCCGAAATATGAAAGGGCATTAGATAGGCACCTATTATTTGCTATCTTTTTAATAAGTATATTAAAAGCCCGTCGTGTCCCACTGCTGGGCAAAGGCCTCCCTACCCCTCCTCCACATTTCACGATCCTGGGCGACTACGGTCCAGTTGGGGCTATAGGTGTCGAGCTCTTCCCGCAATTGTCTCCTCATCTTTTTACTGAATTTACTTAATGTTGACTTGCAGGTTCAATGCGGGACAGTGGTGAGACAGAATCCCAACCCGCTGGTGGTGGGCGGGTCACCCACCTACGAAGGCGAGTGGCCCTGGCAGATCGCCTTGTACCAGACTCAGGTATGACGTCAATCAATTGTAAACAAATATCTATTTATAGTACTTCAAATTATCCACACAGAGTTCATTAACTCCTAATCTTCTTCTCGTATCGAAGTCTTGATTAAGATCAAGACTTCGATATATTCTAAGGAATAGAATATAATAGAATAGAAAAATATTTATACAGCAACAATCTTACAGTTAATAACATTTAAATCTTAAAACAAAAACATTTTGTGCCGATAAGGTGACCCTTAGCATAATGCCAAGGCGCTGATATTCAGGGGCACCTGTGGGCAAAATACAGAGGCACTAAACCTACATGAAATTGTTAACAAAATAAAAAAATATTTTTCTCATATCAATACTGTATTCACATCTAGACTACGCTAGTTACTCGTAATTAAATTTTTTACCAAAAAATAAAACTGCCTTCATAAAACAACAATCAGCAAAATCAGATACCCAATCAAAAAATAAGCAATAAAGTAATCTCACACTAAAAATTTAAAAAATAGGTAAGTTTTTGTAACTCAAGAGTTGAGTAGGTAAATTTTTTTGCTTAACATTTTCTGATGTTCATATGTTTTTCTTCCGCTATCTTCTATATATTATAAAGAGATAATTTCTATAGACATCGATAGACCTTATACAAAACGAAAACACGAAACACGGGCGTGATGTACTTGACACTCAGCGCCATCTGTCAGTATATATTAGTACTACTAGCAAAATCACGTCCCGATACTAAGTGAGGGCAGGCCGGAAAATAAATAAATGCGCCAGACAATCACACCAATCAACCTGGTCTCAAACTAGGGCAACTCCTGTACTATGATACCAGGTGACGATATTTAACTGGGTGCGTCAACCCAGAACACCCAGACAGAGTCTGCGCACTCTAGCTTTACTTCACACCTAATTAGAACCTTGGAAAAGTCCTTGAGTGAAGGCCACGTGAAGGAGGCCTCCCACCAGGTGGACCGACGATCTGGTGAAGGTCGCGGGAGACCCTTGGATGCGGGTGGCACAGGACCGATCTGTGTGGAGAACTTTGTGGGAGGCTTATGTCTAGCAGTGGACGTCTGACTGAAATGATGATGATGATGAATTAGAACCTTAATTTACGACTGTAAACCCTATAATTCCAGGTATCCCAAATCCACAAGCACCCGCAGTACAACGCGTCCTCCTTCCAAATGGACCTGGGCATCCTGGTGCTACGCGAGCCAGTGGCCTTCACGGAGTGGGTGCGGCCGGCGTGTCTGTGGCCTGAGAACGACATCAGCATCCACAGCATTGTGGGGAAGAGGGGATCGGTGAGTATCTCTCTCTTTTGTTCCAGTGGCGCAGCGAGGATGGGCCACCGGCATTGGACGGCAAACGATTTTTTTTTTTGTTATGATTCCAGACCGTAGACCTCAAGTACATCTGCGGGGGTACCCTAGTGTCGGACCGGCACGTGATCACGGCAGCCCACTGCATCACCCTGAGGGGTTCCAACCGCGTCAGCAACAAGAACACCCTGACGGTGCACCTGGGGAAACACAACCTTAGGACTTCGGTCGACGGCGTGCAGATCAGACTTGTAAGTAAAATATACTGAAATCTATTATCTAATTTATAAGGAGGTAATTTCTATAGACATCGATAGACCTTATACAAAACGAAAACACGAAACACGGGCGTGATGTACTTGACACTCAGCGCCATCTGTCAGTATATTAGTACTACTAGCAAAATCACGTCCCGATACTAAGTGAGGGCAGGCCGGAAAATAAATAAATGCGCCAGACAATCACACCAATCAACCTGGTCTCAAACTAGGGCAACTCCTGTACTATGATACCAGGTGACGATATTTAACTGGGGGCGTCAACCCAGAACACCCAGACAGAGTCTGCGCACTCTAGCTTAACTTCACATCTAATTGGAACCTTGGAAAAGTCCTCGAGTGAAGGCCACGTGAAGGAGGCCGCAGCCGTGGCAGGCCTCCCACCAGGTGGACCAACAATCTGGTGAAGGTCGCGGGAGACCCTTGGATGCGGGTGGCACAGGACCGATCTGTGTGGAGAACTTTGTGGGAGGCTTATGTCTAGCAGTGGACGTCTGATCTGAAATGATGATTGATGTGAATTAGAACCTTAATTTAACGACCTGTAAACCCTATAATTCCAGGTATCCCCAAATCCACAAGCACCCGCAGTACAACGCGTCCTCCTTCCAAATGGACCTGGCATCTGGTGCTACGCGAGCAGTGGCCTTCACGGAGGTGGGTGCGGCCGGCGTGTCTGTGGCCTGAGAACGACCAATCAGCATCCACAGCATTGTGGGGAAGAGGGGATCGGTGAGTATCTCTCTCTTTTGTTCCAGTGGCGCAGCGATGATCGACCACCGGCATCTGACGGCAAACGATTATTTTTGTCAATCAGTCTGTTTTGTCAGCCTACGTGTGGGGTTTTGGTACAGAGTCACCAGGCTTGTAGGGAGCGGAAGGCTTACACCCTAAAAACTTACGCGGGGCTACGACCTCGGCTCAAAGCGTTGCTGGGAGAAGGCAATCTAACATAAGTTTGGGGACGAATCTGCCCGGCACGTGCCGGGAGTTAAAGAGACTGACTCTATAGGTAACCTACGCGCTTTCTCGCCGGCTGAGGATTTCGTCACTTCCTCTCATCTTTGCGTGTACATTCAGTTGCGTCCAAAGCTGTCGCTTTGGAGCCCAAGGTACACTTAGACATGATTCAGGAATTGGGGAGTCTGGTTATTACACAGAAATGACAGCCGTCTGACCTTCGTAGCCTTTTAACATGGTAACCAGACCAAGATAAAGGTTATTGAGAGATTTTCTGCTGCTGTTTCTAAGCTTTTTTTTACATTATAGCGGGCAAACAAGCAGACGGCTCACCTGATTGTAAGTGATCACCGCCGCCCATGGACATTTGCAACACATAACGCATCACAAATGCGTTGCCGGCTCTTAAGGAAGGAATATAATTTTCTTGAAGATCTCTAGGTTGTAATTGCTCGGAAACACCAGCGTTGGCAGCTGGATTTCTAGTTTCACCGTGAGCGGTAAAAAGTACCTACTTACTTATATGTTTACCTAATTCCAATTTCCAGGTGGTCGGCTGGGGCTTCGACGACACGGGCGTGGCCACGGAGGAACTGAGCCTCGTGGAGATGCCGGTGGTCAGCTCCGAGACCTGCATCCGCTCCTACAGCGAGTTCTTCGTGCGGTTCACATCAGAGTTCACTTACTGCGCTGGTTATAGAAATGGTAAGTGCCTATGTCATTGTTGGGGATCTTGTACACGCTAAGAACTTTCACCGGACAAGAAGAAGTCATTCATATTTAAAACAGGAATAAACTCGACGTTTATTGTTAAATACGTACAGCCACACATCACGGTATACGAAACTGTCAGATTTCTTCTCTTCTTACTGTCATACACATTGGGTTGAATATCAATTAAGGAAATTTGACAGGTTGTGGTAACCTGATGTGTGACTGACTGTACTTTGTATTAGGTATATTGTAGGTACTTACGTTGTATTGTAATCAAATGTTGAGCGACGTAAATAATATCACCTGCTCTACAAATTGGAATACCTGTCCGGCAATAATGTATGGAACAGCAGATTTCTTGTTTATATTACTGATCTAACATACTAAAAGGATGATACTTACCTATTATGAGGACTTCTTCGAGATAAACGTTCAAAAATTACGCGGTAGGTACTAAGTAACCGTAGAGTCACTTTAATGTTGAGGCACATTGAAGCTGATGTAAAATTAGAACTACAAAATTAAATATCCGGCGATTGCTTACCGTGTACAGGGGGTACAATGTGGTACAATGCAAGATCTGTAAATATGTAGATAAGCTTATACCTACCTTTTTTACCCCTACCATTATTACATTAACTGTGGGAGAGCCACGCTTCGGCATGAATGGGCCGGCTCGACCGGAGTGATACCACTGCCTCACAGAAAACCGGCGTGAAGCAGCCCCTGTGCTGTGTTTCGCTGAGTGAGTGAGGGTACCGGAGGCCCATCGGGGGGGAAGGGGATAAAAGGTTAGCAGCGCACTTGTGATGTCCTGCAGAGCGTAAGAAAAGAAGTAAAATAGACTTTCCTCTCTTTTCTTCTTTGACCACATTAACCAGTTGGTGAACTTGAACCTTAAAAACTATGTTTCACAAAAACAAATGACAAATAAGTAATGAATCGAAAATGAAATTATAGTTTGACAAACATCTCATTTTCAGAAAATGTCATTATTAAATCATCATTGGACCAAAATTAATACCGAAACTTAAGTCTTAAAATACTTCATCTAAAAAAAATATTTTGTTTTATTTGACTAAACATTGAAGGTCAAAATTACAAATTGTTTTGTACCTACCTTTCAACTGACTTACAAAGTCATAAAGCCAGTATTTTAAAATTGTATTAAGCAGTATCAATAATTTCAAACATCGCCGAACCACGCCGAACTCTGTGTTTCTATAACTGCCCCGCTTTTTGGCCCAAATTATGTCCCACGTAGGACAGGTACAGTCCCGCTTTTCAAAAATGTTCTTCTGTAAGTAAAATTTACTAAATTTACAGAAGTCCCGCTTTTGCGGAAGAAAGGCGGGCAGAGTCTCGATTTTTGCGAAATTTAAATGTTGAACTTTTTTGTGTCACTGAAGGTAAACTTACGTAATTATTTTCGTTTTGTCCCGCTTTCGACCAATAAAATCCCGATTTCTTATTAGAATCTGGTAACGCTTTGGTAGAAAAGCAGTGCAAAAGCTAACACCACGAGTGCAGGCGCTCACAACTTGTGTGTTTTGGGGATCTTTGCAAGTGAGAGTGCGCACACACCTTGTGTGTTATGGAAATCTTAACGTACGCGAGCGCTCATACCTTGTGTGTTTTAAAGATCTTAACACAAGTGCGGGTCCTCTCACACCCTATGTGTTTGTGTAGCTGTAAATTTGCTCATGGAATATGGAGCTGTAATATAAATGCACGACTGCAGTTTCATAGGTGAGTAATACTATTTTTCCGTAGATAGTTAATAAAAATTATGCATTACCCTAACCAAGTGAATGAGTAAAATTTGGTAGCGGTGGTGGTCACATTTCTAACCTTTTTTTAACCCTGAGGAATTGCAAAACATACCTAATGTAAGTAGTTTGTTCCCATTAACGTATGTAGGTAACCTAAAGTACCTAACTTTTATGATTTTGTAATACCTACCTATTCTTCTATACCAGTACCTAAATAAGGTACTTTCTGTCTTCTTTGGGTGAACAAAAAAAATTTGGTAGGTATTCTAAAAGAATTTTGCCAAACAAAATATTACTACTAGTTTCCAAAAAATACAATTGGTCAAAACGTTTCGCGTTTCGTAATTTTTCTGGCTATGTTTGTAAAATGATTTGTTTGTCAAACAATGTTTTCCTTTTGATTTATTTGTTTAAAAAGCCAGTACCTACTTTGTTAAATTAATGATAAATTAGGTAAGTACCATTTGGAAAGAATTTCTGCATTAAATTTGTCATTTGTTTTTTCAAAAAAAAATGTTATCTACCTAGTCATAAACAGAGAAAAAAAAAGGTCACCTCTTGCACTTTTTTCGCATCCTCATTCTTTTCATGCCACACATGTTACATTCTGGATGCGTTTAGAATAGCTTTGCAGTCAATTTCGGTTTATTTCCAAGGACTGCGGACCAACGCCTAAGAACCACTGATCTAAGTGTTGAGCTACATCTGTCCACATCGCGCCGAATTTCCTATCCTTCTCTTTAGTAAGACTCATCTCATAAGTAATGCGCGAAAATGCGGCAAGGTGCGGCTAAATGTAGCTCAACTCTAAGTCAATGGTCCCTCTAACAGGAGTTTTGTATCATTTGAATTTATCATCATCCCATTTCTTTTCTTCTTTCTTTTCCTCAAAAATTAACATTCTTAAATATTCTTTACCCATTTTTCTATTATGTGGTATGTAAAATTTACAGGAACCTATGACGAACGTTCCGGAACTTTCAAAAGTATGCTCTTTCTGTACATAAGTTAATTAACACCAGCTTAAAATCATTAAAATAGCACTCTAATGCACTATTAATGCCTCGTCAATTTAACCCTATGCACTAATGAGCTGAGAAACAAGGGACAATATTGTAGCGACTGCTTGCGATAGCAGCGGGTGGCCGTCTCCGATCGTAGGGGGCAGTGTCGGTAGTCGTCTCCGCCTGTCGGCAACCGTCGGCAACCGTCGGCGACCGACATGAAATCCAAAACAGCAACAGTCGCAGGCCTACGGGCATCTGCTGTATGGTTTCCAACCGGAAATTCCCCAGTACAGAAAAATCACCCCTACTCAAACCCTACTACTTTCGCACCGTGTCTGAAGATCCCTAAGATTTAGAAGAAGTACAAAGCCAGTCACTGATTATAGACACCCAACTCAGTCTTTTGTATGATTCTTACCTAAATAGCGTGGGTGGACATTTAGGTGATAACCGGATGAAGTTGGTACATACAATCGTGTGTCTGTAAATAATCTTCATGACGAGAAATATCCAATTTAACTCAGCTTCTGAACTAACAGCCCATCTTCTTTATTGATTGAAATTTAAAATATCATAATAAGATATTTTATTCTTATTGATCTTGAAACACTTAACCTCACAAGAATCAGTATTTTTTCGAGTAGGTAGGTGGTACTTATAAATTTTATGGCGCTTGTGTTTATCTACATATCCCTGCATACCTATAAGACTTCTTTTAAATCTAGATGCAATACTAATAAGATACTTATAGATAAGCACCTAAACACTTTGAAACCTATTAATACTAAGCCGCTTAGAAGATAGATAGATAGATACTCTTTATTGCACAACACATAACAGAACTTAATGCTAATAGTAATTTCCAAATACAATATCGGCGGCCTTATCGCTAATAGCGATCTCTTCAACGATATGCATACTAAATATAGGTATGCATGTAAGTAAGGTACCAAGTAGGTAGTAGGATTACCTATTAATTAGTCGCATGTTACTAAAATTAATCCAGTTACCTAATATTAATGAAAATAACACTGCACTGCACTGTACTGTACAATCAGGCTGTATCTGTGAACTGGGTATGTACGGACAGCCGCACATGAGGTTACTACAATCTGTCAAATTTCCTCAGTTGATATTGAACCAAACACGTTTGTCATAAAGGTGAGGTTCGATTGAAGAAATTTGACAGATTGTAGTAACCTGATGTGCGGCTGTCTGTACATAAGTAATATGCATCCCCATTTCCTACATTCTGGAAGCAAAAATTAAATGATTCCGAGGCTGCTAAACTGTTGAATTTAACTGCAACATTCATATTGTACAGGATTTATCTGTAAACATTTACATCCCTATAACCTCGTCAACACATTTGCCAATATCTCACAAATAACCACAACTTTCCAGGCACATCTGTTTGCAACGGCGACAGTGGCGGTGGGATGGTCTTCAACATCGACGGCAGGTGGTACCTCCGAGGGCTGGTGTCCCTCTCCGTGGCCAGACAGAACGAGTACCGCTGCGACCCTTCGCACTACGTCGTCTTCACTGACATAGCGAAGTTTTTGCCCTGGATTAGAGCGCGTATTGGCGAGTAGACGCCATCTTGTTTGGCAGCCATTTTGTTAGGTTAAGTTGCGTGTTGTGTAGCATTGTTGTTGTAATTTTACATTGTTGTCATGTTATTTTTATTTTCAAACGCCCTAAAATAATTAGTTGCACAACACTGATTCTTTTGAAGGCCACCCGATAAATAAAAATGTTAACATTGAGATTTTTGTAATAGCTAGGTACAGTGATGGTGCATCTGTTACTTAGTTACCTACTTTAATTTCGTCGATTTCTGCTAAAACTACTAGATATCTATCGTGAAATTATACTTTTTAATATAGGTTGATAGGTAGGATAGTCTGCGGCATCTATAGCGATGACCGTTAGTTTGCGCACTTGTAAAAAAGAAGACTTTCTACTAAAATTGCTTTTTGCGCACTCAAGGTACACTTACATGCCGCGGACTATACTTGTTTAATTTTGATATTTTTTATTATTGGATATATGTATTGTTCCACGTTGTAAGATCAGTTTAAGACTAGGGTGTTTTCTGATGACGCGACGCGATTACTATAATTTCGAAAACAAAAAAATAACCTTACATGTAAGTCGAGACGGTTGAAAGCAGTTTAAATAATATGTTTCATAATCCAGGGTTCTAATCGCGTATCAGAAAATACCCTAAGTTTGAAATGTCCTACCTAAATAGGTACAAATTCATAAAAAAATATGTAGGTAAGTCTAAATAGCTACAGGGTCGATACAATGCTCTCTAATTAGGATTATTTTAGTGAGATTTTAATACTTGATGTTCAGAAAAGAAATAGTTATTTAGGTACAGGTACAGTCAAGTGCTCCGGTGATACACAGTCCGATTCAAATTTAAACTTTATTGCATTGATTTAAGAGTAAATTGTAGGTAATCAAATTCTGATGCCTGCACGATATAAAAGTCGTTATAATAAGACATTTTTTTTCCTCTATGTATTTATATACTCATAGACTTAAAATGCCGCATTCTTTGTAGATTCTATGTTATTACTAAGAACGTAGGTATAACGCATCAAGAAAATCATGAAATTAATTGATTGCGCCACTCCCGCTTACATCATACAGTGGATGGATGCAGATGGTAGCCCCATTGGTTATTATTATCTACTGTGAAACTCCGTATGCAATAGTTCCTCAAGAATAAATTTATATTCCTAACGAATCAATGGAGATAAGTTGTACCTATGTAAATTGAATTTTCATAAAATAATATCATGTCAAATATTATATGTAGGTATATGTTATAGGTAGGATATCGTACTTTTAATGTAGGTAAATAACTGCGAATAGTCATACAATTTTACTAAATAATAATAATATGAACTTACACACTGATACCGAATTTATTATTTAGTGCCTATTATTATATAAGAATAGTGTTGTTATTTATATGACAAATATAAGAAACAAAGGTGTTATACTGCAACTATATTTAAATTGTGTAGCTAAAATGTTCTTGAATCTAAAAATATCCATTAAAAGAAATGTAATATTTATAGACTGGTAAGTACTCAAGTAATTTATAGGAAATAAAAATATGAACAAAATATATTTTAGAAAAAAAAAAAGTTTTTTATTTCATCGCAATATTTATGCAATGAGGATTATGCTTAGTTAGCACCTACCACCTAGGTATCTTAAATAGGTACCTATATTCATTTTCTATACTATTTATAAAGAGATAACTTCTACAGACAACGACAAGGCTTATACGTAAACCGAAAACACGAAACGCTTGCGCGATGTAATTATACACAGCGCCATCTATTGGTTCATTTCGGAATTCCGGTCCCGAAGCGAAGTGAGGGCGGGCCACTCGGATTATAAAAGCGCTCCTCTCTCCTAAGCCTACGTTGCGTGCCCGACAGGATCCATAACTCTGTTCCATTACCTACTATTGTAATCTTATCACATTATGGTTTTGCAGTAAACGATTGAGTAGGTAGGTTGAGTATCTGCTTTGGCGGGTTCCGTCTGTCGAATGGACCAACATCGTCACCCAATGGTTACCTGATCAGACGACGAAAACGGGTTATGGGACAACTCGCCCGAAAAAAACTCGCCCGTGAATTTCAAGATTTTTTGGCCGGTCACTGTTCTAACCTAACCAATATTGTTTCTTTTAGTTTACTAGTCAGTATCATCACAAACATATTGGTTAGGTTAGGTTAGAACAGTGACCAGCCAAAAAATCTTGAAATTCTTGGGCGAGCTTTTTTCGGGCGAATTGTCCCATAACCCACGACAACAGGGCAGACCTAAAAAGCGATGGAGTGACGATCTTAACAGATTTGCACTTGATTGGCTACAGAAGGCGGTGTAAAAGGAATCAATATGGAGAGACTTAGGGAAACCTTTGCCCAGCAGTGGGACAATGTAGGCTAAATAATAAAAAAAAACTGGTTACTAAATATCTAAACAGCCCCATATAACTGAATTTGCTTAGTAAGTTTACCCGTTTAGCTCAGTAGTGTGAGCGCTGGTTGAGACGCAAGGGTCTGCGGGTTCGATTCCCGCACCAATGTTTGTTGATGATACAGATATTTATGATCGGGTCTGGGACCTTGGGTGCTTGTGGTTCCCCTTTAATCGCATCGAGTCACACTATGACTGGTTGAGAAAAATATTCGCATTGCGTTGAGGGCCAGGAGAATGTATGCGAGTTGCCTCAATTAATTTAACCCGCTTCGTTTCGGAATATTAGTTCTGCTCCGTACCAATAGATGACGCTAGGCGTCGAATGCATCACGCTAGTGAAAAAAAAACTGATAACCTCCTCAATTTTGCAGGGTCAGCAGTCTGCAACGGCGACAGCGGCGGCGGCATGACCTTCAAGATGAACGGCCGCTGGCACCTCCGCGGTATCGTGTCGCTCTCCGTGTCCAGCCAGAACGCCTACCGCTGCGACCCCTCGCACTACTTCGTGTTCACAGACGTAGCCCAGTTCCTGCCTTGGATCAGGTCGCGTATGAACGAGTAAGCAACTGGCGTGGTAGCTAGGCCTTTGAGGGTCCTTAAGAGCACTCGCGTGGTGCCTTAAAGCGACCAAATTAATAGCACAGAAGATCATCCGTAGATGACAATTATATCCTGCCAACATGATCCAGGGGCAGCTGCCCTCGCCTGTTAGGTTTAGATAGTTAAGTTAAACGTAATCGATATGTCGCAGCCAGATCGTATAATCCGCCGAATTACATCACGGCTAGCTGTTTTATAACACAGGGCCGTTTTGAAATGCGGCGGATCAACGATTAGCCGCATTGTCATTGAGATACGTTCTTCAATAAGGCGGGCGACGTTTAGCCACACCGTAGTTGTAACTAATTATGAGAAGTGTTGCCACAATCCAAAATTAGCTTTACAAGGTTAGGTTAGGATTTTTTTTATGACCACCCAGAAATCTTTAATTTATTCCGGGTGGTCATAAAAAAATAACCCTTACTTAACCTTTTACACAAAGGGTGAACACAAAAAAAATACTAGCCGTAATGAATGACGTATGGCGCCGAATACATTCCGGCCGTTTATTCAGCCGCATTCAATCCGGCTAATGGTTGAACCGCCGCATTTAAAAACAGCCCTGTGTTGTAAAACAGCTAGGCGTAATGTAATACGGCGGATTATACGATCGGGCTGCGATAGATAATATTGAAGTATTGATTGTGATTTGGTTTTTGTCTGTCACCTATAAAATACCTACCTAGAATACAGTCCGACTGTTTTACCGATCGTGTAGTTTAGTCATTATATCGATTTCACGTATTATTGGTTATTTTCTAGTAGACATAAAGGTAAGCAGTAAAACAGTTACGAAAACAAATTGGTACAGTATTATTTCAATCACGAATATCTTCTATATCTATACTATTTATAAAGAGATAACTTCAATAAACAACGACAAGGCTTATAGGTAAACCGAAAACATGAAACGCTTGCGCGATGTAATTTAGCACAGCGCCATCTATTGGTTCATTTCTGAATTACGGTCCCGAAGCGAAGTGAGGGCGGGCCACTAGTAAAACATAAAGATGTAATAACGTTTCATTAAAATGTGATCAAGGGAAGTCTCTCTATGTAAAAATGTATTATTTACGATATTGTAGGTATATAGACTGGCACTTAAGCTATACTTATGACTATTAAAACATAGATTTAAGACAAAATATGTTTTTTTATTTTAATATCCTTCCTAATGCAATTAATTTATCAGTAAATAACCGGTCTGTTTTGACCTGGAAAGGTACGTACTGCCACACATCAGGGTATACAAAACTGTCAAATTTCTTCAATCGACTGTCATCATACACATTAGATTGTAACCTGAAGTGTGGTTGACTTTACCATATATTTCAGTACAAAAGACTACCGGAGCGGCACACCAATGGAAACGTTATTTCTATACACTAATTAATGAGTTAATGAACTATTCAATCTGGCGCGATGGAAGCGTGGTGATTCCGCCCAAAGTCAGGTTAAGTTGTGGGAATGTGTTATGGTGTATGTATTTTGACATTCATTATGTGTGCTCTGTGTGTACATATATTAGTTCCTGTGTGTTGGAGAATTTTTCTATTTGTATTTTCATGCATTTGGACATAATATTGTCAAAAGAGGTCAAAATGTAAAAACTTGACATAAAATCTGTCACTTTAGATCCGTGGTCGTCAAACTGCGGCGACGTTAGTCGTGCGGCCCGCGGTAAAGTAGATTCCTTTAATTAACAGTAACTACACATCCGTACTTCACATATAATGCGGCCCGGACCTTAGTGCTCACATTGTTATGTGTGGCTCTTGAGCAGTAAAGTGTGACGACCGCTGGTTTAGATCATGTAGTAGGTATGAATTAATGGGAGTTGTGTGATTTTCATAAAAATAAAATACCAAGCACACTTTCAACATCTAGGTATAATATTACAATTAAAGAAATTGAAGAAGAAAAGAAGCTTAAATACAAAAAAAAATAAAAAAATCTTTAAACATGTACAGGTCGCAACAGAGCGAATTAGGAAGTATAAATAAATAAAATACATAAGTACTTATTTAGTTCATTCGATTTACGTGTTTATGATCTGTGGAATAGGGAATATAATCCACTTGTTTTTTTTATATAATTCACGCCAATGCGTGGATTATATAATGCGTAATTAACCCAATGGTTAATTACTAAATTCAATAAATTTCTCAATTCCTATTGAATTAAATGAGTTTGACAATTAATATAAGTAGGTACTGGCTGAAAAAATGCTGTTTTAGGCTGGATTATATAGCATTCAAGTAAATCATGCATCATCCCTATTTTATTAATTAAAGGACTAGTGAAACAACATTTTTCAAATCCTTATTCATTAGACTTAATTTAAGGTTTATACCTCGATTTTCACTCGGATTACGGTACTATTACGGTTTATCAAAGCCCCCAAGCAGCTTTTAAAACAGCAGTTTAACATAAACAACTTAACTGTTTTGAAAATATTTCATAAGAATAACTTTATGCAAGTATTTTTAACAGCTGTTTTAAAAACGGTAAACAAGGCCTAAGTCAAAACATCAAGATTTTAAAAAAGATTTATACAAAATTATCTTAACAACTCACGAAATCATTGATGTAACCAATGGATACTACTGTTTGTGTAATAAAACTGTGTTATCAAGATTTATATTAATTCAATATTTTAGTTTATCCATGAAAGTAATATATTTGCGAGTATCACAAGGAATAATCTTGAAGTTCATAATAATATACACATTATCGACTTGCTGCTTGAAGACTAGGTTTGATAAAACACATAAATCGAATAACTATTTGTACATTTACACAGCAAGTTAAATAAAAAATGAAATTTAACGAAGGAAAATAAAAACCACATGGGTTAATGCTGCCCACTAAAACGTATTTTATTATTTTTCTATATGACCACCATCCAGCCTTGTGCCAGCCATAGCGTAGTAGGGTGCAGATGGCTGCTCTTTTATTAGATATTCAATTTAATATAATTATACTATAAATAATTATTTCTTTCGCTGAAGCTCTGCATGAAGGCGAGTATTTACCGCCCCCTTAAAGGTGGCTACTACATAGCTGATGATGGCCTTTTGAAAAACCTATAGGAAAAACTATTGACAGTGAAAGTTAGCCAATGGAGACTATCGCCTGCTAAAAATCCGGAAGATGGCGCCCTAAATAGAAGTGGTGCAACTAGTTAGTGGTAATTAATTACTTTAGAACTTGATATATCAAAACGTGGATTTGACGATAACATTGAATGGATCTCTATTCAGTTTGGACAACAGCACCACATCCAGCGGATTTCGCTCATACGGGATAGCCCCCATCAAGTATCGTTTTAGTGGTAAGCAATTGAAAACAAGCTAAATACAAATCAAAATCACAAATAGTGAAAAACTAAAACCCATCTCTGTATGCATCAAAAAATAGATGACAAAAAATAATCTTAACTTTATTTGACTAAAAAAATGCATAACTTAAAACCAACATGAATACTCCGTCAAACGCAATAGTAAAACATACAATATGCAACTGTTTCTTTACAATTTTATTTACAAAAAGTTACCTTGAAGATTTAAAATTGAGTTAAAACAACATTTAATGAAATGGTGAGGATAAAATTGTACATCTATTGACCCCGAACGCTATAAGTCAGTCGATTAACTCAGTCTTTACATAAGGCGTACAGATCCGGTAGTAAGGCAAGTAATATGGGCACATACGTACCCACGTGCCCATATTACTTGGTCGCTCGCTTCAGCCTTATTTTTTTAAATAATATCGCAAGGGGGACGCTCATACGACATTCGCATATCGCACGTCTTTTGTTTTTCAGTGCAAAACTACAAGTTGAACTTCAGTCTAACAGTACGCCATCTAGCGAATTTTACACACGCGATAGCCCCCATTGCTGGATACAGATTTTTAACTCCCTCTGGTGAATAAACCTTAATATCTTTCAGTGGGGTATTTAAAAGTGGACCCACCACAGATCACGGGTAAGTTCCCCAATATTCAAGGGGTATAGTCAAATATCCTCTTTTAAATTCCCAGTTAAATTCATTTATTTATTATACCGCTTCTTGCCTCGTTTCTCAATGTTCCCCTAAAATTAAAAAAAATACCGGAGGCCAATTCTTGGTTTTCGCCATCTATGTCGAGTCGACTTCATGGAACGCATAGACCAATAGGAGAACAAGATAAGGAATGTCGACTGTAATCTGTGTTTTCCTATTGGTTGTGCGTTCCATGAAGTCGACTCGACATAGAGGGCGAAAACCGAGAATTTTCCTCCTGGTCTTCCCCGTTTCCTCCATATGTCTGTCTCGCCACAGGACTGAGTTAACCAACCACTACAAGACGTAAAACATGGGTAATTTCATGATTAATCATGATTAGCAAACCAAGTTAATAGGAACCGCACTTTCACTATCCACCAAACAGACTGTACCATATAACAAGAACCCACAATGAAAATATCGCAAACAAGATCAATTAGTACGAGTACATTCCGTTAGAAACAATCTTCACACATTATATACTTTAAAAGATGTAAATTCTACTGAAAGCAACACGGTTTATATGTAAACCAAAAAGACGAAAACTTTTGCACGATGTCGACTCCCAGCGCCATCTATTAGCGTAGTTCAGTAGTTTAAGTTAAGTAAGGGCGGGTCACTAATTTAACCTATTAGGTTATATAATTTTCATCTAATAAACAGATGTGTGAAGATCGTTTCTAATTTGGATAAAGCTTTCCAAATCTCATTCCAGTAGCTATTACAACCTCTCTCCCTAAGATTTGTGGAGCAGATTTTTTTTTAAATAAATAAATTTATTGTATTAATTCAATTATATATTATCTACTAGGGTTACGAGTGTCCTTGGGCGGCGATAATCGCTTACCATCAGAAAAATCGTCTGCTCGTCTTCAACCTATCTCATAAAAAAATATACCAGTCTAAAATAAAACATCGCCATTTGTGGAGTTTTATCAAACTGACGTTTGTAATATAAGTCATCGCAACAGATTATAAAAACGATCGAAGCGTAACCATGACAGAAGTTAATAGTTCTAATCGATTATACTAGCTTGAACTTCACTTTAACTGAAAATTTTAGCAGTAGATTTTTCTATCTATACGCATTTTCAATCGATACGCCGTAATCTTAAAACTCACATTCCATTGACAGAATTCATTTAGAATTCGCGGTAGATTTACAAATCTCAATTCAATAAATTTATCGTAAATAACCTATCTTTACGCACATCATTTCTTGTAAAACTTTCACACCTTAACTTGTATATACAGGAACATGAGATCGTATTCTCATACACACCAATACGCTCAATTAACAGAGTATAAGAAGTCATCAAACATATTCTCACATGCGTAAAACGGTACGCATTAAAATAGTGACGTCACTTACCAGCAGAAAACTGACGTCAGTTACCAATATGGAGATGGTCCGTTTCTACATCTCTGGCCTTTATATCTTTCTTCGAAACCTGGTGCCCAAGGTAGGTTGCGACCACCTCTTGCAGACCTCGGTGTGCCTTTACCTGGCATATAGTTGGGGTACCCCATTCTGTTGGGGCAATTGCCGGGCCTGCAGCCGTTCCTGGGGGTGTTGGGATGACTGCCCCCTAGCGGTGGCGAAGGGAACTGCTCCCATGGTTCAGGCACCATAGGACAGCTGCCGCAGTCCCATGCGTAATCACCTGAAGAGATATGTATTGGTTTAAAAACAAAATAATGAATAGCCAATGTCAACTACCTTACCATCACTATTCCATTTTAGCAAAATTATCCTTCGTCTGATGCAGTTAGGTAAAAAGATCATACAAAATATAATATAGTAGATATGAACCGTTTATTCTATACTCTGATTCATAATCATGGTAAAGTAAACTGACAGATGTCAATGTGTCATCCCCATACATTATCACTCAATTTGACACATGCAAAATATCAAAATGCATAGAAACTTGTCATTGACATCTGTCAGTTTACTTAACATGATTATGAATCAGAGTACCTATACTTAAGTTTAGGCAGAAATCAAATAATACGTCTATTTTATTTTTTTTTTCAAATATGGTTAAAACATAACTTTATAAGTAGTCTTGTAAAAGTAGGTTTAGACACTTTCCTCTGTATTACAAGGAAGTCATTGTATAAAAATAAAATCAGTTTTAACCAATAAAAACCTTAGACCACGGTTTATAATAGGAGGCTTAACTTTTCCAAGCTGATAAAAAAACATATAATAAATAATTATCATGGATATTCCATTATTAAAACAATGGATCGTGAATAATATTTTATTTTTACATCACTATTCATTTTGGCCAGAATTTGGAAGAATACTTTTGCGTCTTTCGTTTGATCTATATTAGTTTTACGTACACTTTAATACAGTTTATATATAAAATATAGTTTATGTTAAACCAATAATACTTAAAAATAGCAACATAATCGTTTAACAAGTAAATTACGACAAATTAAAACTATTAAATAACTATTTATAACATAACTTACATAAAATGTAAATAACCATTTCATTTAGGAACTCAACTGCAAGAAATAACATTCCATATTATTTCAATTATATTATTAGACTAGATAAACTTAAACATGCTAAAAATTATATTATAATAAATAACACATTAGGACTTAATATTTTTTTCAGATTATTTTTAATTTCATTTTGAACTAAGCGAAACTCCTAAGAATAATATTAATAATATCAAACAATTAAAGTCGCAAAAGACTAGTAATGCCAATTGGTATATATTTTCCAAAGAATAGCCCTAATATTAAGTAAATATCTAAAATATATTCATAAATTGCACTAATTTCGGAATTCTACAAATAATTGAATTATTGAGAATTCTCTGATACAATTAAAATGTATGTAAAGAACTTTCTTGATGTGTATACTTATATAAACTAATATGAACCGCTGACGTGAAGTCTGAAACATAAAAAGACGTGGCTACCACATGACATCGCCACGTCTTAACGTTTAGTGCGTCTAATAATGAATATTAACATACCCATAAGCGCTATAAGAACGTAGTTATTGTATTTAACCACAATTAAAATTAAATAATATCCTCAGATTGATTTTATCGGATCGAGATCGAGCGCCCAGATTCAACGATGGGCTTTTTTGCTGAATTTTACTATTACAAAAGCTTTTTTTAATTACTATTGAGATTCGCTTATGATGACTATCGGCTTAATTCCGTTTCTGGATTTGATAAGACTGGTAATTACGTTATAGCGATTACCATCTGGAATTCTCATACACACCCTTAAGACAGGGGAACCAGACCAAGTAGCACACTGGAGTAAACCACTCTTTAAATGCATACATAAAGGCATTGCATTGCCACTTTTTGCAGCGATACAAACTGATTGTATCGTAAGTGTATCGCTGCTTTTCAGAATCGCTAAAATCGCAGAATCACTAAAAAGTCGCAATGCGAAAAGGCTCTATATACCACGATATTTTCATTTTCAGTGTTCTAATATCTTTACACACACTTTAAATATGTATCCAAGTAATAATGATACATATAAATCGTTACATTACATACATAATAACTATTATTATAATAATATCATAAGGCCAAGTATAATCTATAATCTTAAACAACTTATAAGCGAAACTAATTTTTAAGGGAAACGAGACTATACAATATATTAAATTAAATTGGTGAAATATCACCAAATGTATATACCAAAGTTTAAATATGCCAATCTCAGCTACGTGCGTCAACAATTATTATGACGTTTATACATTTTGATTGAGCAATAGTGATCTTTTTGAATAGAAATAACCGAACCTTTATTTTTTTTTTAGAAAAAAAGGCAAATGACCAAGCTTGTCATCTGATGTTAAGTCTACGCTACATAGAATACAATAAGTAATCATATACCTATTTGTTTATAATAATAATAAATACATTTTAAAATAATATATTATTCATCAATTAACAATATGTAGTACCTACAACTAATGACTAATAACTACATAACTCTCAAAACAAAGATTTTTTAAGCAATGCTTTCCTTTTCAAAGCCTTTATGCGAAGCTAAATAATTTTTTGGTAGACGTATGAATAACCGGAAGCTTACTTTTACCGGAAGCTTTTACTATGGAAACGACACCTCTAACTTAAAAACTAGAATAGTAGAAATGAAAAATATTCCCAGGTTAACAGCAAATAAATATTTTTTTGTTATTTAAAATATAAACGTCATAATAACAATAAACGTCTTTTTACTTAGTTTATATCTCATCAACTCTTCATCTCTCAAACATTAAGATGGTACATACTTAGACATTAAACTTTATTTAGGCACAATTCACATTTGGAAACTAGTTCTAGCATTCTACCTACATACCGAAATCAGTGATAATATCCACTAATATATTATAATAATATCAGATTTTTACTACTTTTTATAATATATGTACGTATAATCAATTAAAAATATGGAAATGAAGTTAAACAATAGGTATTAACAAAAAGTTCTTAAATTTCGTAAAAAATATTAAATATAACTGCTTGAATTTATGGATACTATGGATATATCATCGATACAACATTTTCACTACAATAATGAAGTAATGCTTATTTTAACTTCATTATTATAGTGATGAAGTGATAACAGGTTTTATAAGATAAATATTATCAAATTTAAAAAGAAGTGGATATTCTCAATGACCTCACATTTTAAGTAAAACCACTACGTATCCCGTAAATGTTAATTTTATAGACCATATTAAGTTCATAGAACATATAAGTTTATTACTAACCTAGGGAGTAGAATAAATGTGGATAGATATCAGGAAACAAAAGAATTAAAGAAGCTTTCAACATTTTTTAACCAAAAGTAAACAAAATTAAAAATAAAAGAAAGTCTAAAAACAAATGCACATAAAATAACTATATTTTATTATTCTCAAATGTAATAAAAAAGTTTCTTATTTAAAAAAATCATATATTTTATTATAAATAAATGGCAGTGACCAAAATGGTATTATGTAGGTAATTATAGTTTATGTAGTTTTTTACGAGGTTTTTTCAGCCCCTTTCTCGGTTGACCATTCGTTTTCATTGCCTGGCAAAAAAATTGGCATATGAAAAAAAAAGAAGCCAAAGTCCTGATATCTATCACATCACACGGGAGGAAATAGTAGGAAAGGACAGTTTCGGGAACAGGAACAACACGCATAGACTCCGAATAAACTACTAAACATCCGAATCACCACTGTATATTGTCAATGTGACGACTTGAATCATAAAAAGCAATGTCAAATGTATTTGAAATACAATGAACGCACACGATCACAAACCTAAGCGCAGCGAGTCAGTGGGGCGCACTGTTCCAACTGAGCTCCAACTTTAACGTCATTACATAGTTGTTTAGTGACATTTTGACATCTCACATCAAAGTAACCATTAACTGTGTATACTCTGATTCATAATCATGTAAAGTAAACTGACAGATGTCAATGTGTCATCCCCATACATTATCACTCAATTAGACACATGCAAAATGTCAAAATGCATAGAAACTTGTCATTTTCATCTGTCAGTTTACTTTACATGATTATGAATCAGAGTATAGGTAGACCTCAGTTCTACAGTACGTACCATCTAGCGGATTTCTCACACGCGATATTAAATTCATTGGATCGATTTAAAAATTAATAGTACATACCTCAAATTTAGAAGAAAAAGGTTTGAAGAGGTACATGGCATTACTTAGCAAATAGTCAAATTTATTAGAGACGAAACGAGAACAAGCAAAACTGTCATTATGTTATACACAATAAATAGCTTTCATAAAGCTTCCATCATATAATATATTAGTCGTAATTATTGACCAATGTCAATGTGTCCTCAAAAGGCAGAAAATGACAATGCTCTTACGATTCAAGACTTACAAATTACGAAACTAACACCAATACACCGAAACACTATTTTACACACATTTATGTAGTGGGAACACCAATAAACACAACTATGGAAATATATTATTAACAAAGATTTTCAAAGAAAAATTAATAGTTGAAATAGATTTTTGATATAATATTACCGGGAATCCCTACGAAAACAGGGCAAAGCGAGCATATGCAATGAAGGAACAGATTTGTTTTTACAAGATATTGCGTATGCTTATTGATTCACTAAACAAGTTACTAGTATTTAAAAGTATGTAGTGTCTTCGTTATCCTGAACACATAACACTTATTACATTATTTACCGCCAAATAATCACACGTCCACTCGCTTCGACAGTCGAACACCGACTGTCTAAAAGTGACATCTCCGCCACCCGGCGTATGCGCTTGAATCGATATTCTAGTAAAATATTACACATACGAATTTCCACTACTGTTACTGGTATTAATAAACACGACATACTTATCATTAAGCAATGCAGAGCAGCGAAAGAACAACAAAAATATTAAAGATAAATCAACTGTCTATTTTTATAAGCCTTGAACTTTATACTAAATATTCTTTGAAACAATATTTTCAACTGTCTTTTGGTTAATTTTATATTATATAAAAAATTAAAATTGCATCAGTATATTTTAAAATATATACAATACGACATTTTATTTTTAATTTTTCACACTTTTCTCATCGCTTCGACCCGTTTCATAGAGAACAACACCAATTATTATAATAACTCTATTTACTATTACAATCTGGTCAGACTATATCTGCGTTCCGATAATTATATGTACACGTTTATTTGCAGAATACATATTATATATGAATATAACAACAAATACAAAGCGATTATATGTATAAACTTCTATATATATAGCTAACGCTAGAGCAACACTGTTTAACAGACATAGAATATGGTATTGAGCACGTCAATTTCATAAGCCGATAAGATCGTATCGTCGCAAATACAAACTTGTACACAAAATAAAATAATTTAAATAAGTCCAGCATATAATTCACAAACAATACATACAATAAATACAGTTAAAATATAGCAATCCAAGTTAGTGATTTAACTACGTATACATAGTTTGGCAAAGAGGTAAAATAAGAAATATATTTAAACAAATAGTAGAATATACTGCTATATGAATAGAAAACCAGAAGTATAATTTGCAAATGCGACGGTACAGTAATTGATTATTAAAAATTAATAAATTGACATTAGCACAACTTATGTTCGTAAATCAACGATATTACCATTTCGCTAAGAAATTCTAAGCACCGATATATTTTTTATCAGTAAGTTATATTAAATTGAGTTCAGATTGAATGCAACAACTGCCAATTTTACGCAATCGAAAGAATTCATTCCAATCACACAAATAACACGTCTGCTCAATACAGGAGGTGAACGCCAACTGAATGTTATCCTTATAATAAATAGGTAGGTACTCGGAAAAGCTCAGCTCTAGACATTAGTTTTAACACTTTCAAAAACCTACATATTATGTTAAAACGAATAAAAACCCAAATTCTTTTTATATAATATTAGAAAGTAACATTTTGCTTTTGTATTAGGTTTTTTTTTACTTCAATAGTATCGGTGCTTAGAATAACTCTCACACTATTTCCGGAACTGAACCAAATATTAGCACATTATCTACACTGCACTGTAACATTAACTGTAGTATCACTACGAAACCTCTAAGAATCGTCTAGATCGAACTAGAAGTCATAACATTGGGTTTTGTGCTGAGACGGGGTCCCTTAGTTGTATAGTATTAATTTTAGGATCCTACATCGTATTGGTGCTGAGTTGATGTTAAATAAAAATATTATATTACTACCACAGTAGGCAGTAGGAGCAAAAGTATGTTTCGAATTTTTCGAACATAGCTCGGGTATGTGATCACCAATCCGCATTAGGCAAGCGTGGTGATTAAGCCTAATCCCATCATAGTAGCGATGACTTGATTTCTATGGAGGCCTTTGCCCTGCAGTGGGACAGATTGTCTACCGATTGTAACCTGATGTGTGGCTGACTGTACCTACCTACATCGAACGGGAGAGTCTGCGCTAGCATACCCAATGTATATCCACTGTGTTACTAAATAATAACGGGCCCTTGGCCTAGGCTTAAAAAATGATCCTTTACTTTTTAAGAGCGCTTTTTCATTAGGCTCTATAATAGCAGCACTAATAACGTTGATTCAGATGACTAGTCTATGATCTTAATATAAGAACCTCTTAAGTACGAACACTGCCGATATAAGAAGGACTAACACTCAACTACGCTCCTCATATTTAGAAGCTACTCAAACAACATTTTCATCTTTTTTCTTATTCATCTTTATGACAGAGACAACTATTTGCTTGAGCATACATGCTTTTGATAATATAACTATAATTAGTTCAAAGATTTGGCGTACTTTAAGCCGTATAATGTGGACCAGAAGACGCCTTATCTGTCGGTACAAGTGACGTTGCTGCTTTTATGTGCGTATACGCGCGTTCTGGTTTACAAAAGCGCTGGTTTAAAAAAAATAACGCAGTTGTAAATGCAATTGTCAGAACGAGCTTATTCACAAAAAAACAATTTGATTTCAGTCTGCCTTCTGTATGAATGATTAACACTAAGGCTGTGATCACACGCAGTGGTGCCAATTAGTTCGCAGAAGCTTTGATTAGTCGCCTAATGAAAACGCGCTCTTGATTGTTACAAAACAGTTTCAAATGCCAAATGAATAAAGAAAATGCTGCAAATTTTTTTTTTACTCAAAAACAATCCCACCTTGGTTGAGTAGGAACTAGAAGCTTAATTATGACTTATTTATACATATATTTTTTATTTATATAATTATTATCAGCTCAGCACTAACGATTTACAACTATCAATCTTTATTTTCCGTATTTTAAACATTCAAATTTTTAACATTTAAAATTTTTAATAATCCATCACACCGATATCTGTATCAACATTTTATTTTTTGTGAACAATTTTTGTTCATAATTTATAAAAATAACTCTTATACGCGTACATAAATAATTGAATTTTCGTTATGAATGCCCCACTTTGTACAGCAGTTTTAAAAAGTACTAACGTCACTTTTTATCAAAAAGCAAAACTACTAAAACGTCAAAATATTTGCCCTGGCAACAAAAAGTGTCCACAAAACTGGCAACACCTTGAATCGTTCGTAGTACATTCGAGTCTTTTCTAGTACTTATGTTAAGAAGAAGCTTAGGATAATAACAGTGGACAGGGATCTATTTGCAAAGGAACATCGGAATACCGCCTGGTGTTGCGGGTTTTATCTGTCAAACGTTCTCATACTATAATACACACGAGCATGCGTAAACGGCACTCGTTGAATGTGGATAAAAGTAGCCAGATCAAAAAACTTGAGTTGTTATGCGTAATTTTAATTTCGGCATACAGTTTACTTAGTTTTCAAGTCAAAATTGCAATCGGTCTGCAATCTACTTATTATATTTTTTATAAACCTGTTCAAATTCAGAAACAAAAGCCTGTAGTGCCAACGTAAGGATTTTTTGTACAGACGGAAAAATATAAGGATCCCGTTTGAGACTAAAATTCAAGTACTAAATGTTCTCCCAAACGAGATGCCGTACATTTTTGGTCTACTTATTTCAAAAAACAAACGACTGTTTAATATATTTTTGCATTTTTTGCCAACATGAAGAAAAAAATACTAGTCAACGTTGCTAGACTTGTCCCTTAATAGATCGAAATTCGATGATTTTCGGGTTTTTCAAATATTTACTTTTTTTAACATCGTTCATTCATTATTGGATCAAAACTAGAAGTCCTGCAACAGTCCGTAACAGGGATTCGACATTGAAGAAACACAGCGCAGGCGCCGAACATTCGACATTGAAGTCGTATTTAGAGATTTGTATTTAATCTCTAATTCGACTTCAATATCGAGTGCTCGAGAATTTCCCCCCAGTTACATTTTCGGGGACATAATGGTGTTTTTTAAGTCGATAAATCATTATTTCACGATATCCCGCTTACTACTACCAATACTGCTTTTTCCGTGAATCTGGCAACGTCGACCAAAGACAGACACATTCAAATAACGAACGAAAAACTTTGCCCACACAAAACCGCAACACCACCTTTGTTAGTTAACTACACATCACACTACCGAAACGAAAAGTCCAATCCGCCTATATCCTCGAATCGGAGAGGCGAAACTTCTTGCAGTAAAGTCCTTTTCAAAATGGGCGATGGTGGGTCATATACGACGATTGGTTGAAGTGGTCGCGGCGGAGGAACCGGTTCGTGGTGGGAAGCATGTAGCTGGTGGTGTAGTCCTGCCGGCTGTGCAGCATGTCGAGCTGGTCGAGGCTGTGGTGCCGCTGCGGGAGGATCGAGGCTGGTCCGGCAGCGTGCGCAAATGGTTGTGTCATTGTTAACTTACCTCCTTTGGTTAAACAAAGACTCTAGTCTACACAGTTAAATTTAGTAGTTTTAATCCCGAAACAGAGCGGAGTGGCGAATTCTCGCCAAGATCCACTTCGGGTCGCTGAGCCAGCGTAGTAAGTAAGTAATCCCGAAACACGAATAAAGTATTTTTCACGAATAAAGTCTTTTTCACGAATAAAGTCTTTTTCACGAATAAAGTATTTTTCACGAATAGTCTTTTCCACGAATAAAGTATTTTTCACGAATAGTCTTTTCCACGAATAAAGTATTTTCACGAATAGTCTTTTCCACGAATAAAGTATTTTCACGAATAGTCTTTTCCACGAATAAAGTATTTTCCACGAATAGTCTTTTTCACGTATAAAGTCTTTTCCACGAATAAAGTATTTTTCACGAATAAAGTATTTTTCACGAATAAAGTCTTTTTCACGAATAAAGTATTTTTCACGAATAAAGTCTTTTTCACGAATAAAGTCTTTTTCACGAATAAAGTCTTTTTCACGAATAAAGTATTTTTCACGAATAATGCTTTCTTCACAAATAAAGCTTGTTACACGAATAAAGTCCCTTTAGCATGTTAGATTATCAAAATAAGCAAAGTAAAAATCAGCTGTTACATACATTATTGCCTGGTGGTTTTTGTATGGAACAGCTAAATCTAACATGCTGTTACCTATTATGAGTTCTTCTTCGGGATTAAAACGACTAAGGCTCAGCCACATTATAATATTATCATAGATAAAACATAGTTTCTTCAAAAAAGTGAGTAGTTACCTCTATTGTGGTGGAAACCAGCCGCCCAGCCAGCGTAATATGCAGCTT
This sequence comes from Cnaphalocrocis medinalis, assembly GCA_014851415.1. Taxonomy (NCBI): domain Eukaryota; kingdom Metazoa; phylum Arthropoda; class Insecta; order Lepidoptera; family Crambidae; genus Cnaphalocrocis; species Cnaphalocrocis medinalis. The sequence continues at coordinate 10,814,450 of CM026295.1, forward strand.
TCTGTTTGCCGTGCTCCTCCGCCACCTACAAATGAAAAAAGAACTTATGATTATTAAATTATGGTTTATATTGGCCTGCCTGTTACAATTACTTACAGAATATTATAAATAATGTCTTGATATCGGATTTTATAGCAATATTATACAATATTACTTCTTCTTTTCGCGTTGCATTAGAAATAAATATTATTATTATAGACGGGAATTAACGCAAACTTAACGACCACGGCTGCTCTAACGCAGCCGAAACGTCAAGCAGTAAGTATAGTCAGAAACAAGTCAGGTTACCAAAACCTGTTAAATTTCGGAAGAAAGAAGACGGCCATCAGACGTAGGCCGTAGCTAAAAAACCCACTCCCAACTATTTTAATTTTCAAACAAAAAGAAAACAACACAAACAAACATGGAGCCAAACAGACATACACGTCAAACTTATGATACCCGTTCGTAGTAAAATAAGTTTGACAATAAACCCTTAAAGAGACATAAGTCGAATATTGACACTTGTAAAGGTTACTAGTACCATACATGTTGTTACACGTTATCAAACTAATCATTAAATTTTTTAAACGTACACAAATGACTAAGGACGTGCGTGAATATAATGTAATGTCCCCTATCGTACCCAGTGTAATGGCATTTAGCCTACTTTTAGGTTGGAAAAAATCCCTATAGATAAATCGAGTATGGAAGTTTGTTTTCTATCGTAGCCTGTGATTTGCCCTTTAGCTTATTTATTTATACAGGGTGTATCTGTAAACATTTACATCCCTTTGACCACGTGTTCTATCAACCATTCCGAACGACATTTGTTCAACAACTTTTCTAAATTCTACGAAAAATATTTCGACTCCCCATACAAAATGACCAAGTCACGTGACCGACTTTGTATGGAAAGATGAAAATTTTTTATGCGAATTTTCAAAAGTCATAGTACAAATGATGTTCAGAATGGTTGGTAGAACACGTGGTTAAAGGGATGTAAATGTTCACAGATACACCCTGTATAAAACTTATTGTACCAAATTTCGTACAATAGACGAACTTAATTATTAACTTACTATTAGTACAATTGGAAACAAACCTTAAACATAATTTGAATATGGACCTTTAATTTACTATTACATAATGGGGGCTGCCGCGTGTGAAACCGCTAGATGGCGTGCTGTTAGACTTGGGTCCAACTTTAACGTCATTGGTTATTTAGTGACATTATGACATCTCACATCAAAAATCACCAATCACCTGTGTAGAAGGACCTCAGTTCCAGAGTACGCCATCTAACGGATTTTTCACACGCCGATAAGTTGGAAAACAATCTCATATGTATAGTTAGACACACATCAGGTTAACACTACCTGTCAAATTTGTGGACATTACTATGTATTTGGGCATCTTTGATGTAACTTTATATATGATGCTGAGAGCCTCGTTCACCACCCTGAGTACAGTTTCAAGTAATTTACTTATCAATTAAAGTGGGTTCAGAGAAATTGGCCCCTTGTATTTCTATTGAATAAATTATTTAAATTAAACTAGGCCGCGGACCAAGGGCCAGTTTCCTCCAAATCCACTTTGATTGACAAGAAAATTACTTGAAACTTTACTCAGGGGTGGTGAACGAGACCCTGAGTGTACGTATCTATTTCGGATATGAAATAATGTATACCCCGTCGCAAAATAGCACATTACGTTCTACTTAAATAAATGAGATAGCCAACAAATTCTTATGCTAGGGCCACATTAGCGTTTAACGTCAATGCCCATTATCTCGATAATTATTGCGATAATAATATATGCCGCATTAAAAATCGGTAACTACACTTCAACGGTCAACATGAATGCTCATTATTGGCGATAAAAATGGCGTCGAATTTACTTTAATTCCAGCAAAATGGATGTCGATAGAGCGTAAATTGGCTGCTTCATCGCATCAATTCTCGCGTTAATCTTTTATACCGCCACTTGAGCTATCGTCTAACGTCAAATGGCATTGTTAATGCCATTGTCAAATTATCCCGTTAAGTTCTGCCGGCCTAACATGCGCACCGCGACAAAATTTTGTCGACTCTCGTTCGCGAGAGCGTATCCTTCTATCCCGCTCATCGCTCAGTCAGGTGAGCGAGAAGCAACTTGCGCCGACGCAATACGAGTGTCGACAAAATTATCTCCTGGTGCGCATCTAAGCCCGGCTGGCTACACCGACCGACATGATGACCGTCTATTATCGCGATAATTGGCATTTCTCGTTAGTGTGGCCCTTTAATAAACCGAGTATGTTAATGTCCCCTGTCGTACCCTGTGCTCCCCCACGGCGACCCCCCGCCAGGCGTCGCAGGCGTCCCGCGCCGGGTGCGCCGGGGGCGGCGGGTCCCGCCGGCGGCGCGCGCGCCCCACGCCCGGCTCCGCCCCGGGACACTGCCCAACAACCGACAATTATGGCCCAATGGAATTTTGATCCCCCCCGCCAATGCATGCTGTTCTACGCTTCACCGAATTGAAGATTTTATCTATCAAGGGTTACCTATCCATACTATGATATTTAATTTAATCTATACTATTTAATAAAGAGGTAACTTCTATAGAAAACGTCAAGGCTTATAGTTAACCGAAAAAGCGAAACGATTGCGTAAAGTAATATACGCCATCTATTGCTTCAGTTTGGAACTAATGTCCCGAAACAAAGTGAGGGCGGGCTACGCCTACTAGTAATATTATTAATGGGAAAGTGTGTCTGTCTGTATGTTTGTCTTTCTTTCAAGGCAAAACGGAACGACAAAATGACGTGATTTTGAGATAGTGAAGTGGAGATAGTTGAAGGGATGGAGAGTAACATAGGCTACTTTTTGCCCCTTTCTAACCCCTCATAAGGTATGATGATCCCATTTTGTTCCCCAAAAACCAGTTTTCTAGACTTTCTTGTAGCATATGACACATCGATTTTCTTCCGATATCATTACTTGTATATCAAATCAGTCTTTGTATGTATTGTCAAATTATTTTCCTTGATAGATAAATCAACTCATCGGTTATTTTAACTGGTCGTTATGAGCCCCGTGCCTACCTACGTGATCTATTTGATAGCTCTATAACCGTGCGTGATGTCCGTGCTCGATCCTCAACTCTACCGCCATAGTATCAGAGTTCAAAATCGCAAACATGCTGCCAATATGAAAGGCGAAGCCTAAAAAACCTAAAAAATGGATATTATTCTAGAATGAGCTTTCAAATTAACTATTTTGTGAAATGATGCGCTTGATACGACCTTAACTATTACTTAAAACTATTAAAAACTATATAAAAAATATATAAGCGTAAACGCATGCCTACCTACCTATATATTCAGTGCTTATGCTTTAGTTAAAACTACGAATACAATATAAATTAAATAATAAGGGCCCTTAGCTAAAGTAAATCTACAGTATATCTAGCTATAAACGATTGCAGATTCATTAATTTATACCAGCCAAACATTTATTTTCATATTTTTTCTCTAGAATCTTCTTTCAATATGACATCACAAATCGATATCCGAACAATTTCTTTCATCGTAGTATTATCTTCATCTTCGACTGACTAGGGTTGCCAGATGTCCGGTATTTAGGCATACAGTTCGGTTGTCCGGTAAAAAATAAATGGTCATACCGGACAGAACAATATTTATTTAATTTTTTTGCGACCCAGCATACATGTTTACAACCAGGTTTGGGTCGTTCCGGTATTTTTTCGCGACTCACCTGGCAACCCTATTGACCCACCCTCCAGATTAAAAGTCACAGCTTGAAGATGGTTCTCTTGATTCGGAGACTCAATTCGGCTCGCTGAGCCAATTAAGTAAGTACATCAGTAGCTTTAAGATCGAAGTTATATTTATGTATTCGTGAAAATCTGCTGTTCCAGAAATTTCGATAAGTTCGCTCTTTGCTATTGTATGGAAAACTTCGCTATTTGACTTTTGTATGGAACAGCAGATTTTCGTTTTGTCCCCCATAGGAACAGTTGCTAACTGTACAAAACAATGAGTGCAAACTCTGATTTTAATCATGTGGAGTAAACTGACAGATGCAAATGTAATTTTCTATACATTTTGACATTTTGCATCTGTCAAATTGAGTGATAATGTAAGGGAATGACATTGACATCTGTCAGTTAACTCCACTAGATTAAAAATCAGAGTTTAGGTAAAGATTATTATATAATAGTCTGTGAGACTTTTCAACAAGACAATTAATCTTGTGATTGGTATTTTTATAGAATATTTTACTAATATTATAGTGTACATTTTGCAATCTATTCTGTGCTAGTACACTCAATGCCTAAATGTATATAAAATATTGCAGTGGCTTTTAACACAAATTAACTACCACGCAAAAAACCGATCGAGTCCGATCTCAAAGCGAAGCCATGCGATTTTTTTGCGATTTTTTAAAAAACAGTGCTGTGTATATTCAGTCACATTATGCAGTAATTGTGCAGCTGATTGTATATAACAATCAGTTTTTTTTACTTGTCTTATTTTTAACTGTCTTTTCATGTATTTTAATTATAATGACGTTAATCAGTAGTTCTATAATTATATCGTGTTCTAGACGTTAACACCTACTGTCGAGATTTTTTTAAATACCTACTATTTTATACTAGGGATGTAAATGTTGACAAATTGACCCTGTATTCACGTTTCATTGAATCCACTGGAATAATCGAAAGTATCCCCTACCCTCCTATTTTTGACACATCTTACACATAGACACATTGATTAGTATTATATCAATCTGTCAAAGAGTATAGCAGGAAAAGGAAAGAAGAAGAAAATCTAAATCCATACTAATATTATAAATGCGAAAGTAACTCTGTCTGTCTGTCTGTCTGTCTGTCTGTCTGTCTGTCTGTTACTCTTTCACGCCAAAACTACTGAACGGATTTAAATGAAATTTGGTATACAGATGATATAGACCCTGGGGAAGAACATAGGCAACTTTTTATTGCGAAAAGGGGGTTGTAAGGGGTTAAAAGGGGGGTAAAAAGTTTTTCCACGCGGACGAAGTCGCGGGCGGCCGCTAGTAATAGTAATATTATTTGTAATATCTAGTTTTATGTTTTACACCTCTGTTTTGTTTGCAATAACACACCGTGATAGGGGGGGGGGGCGTTTTACTCCCCCCACGCTCTTAAACTCTCATCACATCACAGACATTTCATTTCAGTATTTTGAAAATTAACCTTTTCGAATTAGAAGATAAGTAAAGACAGTTTCAAAAATAGAACAAGTAAAGAGGAAGCAAATACTGTGTAGTGACGTCACTAACCTTGACGCTGAGCGGCTCAGTGCCGCCCTCTGGTATCACATTGTTGAGCGCTGCTATCGCTTCTTGCGCCTCTTCTCGCTTGTCGAATCTGTAGGCGAAAATTAATACTGGAATTAGGACCAAAGTACATACCCGGTTTTGGTACTAGGATAAGTTTTTAATTTGTTTTTTTATTTTCAAGTTTAGTTTTCCCCTTAGGGCTGTGTAATCACGTGTTATTTTATAGCATTTTTTCACCTTCCCCCTGGTAAAATGAGGTTTTACACAACCTTTCCCCCCTCCTCCCCTCCTTTAGATCAAGTATGTGATTTTTTCTACATACTAAGTAGATAGGTAAGTAATAAAGAAAGGCCTCCATCATAGACATCAAGTCATCGCTACTATGATGGGATTATGCTTAATCGCCACGCTTGTCTAATGCGGATTGGTTATCACAAACCTGAGCCACAAAATAATTGCACACAGAAAGTAGACTCAGCCTGATTTTGAATTTAGAAGAGTTCGTTGACATATGCTAGGGTTGTTGCCCGGCATGAGTACATAAGCGCGCAGGCCTTTACCACAGACCTCGACAGTTCGACAATCTTATGTCATAGGCTAGGATTAATGTGGTCGAAAAGGCGTATTTCCCCGTTAGTGCGCATGCGTGAGTACATGACACGTTTTTTGCTCTTAGTGGGCAGCCTACTTTCTGTGTGTAATTATTTTGTGCCTGAGCTATGTTCGAAAAATTCGAAAATACTTTTTGCTCGACTCGGGAATCGAACCCAGGACCCCAAGATCTTAGCCCAGTACCTTAAACCACTAAACCAACGGGGCGTTTAGGACTTTTTTTTTAATATGATTAATTTATTTAAACACACATACCTGACAAACGCGACCCCTCTAGGGTTGCCACTGCTCTTATCCCTCAAAATGTGCTTTTGCACAATGCGGCCGTACTTGCCGAATATCGTCTCCAACTGCTCCTCTGTGATGGCCCGGGGCAAGTTCGTGACGTAGAGATTTGTGTCTTTGATGTCATCGCCGGAAGGCCTGGCGTAGGATACCTGGAATATTCCATGTTAGAAAATGTATTATAGGCATGACATTTAATACGGAGCCTAATATTTAAAATTGGGAGAGCCACGCTTCGGCATGAATGGGCTGACTCGACTGGAGTGATACCACGGCCTCACGGAAGACCGGCGTGAAGCAGCGCCTGCGCTGTGTACTGGAGGGTACTGGAGGCCCAATTGGCGGAAAGGGGGTTAAATCTTGGCAACGCACTTGTGACTATACTGATGTTGCAGGCATAAAAGTATAAATCGATATTATCATCTTGTCTATTTATAAAGAGGTTAATCTCATATTCTACGCCAGAGCTTATAGATAAACCGAAAACACGAAACACTTGCGCGATACAATCAACGCTCAGCGCCATCTATTGGTAGACAGTAGAACTACTGTCTCGAAACGAAGTGAGGGGCGGGCCACTAGTGTATTATAAAGCAGGCCCATCGCAATATCAACGTCGAGACTTAGGTAACCGAAAAGGCGAATCACTTGCGCGTTAGAACCTACTCCCAGCGCCATCTACCGAAGAGTGGTGCTAATCATTTGTAGCGGCAACATCGTGGCTATGTCTACTTTCCTTGATAAAAGGAATATTACCTTTAACCGTTTATTTCTGAGCTGGTATCCGTTGAATGTCTCTATGGCGCGCGACGCGTCCTCCTCCCGCGTGAAGTTGACGAACCCGAAGCCGTAACTGTAGCCAGTCTGGAAAACAAACATATTTACTTTACATTATATTACATAGACATAGATAAGACATCCATCTATGACGCAGACGCGGATCCAGTAGCGCTACCATGAGTTGACATCTAAAACTGACATAACGTAAACTATTGCTCTGTCTCTTTCAAATGCATCACAATGAAAGAGACAAAGCGATAGTTTTCGATAGCGAGGATAGTATTTCAAACTCATGGTAAGGCTACAGACCTCAAAAAAGATGGTGGGCATAGCTCACTGCACAAAATAAATATAAATAAATGCGCCAGACAATCACACCAATCAACCTGGTCTCAAACTAGGACAACCCCTGTACTATAAGTACCAGATGACGATAATTAACTGGGGGCGTCAACCCAGAACACCCAGACCCAAGAAAACTTAAAAATGTAGCTTCCTAAATTGATTTGACCGGGAATCGAACCCGGGACCTTTCGCGCTTCGGGCGACACCTTAGCCACTAGCGCCATCGAGGCCGTCGCAATGCATAGACAATGCCCGTACCATGCATGTCTGTGGGAGTTCGACCGACTGGATCCCCCCTAGCTACGCAAATGGCGGCGCTCTGTCCAACCTCATCTCTTACACTGGAAATCTCCTTTAGGTAAGCAAACTGAAGTAAAGTTAATCGAAGAAAGTGTGACGTCACAAGTCTATTTAAGGTTCTGGCCATGCTAAACAGCAAGGACAGCACCACAACATTGGGTCCGCGCCTGCCGTAACGTATAAGCTTCGTATTCAGTTGTGCAATAAGTCGCAAACTAACAATGGGGGCTACCGCGTGTGGAAATCCGTAAGATAGTCGTGTAGACTGAGGTTCAACTATACGGATGATGGGTTATTTTTGATGTGAGATGCCAAAATGTCACTAAACGTCCAATGACGTTGAAGTTGGACCTTAGTCTACACGTACGCCATCTAACGGATTTTTCACACGTGGTAGCCACCATTGCCCGAGCATAATAAACACGGGAATGTCCTAATGATGATGGGAAATGGTCTTTTATATACTCAGAGGTTTATAACACAGATGATGATAAACGCATACCTTAAAGTCCTTCATAACTCGACAGCTCTCTATAGGGCCTATGGTCATGAACATCGCGTACAAATCCTTCTCAGTCATAGACTGCGGTAGGTAGTTGACAATCAGGTTCGTCTTGCACGTGTCGCCCCCTGCCGCGGAGATGCCTCCCCCCTCCGACATGCTGCCCCAGTACCGAGCGCCCGAGCCTAAGCGACCTCTGTACTGATGTTGGATTTGCTGGAACAAAATAACGGATAGTTAGTGGCGACATCATTAATGTAAATGGGTGGCGGAACACATTGCCGAAAGAGAGATGGATGCATTATGCGAAGGACATGGCTGAAAAGGGGGTGGATGATACGATGACGAATGGAAGAAAAAAACATACTGCGCCGACCTCAAATAATCTGGGAAGAGAGCAGGGAGATGATGAGTTAGTGGCGACATCTGTGATTGTGAGAGGGAAAAAGCTTGAGAAAGTTACAGATTTAGATTCGAGATGGCGTTGATGATTATTCATAGGTCAAACCAGTCCCGGCAAAGGGCTCCCTGATCGCTATGACATGTCCTTTTTAAAACGAGTTTTGATTTCTTCTCATGCGGAATGACTGTGCCTTGGCAATGAGTGGCGGTTACCATTTACCATCAGATGGGCCTTGCTCGTCTGCCCATTTCAGGAACAAACAGGGGGGGTAGGATCTAAGTGCGATTAAAATTGCATGATTGAGATTGATGCCCAATTATGCCCAGCGCCTCACACATCTTGTTCCGCAATGTGGCAATGTGATGTGGTGGGAGAAGAATACTCAGGTTTTAATGCAATTTTAACAATCCCTAATCAGGTGGGACCTGAACCAGGCAGTTTCTGAAGTACCTCAATACCAAAAACAATCATGATTTATCCTCCTAAGACTAAATCTGAGAATGACAGTGCAATCATAACCCAAGTCCTTGTAAAATAAACAGATCTCCAACTTAACAAACTGCAGTGGGACACATATGCACCAAATCAGGTCAGAAGCGTCACCAAATGCACTCGCGTAGAAAAACCACACTTTATCACTTAATGCGGATAAAAACTTGGCACCAAGTTAAACTACTGTGACGCATATTTGCAATGCAGATCCTGCATTGGGCAGTTTGGGTAAATAAAACCCATAAAATTCTGAAGGCCTATGTTCTTAAAATTGGAAACAACTTTTTTGCTTGACCTGAGAATCGAACTTAAACCATAAGACCAACGGGCGTATTCATCATCTGATATCCCTGTTTTCTCCGACCACTATAATCTGGAAATCTTTAAAGCCAGAATGAACCGGCATGTTCTAGGGTGTACTGTGTCATCCTAGACCTCTTTCGTCACTTTTCATCAGGTGCGATTGTGGTCAAGCGTTGGCCTATTAGTCTAATGAAAAAAAATCTTAGCGTTTTGTCCCGGTTGCGTCCCAAGCTGTTGTTTTTAGCTCGGAGTCCGTTTTCCTGCTACGACTCATCTACTTCGCACGGTCTTAGGTAACCATTGAGGTGCGTTTACTGTCACGCATGTCATCCACCACATCAAGCCACATCTTTTATCTTTTTGGGTCTACCCCTTCTGCCAACGGGACGTATGAACCTTCTTCTTATCTATGAGCGTCGCTCTTTTCGGTGGAGTATCGTCCATTCTTCCTTCGACTCTGCCAGCACCTTTAAGTCCTTGTACGTCATGACATTCACCTTCTCCTTCACTTGTTGGATGTAATTCCTTCTTGGCCTTCCCTTCCCCTTCTTCCTTTCACTTTCCCATCCTATACTGTTTTAAGGAACATGTCACGATGTTATTAGGTGTCCTAAGATACGTTACGTTACGTTGGACGTATGAATAAGTAATTTAAAAAATCCTTTTGAATTTTTCTTTCAACGCAAACGCGAAACTTGGCTCCGGAACATTAGTATTTGCTATGCATAACCAAGCCCGCATTGGTTCACAGTTTAACGCAAACAGCACAAGTTAGTATTGTGTACTCTGCGCACGACCTACTTCGGAGAACTATGTTTTATGGACGAATCATGTAAACTTTTAATTTATAGATCGTCTTGGTTCTTCGGTTTGTTGTGTTGACCCCGCGGACTGGGGCAGTGTTTCCCAACAAATACATTCATAAAAAATTTCAAACATTAACCTGATTCCGTACTAAGTAGCTTAAGCACTTGTGATACGGATGTCACAAAATGGATATCTCTCTCTACTCGATTATTCCCAGTCCCAGTTGTCCCCTCTGACACTGTCCCCCGGGGTGACTACTGGGAATAATCATCTCTACTAGCGTCTAATTCCCAGTTCTATCCAAAGCTGTCGCTTTGGGGCTCGACAACTACAATTAAGAGACTGCCGTCTGATCTTCGCAACAACCCTTTAACAGAGAAACAGACTAACTGAATCATGGTTACACGTTTCAGTAACTAACCAAAACGTGCAGGTTTCCTCACGATGTCTTTCTTCACCGCCGAGCTAATGGGAGAAAAGTGCTCATAGATTTGAAAAATCCATAGGTGCTCGGATTCGAACCACGACTAGGGTTGCCAACTATACTGTTTTAAACAGTATTATACTGTTTTTCACTATATTATACTCTTTGCATTTTTTCGGCATGTTGAAGAGCTAATGGCGAGCCCTAACATAATGGGAGAGACGAAGGCACATAGACTCCGATGGCTCGGCCACGTTGAAAGAATGGTATCAGATCGGGGCGCCAAGAGGGCGTATCTTGGGCAACCTACTGGTCGTCGGCCAGTGGGGCGACCACGCTACCGCTGGCGGGATGTAGTGGACGCGGACCTGCAGGAATTGCAAGCAGGAGATTGGCGACAAGCTGCACAAGACCGAGACAAATGGCGACATCTCGTATCGGAGGCCAAGACTCATTTTGGATCGTTGAGCCATCGGAGTAAGTAAGTAAGTATACTCTTTGCTGTTTTACAAATATCACTCCGCTTCAGTAGAAACACAGCCTTAGACAATGATCCAAGATTCCGGGAAGTCTGTTGATTACAATGAAACAAATGGCGTCTGACCTGCGCAATCCTTTTTTATATCGCTAGTGAAATACAATGCTCAAGGGTCATATTATCTATTCGAATACCCCAATACATTAAGTCCACAACGGAATCTTAACTGGAGCGACGCGGCAGCCCTGACCTAGAACGTTGGCTGGTCCGGACAACTCTTAAACTATTTGGCAGGCGAATCCGCCTCCGAGTATGGATGAAAGTGAAAATAAAAATTGAGACATGAATGTTACAGGCAAATATGCTCAGATTTTGATTTAACTGTTTCTTTGTTAATTTATCTATCTTATTATTTTATGTAATACTTAGCAGACGAACGTTGGTAGCTCAGTAAACAAAACCGTACAGGTTCGATTCAGAGCATTTACCAAAGAATTCTCACCAAAAAATCTAAGTGCATATTGACGGCCTCGATGGCTAAGGTGTTCGCCCAAAGCGCGAGAGGTCCCGGGTTCGATTCCCGGTCAAGTCAAATTAGAAAACAATTTTTTTTAAGTTTTCTTGGGTCTGGGCGTGCTGGGTTGACTCCCCCAGTTAATCGTCATCTGATACTCAAAGTACAGGGGTTGCCCTAGTTTGAGACCAGGTTGATTAGTGTGATTGTCTGGCGCATTTAATTTCTACGCTTCGTTGTAATTACTAGACTCATCAAATCCTGAATCATTGTCGTAGCTTAGGAGCCTTCATTGGCGGCGACACTTTTAGCGCCTGCACGTTGAATCTTGGTTTATGATCTAAGATTAATAGCAAACACAATGGTTTATGATCGAACTGCGAAGATTATAGCAAACCTAAGTTGTAAATATTTTGTTAAAACAATCATACATTATTGCCTACTGTAGCTAAAGCCTACAAATCCTGGGATTACCCCATACTCTTGGAAACCTTCCAGAACACTAACATGGTACTAAAATAACGAAAGCGAATTTCCTAAAGACAGATTTCCTAGAACAACAATGACATCGTCAAGATAAACAGATTGCGATTATAAGTTCCGCTTTGCCCTAGAAACAAATATGACGATGTCTTAGTATTACAGTTATGCCCTTTCTTAATTCCTGTAGTCGTAAGTTTAGACTCCTGATACAACTAATATCATCATAATCCCGATTAGAAGCTTGTGGAGATGTACATATGTAAGTGCGTTAGACCCTGCCTCATACGCCGAAGGTCGTAGTTGCGATCACCACTAAACAAACACTTGTGTTTGTTAAAATATGATTTAAAAAATATATTATGTATATTTTAGCCCGACCCGGGGTTCGTCCCCGAGACTCCAAATGCAGCCACTGCACCATCGAGACAAGTCAAGATAACCTGGGTGCAACACAATTTAAGTATTATCAGAATATACGCTGTCCCATTGCAGGGCAAAGGCCTCCATCATAGAAATCAAGTCATCGCTACTATGATGGGATAAGACTTAATCAACACGCTTACCTAATGCGGATTGGTGAACACAGAACCGGACTGTGTTCGAAAAATTCAAACATTGCTTTCTATTCTTTTGCTCGACCCAGGAATCGAGCAGACCCTCAAGATCACAGCCCGGTACATAAACCATTAGGCTATCGGGGCGCTCGTTCAACACAAGGATTTATGGGGAATTCATAACGCCGCCATACACCCCTGTAAGGGTCAAAGGGTGGGTGCGTGTTATGCATAATGTCCTCCATAATGGAATAATAGGTGGTATTTGAACACAGAGTGGCGTCGTATGGCATCCACATGACATAAAATTGTCCCTCCGTATGCTATTAATAAATAAATTAATTCGCACATCATCTCATACAGCAGGCCTTCAGGGTGAGAGTGACAGACTCGACACTTTGTCTGTTCTTTTGTGCCTGTCAATCTCATGTTATTTGGATCTCACGGCGCTTACCATCAGGCGGAGTGGGGTCATCTTGATTGTCCTTAATATAAAAAAAATACATTGCCCTGAATCCGTATTAAGTAGCTTGAGCACTTGTGTTACATGTATTACAAATATAATAAATACATATATTACACCCCAAGACTATGAACAAGTACACAAACATATACGTTTATCATAAGAATGTTTGTCCAGTCCTACCTTATACGCCAAAGGAGGGTGGGTTCGATCCCTATCCTGAGAAACATTCGTGTGACGATTATTTAAAATGTATCTTTTGTCTGATATCCGTACCACAAGTGCTTAAGACCAAACCAAGACAATACATGAGTGTTGTATTGTATGAATATCACCTTCATACATCAAAGCTTCGTAAACCATCCAAAACGTCACATCAAAGGTCAAATGACATCTAGAACAAAGCGTAGGGTAATCAAAATCATTTAAAATAATCGCCACAAAGGCACAAACATGACAATCGACCGAAAACTAGAGCGAGGCAACCCTGACCTAGGCGGGTGATTACCATTATACTGGAAGTCACGGATAACTCACCCTATTATTTTCAGGCGAATATAATTTCCGGGCATGATGTACAAATTATAAGGGGCAAGTCACAAGCAATAGCTTGTCCTTGTTGTATGGAATTGTGTACCTATACTCTGATTAATAATCATGTACTCGTAAAGTAAACTGACAGATGAAAATGACAAGTTTCTATGCATTTTGACATTTTGCATGTGTCGAATTGAGTGATAATGTATAGGGATGACACATTGACATCTGTCAGTTTACTTTACATAATTATGAATCAGAGTATAGATATTATATGATCGAAGAGGACAAGTTATGGGGCTTTATTATCTCTTATGCCTGTTTTTATTATAGCGAAAAATAGTAGTCAAGTCAAAACCCAGTATACCACTTAATGATGTAGTAACCACGAAAATAAACACTGAGATACTAAACAAACCGCTTCCTCCGAAGAACAAATACCTAGTCACTTCGGCGCAAATATAAAATTGTAATGCTATGTATTTGTACTGGATAACCAAGTTATTTGTGCGGTCGCCCGGTCGTGTTTATTTTCTACATCGCGATGACGAGATTTTTTTCCAAACAATGACCACCAGAGGTCCAATTTGTGAATATTACTTCAATGAGTCATAGATTTCTTTATTGTAATCGTGACTCAATGTGGAGCGTCCCTCGCGCTCGGGAACGTCTGCCACTGCGCCCTGCTTGGGAAAGTGTGTGGAGCTCAGACTATGTTTTTTTTTTTTATGTGATAGGTAGCAGACGAGCAGCAGCGGTTTTCATGCAATAAACAAAAATGTCAATCGTCTTATATTAATTTTCTTTCATCGAATATCAATTATCACTAAGGCCGATTAAACATTTTTCTTATATGAATAAAACAATAATTTTACATTGAGTAAGGCTAATCTATACGAGATAAAGAAGAGTAATTTTCTTATGAAGAATACATTTATTTGACTGTACTAATAGCGATGTCTCGCAATAAACAATATAGTGTCTTGGATTGAATTGATACTTCTTGTAACAACTTAATATTTTAAGAATATTTTTTTACTATAACGGATAAAATATTGTCTAGCGTCTATAGGGAGAGAATCATTTTCTTTGAATTTAATAAATATGTCTTAATCCAAAGTAATTTATCTTTTTATAAGAAATCTGTTTTTACCGTGTACATAAACCATTAGGCTATCGGGGCGCTCGTTCAACACAAGGATTTATGGGGAATTCATAACGCCGCCATACACCCCTGTAAGGGTCAAAGGGTGGGTGCGTGTTATGCATAATGTCCTCCATAATGGAATAATAGGTGGTATTTGAGTACAGATGGCGTCGTATGGCATCCACATGGCGTAAAATTGTCCCTTCTATGGTATTAATAAATAAATTAATTCGCACATTATCTTATACAGCAGGCCTTCAGGGTGAGAGTGACAGACTCAACACTGTCTGTTCTTTTGTGCCTGTCAATCTCATATTTGGATCTCATGGCCGCTTACCATCAGGCGGAATGGGGTCATCTTGATTGTCTTTAATGTAAAAAAATACATTGCCCTGACTCCGTAGTAAGTAACTTAAGCACTTGTGTTATAGCTGGCGGCACGAAAGTATAGCGATGACCGTTATTTTGCGCACTTGTAAATAAAGACTTTCTATCATAATGGGTTTCTGCGCACTCAAGGTCATAACTACACTTTCTTGCCTCGGACTATACTTGTATTACAAATATAATAATTAAATACATATATTACACCCCCAGACTCTGAACAAGTGCACAAACACAAATGTTTATCATAAGATTGTTTGTTCAGCCCTACCTCATACGCCAAAAGAGGGTGGGTTCGATCCCCATCCTGACAAACATTCGTGTGACGATTATTTGAAAGTTATCTTTTGTCTGATATCCGTAACACAAGTGCTTAAGACCAAACCAAGTCAATACATGAGTGTTGTATTGTATGAATATCACCTTCATACATCAAAGCTTCGTAAACCATCCAAAATGTCACATCAAATGACATCTAGAACAAAGCGTAGGGTAATCAAAATCATTTAAAATAATCGCCACAAAGGCACAACATGACAATCGACCGAAAACTAGAGCGAGGCAACCCTGACCTAGGCGGGTGATTACCATTATACTGGAAGTCACGGATAACTCACCCTATTATTTTCAGGCGAATATAATTTCCGGGCATGATGTACAAATTATAAGGGGCAAGTCACAAGCAATCGTACCTAAGAGCTTGTCCTTATTGTATGGAATTGTGTACCTAGATATTATATGATCGAAGAGGACAAATTATGGGGCTTTATTATCCCCTATTTGTATTATAGCGCAAAATAGTAGTCAAGTCAAAACCCAGTATACCACTTAATGATGTAGTAACCACGAAGAAAAACACGATCGATCCAAAAAATCGATATATGCATCGATACAGTGTATTACGATCCATTGCAATCCAGAATATCGATACAAACAAAGTGACCGGATCAAACATCTCTATCACTGCTAACAAAACTGCGAGCCTATAACGAAACTGAATTCACGAGTGAATATTTATCACAGTCCCTTTCATACGCATCTCTTTTGTTTGTATGGGACAGAGTCGACTCATTAAGGGAAAGTTTCGTTGTAGCCCTCAAACGAACCCAACACTCAAATCTCACGAGCTCTTACACAGGTCGGCGAAAGATCAAACAAGACGCGGGTTATTCTCATTCATTAACGTCGAAATCTATAATTTCGAAATTGACATTAAAATCTTAAAATTTACCGATTATATTACGTGTCATCGAAATAGTTCAAAAAATCTAAGCTAACTCGGACCATGCAACTTAACATATCTCACTAAACTACATCTAATAACTTTGAAATCGCGAAAAAAGCACCAAGGATAAAACAGCTGTTTAATACCTACTCATACAAATTAATTAGCCGACGAGCGAGTAAATTTGTATGGAACGACGATTGTTTTTGCAATTTCAGTGTTGGTCCCATAGTGAAACATATTTAATTTCATATTATGTTGTGCCATAATAACCTGAGAAATTTTGCGCTATTACGATAACGTTCTTTAAAAGGCTTCTTTATAAAAAAAAATACACAAAGATTACCATAGAATTAAGATCCATTAAGATGTAACCTTTTGTGCAATAAGTAAAGAGTATCTATCTATTTTAAAGTTCTGATGTCAACTCTATAGGATCGTGAATTTGATTACTGCCATCATTCCGAAAGAATAAAGATTTGAGTTCATAACATCTCTATAAGAATGACCCGCCCGAAAAAGAATAACCCTGACCTACAAACCCAATGGGGGCCATTACTTCCAGCGTCACGTCGCGTCCTATACAACTATTTGTTAGTGCTATTTGGCAGGCGATCGGTACATCCGACATTCAGAAGAGACTGCAAATTAAACTTGGGGCATGAATTTAAAGGACAGACTGCGCAGGGTTTCTCAAAGGGTAGGTGAACCTTTTCTATACTATTTATAAAGAGATAACTTCTATAGACAACGACAAGGCTTAACGTAAACGCTAAGGTAAACCGAAAACACGAAACGCTTGCGCGATGTAATTGGACACAGCGCCATCTATTGGTTCATTTATGAATTACGGCCCCGAAGCGAAGTGAGGGCGGGCCACTAGTTTTATGATATAAATGGATGAGCCGACGGATCACCTGATGGTAAGCGATTACCGCCGCCCATGGACACCTGCAACACCAGTGTCACAAGTACGCTGTTTACCTTTTAACCCCCCTTCCCCTGGATTGGGCTCGAAATTTCCATTTAGATTTTTGCATAATTTGTCCAGATAATATGTACGTAGGCATAAGAGGAGTGATGTAGTCAAATCTATGTGCGTAAATCTAACCTTAGCTCGGCAGTGAGGGAAAACATCGTTAAGAACTGAAACTGAAGAAACTGGTGTTGCAAGTGTCAGGTGATCCGCCTGCTCGTCTGCTACCTATCACATAAAAAAAAAGAAATCTGCACATTCCGGACATTGCAGTTTCTGAAATTCATAAAATTTCAAATGCAAGATGGCCGCCGCCACAAAATTCTATATTTATTGATTGACGGAAGTTTTAATTTTTTTTTTTAATTTCGGAGTTTCTTGTGTTATTTTTCACAGTAATCATCTTTCTTTGGCACTGTAAAGGGTTAAACCACTCGATAAGTTTGAGAAACTCTGTACAAAGTCGTAAAATGTAAACGAAAGCTGAAAATATTTAAGGTGAGAGAAGTTACGTGAGTAACGCCAGCGCTGATACTGAAGTTTTCGCGTTTATTTTATTGTTGGGAAATCTGAAATAAGAGTTTGCGAAAAATAGACAATAACTCTCTGGGATCCTCTGAAACTTTCAGTAGCTGCTCAGTTGAAGCGAAACTATCAAACTGTAATATTTACCTACAAGGTTTGAAAAATTCGAAACAAACCTACTTCAATTCACATTTTTTGAACATACGAGTAGCTCTGGATTGTGATCCGCATCAGGCAAGCATGGTGGTTAAGCCTAATCCCGTCATAGTGGCGATGACTTGATTTATATAATGGAGGCCTTTGCACTGCAGTGGTGGTACAGTGTATAGGCACAGAATACTTAATAGTTATAGGTACAAGACAATCAATTTAATTGTTGATACTTTACTTTTTCTAGTTTACTTCTAGTTGCATAGTGGGACATACTCGTAATATCATGTTCCTACCACAAGTTTGCAGCAAAATTTGGATAAACATTCGTGTGAACACTTGGGTTTGTTGGTGCAAGGCGTGGTTAAAGATTAGGAGGTTAAAAGGTGGGCAGCGCATTTGTGTTCCGGGAGTATCTAGGGAATGATCCGTTATCACCTAGCATTTTAAAAAAAACGTAAGTATAGTGAACTCGGCTACATAATAATACGTCAAAGGCGTTTCTATACACCCAGGTGAAGCAAAAGGCTAAAGCGGGCATGTCTCCCAGATAACTCGACGGTTAGCGACTCGTCTGCTTAAGACAGGGTGCACCCTGTTCCAAGTGTTGACAGCATTGAGTTAAATAGGACTAGAGAAGCAAACCGCATCAAGACGCGTCAAAAAACTCGTAGCCACTAATCAAATTTGACGACGGAGCTTTGAAACTACTAAATATGTGAAAGAAAACATATATAGACATATATCTACATCGCTCGCGCAAGTCGCAAACACTGACGCTCACTCGGATTAGACAAAGACCGCAATGGTCACGTCATCTGTGTGACGTGCAATGAGTGCAAATGGCAATGGTGTTGCTAACTTATGAATTGTTTACCCCAAACTTTAGACATATTATTAATAAATATTTAAAAAAAAAATCATTGATTTTATTTTTATTGGATTATTATTACAAAATAAGTGTGTTCGTCGTTGTACGTCCAGTTTAGTCGTGTTTCAACTTTGAAGTCTTATGCACCGGAGGGAATAAGCAATGCAATTACATAATTATTAATTAATTAATTATTAGGTAAAAGAAGCTATTGGTTTTCTTGCTAATATGGATAAAGATAAAGTAAGATGGATAGTTTTTTAATTACTTAAAGACATTGACATTTACCTTGGTTGGTTATTAATAAATGACTGAAAACCACTATCTGAAGATTGAAAAATCAGCCCCTACCAATTATCAGGTAATGAAATAAATAAAACATTTTTTTTGTTTTATTTGATTTATTTATAAAAAATATATATTATTAACATTCGCCCACATATTCGCCTTTTGGTCCGAGGTTGTCTTGATAACGCAAGTGCTTCAAACAAATAACGGAATATTTAGATGAAAACCAGTCCGTCTCTTTTCTTAACAATCGGATATTTGTTATCCATTTATCACGACTTGCTTCATTATTAGGCAACCTGGAAAATTTCTTTCTATTAATTTAAAATACTTGAAATCAATAAATCCAATTATTAGAATATTTTCCCATAAAATGTGGGAAACCAAAACTCGTTTTTACTTGTAACACTGAACCTTATTTCGAACATTTTACATTTTTATTACTTTTTACATTAAAATAAACAATAAAACAATAAACTTACTTGTGGAAAATTATTCTGATAACTTTATGATGTTTTTCTGATTTTGAAACGCACGTTTTAACCACGCATTTACCCATTTTCTGTATTTTTCTTTTGACACTTGACTCGTCCGTGTCTCACAGAACACTGAATGAACGTCAGCGATGCATAAGCCTGCAGGCTTATGCTAAGTGGCTACGCTTTTGCGCGGCGACTGCAGATCTAGTATATAGACATCAATGGTTGACAGTAACTAATTACCGTCTGGCCCCGCCCGGCGACCTTCACCCTACACTTATGATTTGGAGGAAAAAATAGAACTTGGTGAAAATCTAGACCGCAAGCTACTTGTATAGCCAATATAAAAATGATCTTAGCGTTGAAACCTATACCTTTTAATTGTGGGAGAGCCATGCTTCGGCATGAATGGGCCGGTTCGACCGGAGTGATACCACTGCCTCACAGAAAACCGGCGTGAAGCAGCTCTTGTGCTGTGTTTCGCCGAGTGAGTGAGGGTACCGGAGGCCTACCGGGGGGGAAGGGGATAAAAGGTTGGCAGCGCACTTGTGACTCAACTGGTGTTGCAGGTGTCCATGGGCGGCGGCAATTGCTTACCATCAGGTGATCCGCCTGATCGTCTGCTACCTATCACATAAAAAAAAACGTGGGGGGCTCCTCCACGGATATGTGACGAAGCGTAGCTACGGAGCGTGGCTACGCTTCGTCATGAATAAGCCAGCTCGACCAGAGTAAAACCACGGGCTCACAGAAGACCTGCGTGAAGCAGCGCTTCGTCGAATGAGTGAGAGTACCGGAGCACCAAACAGGAGGAAAGGGGATTAGAAGTTGGTAGCGCGCTTGTTACTCTACTGGTGTTGCAGGTGTCTATGCGGCGATAATAGCTTACCACCTGGTGATCCGCCTGCTCGTCTGCTCCCTACCACACATAAAAAACCTATCAAATACAAACGTGTCCAGGAACTCCTATTTCTTTATCTATACAAGACAATCTATTTTTTTTATCTATACAAAAAAGATACTACCTATACAAGCAAAATTCGTTACTGGACAAAAACAAACCGCTATCGCGCCATCTAAATGCACACCAATTCAAGAAGTGCAGAATATGCATTCAACAAAAAGATCATTAGCAGACACGTTACCCTGGTAAGACCCTTGAATATGACAAAAGGCTTATGTAGTTTATGGGCGAGTAGTTCAATTGTACCTAGTTCTTATCCAATGTAGATCAATAGTTCGTTTAGTTGAGTTACTCACTCTATTTTGGCCAATGTAGTTCAATAGTTCGTTTAGTTGAGTCACACTCTTATTTGGTAATTGAAGTTCAATAGTTCGTTTTAATTGAGTTGTTCATTCATTCTTGGCCAATGTAGTTCGTTTAATTTAGTTACTTATTCTTTTTTGGCCAATGTAATACAATAGTTCGTTTAAATTGAGTTGTTCACTCATTTTTGGCCAATGTAGTTCAATAGTTCGTTTAGTTGAGTTACAATTTTTTGGAAAATTTTGTTCAATTACTTTGTTTAGTTGAGTTCAATAATTATTAGTATAACCAACAAATAACCCTGCGTGACTGTAGTTTATATAAAAAATATAGAAATGTCCTAGATGAGCTACAAAACTTGACCTACTCCTCGTAGCGAAGCGACGTAATGCGATCAATTACTTCACTCGACTTGTGTCGTATTACACGATCCGTGAACGACAAACGCAGCGAAAAATTTGCACTGAACAGCGCGTGAGTGTAGTCATCAATAATGACAGCAATACACAAGTCAACAAGACAAAACCAGACGATTCAGTATGTATTTATAGGATGTTTTTAATTTAAGCAAATAAATAACTACCTACTTAACTATAACTATTTATAAAGAAGTAAATTCATAGACAACGACAAGGCTTATAGGTAAACCGAAAAAGCAAAACACATGTGCGATGCAATCGACACCCAGCGCCATCTGTTGGTTGCATGGGAAACTAATGTCCCGAAACGAAATGAGGGCGGGCCACTATCTACTTATAAAGTAATGTTTTGCCACTAATATTAAGTTAATTGTTAAGAAGTTAGATGGAAGAGCGGTATAGTCCGAGGCAAGAAAGTGTAGTTATGACCTTGAGTGCGCAGAAACCAATTTTGGTAGAAAGTCTTCTTTTTTACAAGTGCGCAAAATAACGGTCATCGCTATACTTTCGTGCCTCCAGCTATATCTCCCTGACACATGTCCTATACGTATAGCTCGTACTCGTGCTTTCCCCGAGCAAAGATTTCTATAGACATTTCTAGCCTAGGCATACTTTTCCAAATCGTCATGCCATCTGTTTCTGGGCCTGAATAAAAGATTAATTGTGCTTCAAGCGATCTCTAACTGCAGCCATTTCCAACCAATCTTCGAGGCAATCAATCCTACACTGATCTCATAGGTCGCTACACTCATCTCAGCGTGTGATTCCCAGTTGCGTCCAAAGTTGTCGCTTAGGACCCCGGGGTACCATGAGACAGGATTTGGGAAGTCTGGTAATTACATTGAAGCTACTAGTCTGACCTTCGTCAAGGCAATCAATCGTAGACGGATCCCATATGTCTCCACACTCATCTCAGCGTGTGATTCCCAGTTGCGTCCAAGGCTGTCGATTAGGAGCCCGAGGTACCATGAGACTTGGGGAGACTTAATTAAAATGAAGCGACTGCAGTCTGACCTTCGTCAAGGCAATCAATCCTAGACGGATCCCATATGTGTCCACACTCATCTCAGCGTGTGATTCCCAGTTGCGTCCAAAGCTGTCGCTTAGGAGCCCCAGGTACCATGAGACTTGGGGAGACTTAATTAAAATGAAGCGACTGCAGTCTGACCTTCGTCAAGGCAATCAATCCTAGACGGATCCCATATGTGTCCACACTCATCTCAGCGTGTGATTCCCAGTTGCGTCCAAAGCTGTCGCTTAGGAGCCCCAGGTACCATGAGACTTGGGGAGACTGGTAATTAAAATGAAGCGACTGCAGTCTGACCTTCGTCAAGGCAATCAATCCTAGGCGGATCTCATAGGTCTCTACACTCATCTCAGCGTGTGATTCCCAGTTGCGTCCAAAGCTGTCGCTTAGGAGCCCCAGGTACCATGAGACTTGGGGAGACTTAATTAAAATGAAGCGACTGCAGTCTGACCTTCGTCAAGGCAATCAATCCTAGACGGATCCCATATGTGTCCACACTCATCTCAGCGTGTGATTCCCAGTTGCGTCCCAAAGCTGTCGCTTAGGAGCCCCAGGTACCATGAGACTTGGGGAGACTTAATTAAATGAAGCGACTGCAGTCTGACCTTCGTCAAGGCAATCAATCCTAGACGGATCCCATATGTGTCCACACTCATCTCAGCGTGTGATTCCCAGTTGCGTCCAAAGCTGTCGCTTAGGAGCCCCAGGTACCATGAGACTTGGGGAGACTGGTAATTAAAATGAAGCGACTGCAGTCTGACCTTCGTCAAGGCAATCAATCCTAGACGGATCCCATATGTGTCCACACTCATCTCAGCGTGTGATTCCCAGTTGCGTCCAAAGCTGTCGCTTAGGAGCCCCAGGTACCATGAGACTTGGGGAGACTTAATTAAAATGAAGCGACTGCAGTCTGACCTTCGTCAAGGCAATCAATCCTAGACGGATCCCATATGTGTCCACACTCATCTCAGCGTGTGATTCCCAGTTGCGTCCAAAGCTGTCGCTTAGGAGCCCCAGGTACCATGAGACTTGGGGAGACTGGTAATTAAAATGAAGCGACTGCAGTCTGACCTTCGTCAAGGCAATCAATCCTAGACGGATCCCATATGTGTCCACACTCATCTCAGCGTGTGATTCCCAGTTGCGTCCAAAGCTGTCGCTTAGGAGCCCCAGGTACCATGAGACTTGGGGAGACTTAATTAAAATGAAGCGACTGCAGTCTGACCTTCGTCAAGGCAATCAATCCTAGACGGATCCCATATGTGTCCACACTCATCTCAGCGTGTGATTCCCAGTTGCGTCCAAAGCTGTCGCTTAGGAGCCCCAGGTACCATGAGACTTGGGGAGACTTAATTAAAATGAAGCGACTGCTGTCTGACCTTCGTCAAGGCAATCAATCCTAGACGGATCCCATATGTGTCCACACTCATCTCAGCGTGTGATTCCCAGTTGCGTCCAAAGCTGTCGCTTTGGAGCCCCAGGTACCATGAGACTTGGGGAGACTTAATTAAAATGAAGCGACTGCTGTCTGACCTTCGTCAAGGCAATCAATCCTAGACGGATCCCATATGTGTCCACACTCATCTCAGCGTGTGATTCCCAGTTGCGTCCAAAGCTGTCGCTTAGGAGCCCCAGGTACCATGAGACTTGGGGAGACTTAATTAAAATGAAGCGACTGCTGTCTGACCTTCGTCAAGGCAATCAATCCTAGACGGATCCCATATGTGTCCACACTCATCTCAGCTTGTGATTCCCAGTTGCGTCCAAAGCTGTCGCTTAGGACCCCAGGGTACCATGAGACAGGATTTGGAAAGTCTGGTAATTACATTGAAGCTACTACAGTCTGACCTTCGTCAAGGCAATCAATCCTAAACGGATCTCATAGGTCTCTACACTCATCTCAGCTTGTGATTCCCAGTTGCGTCCAAAGTTGTCGCTTAGGAGCCCGAGTACCATGAGACTTGGGGAGTCTGGTAATAAAAATGAAGCGACTGCAGTCTGACCTTCGTCAAGGCAATCAATCCTAAACGGATCTCATAGGTCTTTCACACACGTGTGTAGTTCCCGGTTGCGTCCAAAGCTGTCGCTTAGGAGCCCGAGATAAAATTAGACCATGAGACCGGATTTGGCGAGTCTGATAATTACAATGAAGCGACTACCGTCTGACCTTCCCTTTCAACAGGGCAGCAACCTACTAAATTATGGTTACACTATTCAGAAATTATACGACACGTGCAGGTTTCCTCACGATCCTTACCCTCAATCCTAAATCAGCTAACATATGCAAATAAGGCAAGAGTGAACAGGCATCTTCTAGGCAAACGCGTGTCATCCTAGACCTCATCGTCACTTTCCATCAGGTGCGATTGTGGTCAAGCGTTGACCTATAGTCTAATAAAAAAAAATAGACAGGTGAATGCTCAGATTCCAATTTACAGCCTGCTTCAAATTAGGTCCTTTGTTTAGGGTCTTTGCCACGGTAAAATGTGTCCTCGGGGGAGTGCAATAAAGGAAGGAACTCGCTCACTAGGTACCTTACCTAACTAAAAGACACAAAAATTGTTTATTCAAACACCAGCTGATACAAGAGCACTCTGCACTAGAAGACTACTTTTCTATCGGCGCTTTAACCTTCAACATCATCTATAATCCCATTTCATCATATTTGGGGCTTCTTTGCTATCGTATTCAGTTATTTCTACAGCACTAGAATCACAGTTAAAATAATCTAGTAAGACAGAGTACGAGAACCGGCACTTAACCACAAAATAATTACACACAGAAGTTAGACTTTGACCTGATTTTGAATTTAAGAAGAGTTCGTTGATATATGCTAGGGTTGTTGCCCGGCATGAGTACATAAGCGCGCGGCCTCTACCATAGACCTCGACAGTTTGACAATCTTATGTCATAAGTTAGGATTAATGTGGTCGAAAAGGCGTTTTTGCCCGTTAGTGCGCATGCGTGAGCACATGACATATTTTTAGCTCTTAGTGGGCAGTCAGCCTTCTGTGTCAATATGTATTTTGTGACTTAACTCTATCGCTCTAGCGGTTTCTTAACACAGAAAGTCGACTCTAGATGACATTAATATCGTAGAGATCGTTGAGCTACATGTTAGCAGGTCTCTCGCACATGTCTGTCACTGTCATTCACCCCGAAATACTTCATCTTCATTAAGTTTTCATCATCCGCATTTCAGCCAATAGCCGTTCACTGCTGAACATAGGCCTCTCCCGAAGTTCTCCACACAGATCGGTCCTGTGCCGCCCGCGTCAAAGGAATTCCCATGATCTTCAGTAATCTTCACCAAATCGTCGGTCTACCCTGTGGGGAGCCTGCCACGGCTATGACTTTCTTTACGCGACCTCGACTCCAGGACCTTTCCGCCTCAACGGCCGTCTGTTCTGCCCATTGCCACGTAATGAAATTTAAAAAAAATCAACTACACGGTGATTGATTATTTTTGATGTCATGAGATGTCAAAATGTCACTAATCGACCAATGTCGTTGAAGTTGGACCTCAGTCTATTAAGCCATCTAACGGATTTTTCACAGGCGATAGCCGCCATTCTTTGAGCTATGTCTGCGACCTTAGATCTCCTTAGTCAAGTCTTGCTACGATGTATCTTTGCACTGTGTAAATATACGACCTTTAGGGATTTATTGTAAGAAAAGTCTTACAATAGAACTAGCCAAGAAATTTGTATTTCGCATTGTAAGAGTCGCATAAATACGAAACTAATTCGGCAACGTTGGAGGCGGTGCCGCATGTACTGAGATAATTGGTTTCTCTTGGAACTTAGCAGGTTTTGAAGTAAAATGCTTGCACATTTCTAAGCATAAATACTTAAATGCATACATCAGAGTAAAAAAATGTATTCGGTCAAATATAGCATTCGTTGTACATACGGCGTCACGTGGATTTGTTTTTAAGCCTGTGGACCTTATTTCTGAGACACAAGTGCTATTTTTGCACTGCTAAAGAGTAACACACAGCGCTCACGAAAGGGAGGCACTCCCGATTTGGTCGTTACGTACGGTTCGGTTTAGGCCCTCTGGTTGGAGGCTACATTTATTGTCCGTATCGGTAATATCTATACTATCTATAAAGAGATAACTTCTATAGACAACGACAAGGCTTATAGGTAAACCGAAAACACGAAACGCTTGCGCGATGTAATTGGACACAGCGCCATCTATTAGTTCATTTCTGAATTACGGCCCCGAAGTGAGGGCGGGCCACTAGTTTGAAATAAAAATATACGTTGGCATGTTATCTCTTTCAGTTCCAAACACCACAGTATCTATGACCATCACGCGTCGACAACCCAAAACTAATGGAGCTATAATTTCGATGGATTGCTATGCAGAGCTGTTTTATACGGATAGATATGACTGTATGGATTGTACCATATACCATGGACCACAGCAGGGCCTATTCAGACCACTATCACTGCGACCAGTTTGATCTATTGAGATCGCCGCTATGCTACATATCAGCCCCAAGCCAAGCACTCTTAGAGAGAATTACCTGTTTCGGGCTGAGATCCCTAGCTACATTGGGGCTCAGTATGTGCTTTCCTAGATGTACGCTACGTTTGCGCATCGGTGGTCCGCATTCGGTGATTATGTGTATGGGGGTTTCATCCGCCTCGTCAGACATTCTGAGATTCTATTTTAGGTTGCTCACTTTGCTCAGTCCCATAGTTTGACATCTTAGACCGCTTCGCAACGCCCAAAAACCGCCAAGAGGCGGACGCTCAAAAGAAGCTAGTGTGGGGTCGCTCTAACGGAGGTAAATTTTAGGATCGTACAAAATACAGAACAAAGTAAAAAATAAATACAATGTCCGGGAAAAATAGCTACCACACATACCGGATTTGACCGTGGGAGAGCCACGCTTCGGAATAAATGGGCCCGCGCAACCGGCGCGATACCAAGGCCTCACAGTAGACCAGCGTGAAGCAGAGACTGCGCTGAGTGCCGTCGAGTGAGTGAGGGCACCGGAGGCCCAAATGGGGGGAATGGGGGTTAAAGGTTGGCAGCACACTACTGGTGTTGCAGGTGTCTATGGGCGGCCATCGCTTACAATCAGGTGATCCGTCTGCTCCTCTGGCACCTATCTCATATAAAAAAATACATACGCGTAACATTGGTACTAATATTTAATAAATGGTTAGGAACCACTGCTTCATAAGATGTCATCCTACCCAATCCTACACGCACCGCAGCCATGGACGCCACCGGAGCCCTGGCACGCCGCCAATGTAAATGGGGCTCGTACCCCCCACTTCATTCATAATGGATTACTTTACCGACTACGAATGCCGTCAAAATTAATCAAAACTATTTTTTGATGTGACTTTCATTTAAACTAGTAGTTAAATATCTACGCTAGTAATTAAAACGTCGCATGATCATGGCGACATCTAATGGCAAAGAGGGCCTAGCACGAACTTTTAAAAGAAATCGTATCGTATATGTATCGTTAACATTTGTATTAAAAACTGAAGAGGTCCCTCTATCGTACGTAAGCAAACTACAATGACAGCACAAACGTCAGAAAGTACATCGTAACGTGAGCGTCCGGCCCCACTAACGTAACCAATCCATTCTTAATGTACGATACGATACGTCGTACTAAATTCCAGCGTAATCGTAGCGTAGACACGCTACGTAAACGTTACAAACTCTTTGAATGTTCGTGCTAGCTCTGAAGTAGTTCCAAAAAAGGAGTGAGAGCAGGCAACTAACGATTTATAATTTTGAAGTCATTAAAAACCTTTGGCACTTCTGCCATGTCTGACACGCGACAAAGTAACAATTCGCTTATTTCCTTTCTGACGGCCCCGAAGGCTTGATGGTGTCACATTGAGGTCACATCATAGCTACTTTTTGCACGAAAAAGGGGACGCTCACAAATAGTTTTTCGCCCCTGGCTAGAGTAATAAACGAATCACGATTGAATAGGCGTTACCTAGCAAAACTATGAAAATAATAAAATAAACAACATTAAGTCAATGGACTGATATAGCTTTTCATGTTCTATAGTTGGACGAACCAGTCTGAATTTCATAGTAATAAGATCGAGAGTACAACCACTATCTTCCGAATTTAAAACCAATTTCTATGAATTTCCTAAATCAAATATTAAAAAGTGATGCGGAATTTTCTGAATCTATCTATGACAGCTTTTAAACTTAAAAAATATACATTTATCTTTAGGAAAATAATAATAATTAGCAAAGAAATGAGAAAACCTAAAAATTATAAATATTAAAGAATAGTTGAAAACTTACAGTCCGAATCAGACTCCGCTAAACACAGTAAGAACTTGGTAATTAATGACAACTTTGCACAACAAAATAAAGCAAATTAGAAGTAATTAAATAATTGAAAAAACTTGATATGTGCACACAGAAATAAACAAGAAAAAACTGATTTTTCTCCACTTGTAACCAACTAGATTGTATCCAAAATCTATGAGGCCTACATTCCTATTACAATTTTTGGGGATATGGCCTTAGAAAGATGTCTTGGCACCCTAGATTTTATTTGAAAACTTAGAAAGTAGTTACTTAGAACTTATAAAAAAAGTTCCTTTTTTAACAAAAATATGAATCTTTAATTTACACCAATCCCATGGTCTTAACTCTGATATTCCCTGTTTACTAATTAATCCAGCCAGGATACAAACTTCCACATTTGCAACTCACAACACGAGCCAAAACATAAAAACCCCAATCTTTTGTATTGCCAAAAGATCATTTGTAAGTGGTAGCTCAAATAATATGTTCACAAAATACGTAGAAGGGTCATGAAACCTAACAGCAATTATGATTAAAGTCACAACTGTTTTTACTATTTACAATTTAATTTTACATGGAGGAAACAAGCATGTGCCTCGCCTAATAGTAAGTGAATACCGCAGCCTACAAATGCTTGATATTCCATAGGACTTCAACCCAACAATTGCAATCTAAGGGTTATTTGTTTTGCTACAACATTTAGGTTGCCATAATAAAACTAACACAAATAAGAATAAACAACAGTACATAGTAAACAACAAAAGAAGTACTTACATTTTCCAAAGAATTGAAACTCCTGTCCCAACTGCTGACAGGAGTCCCTCCAAATAAATAGCCTGGATATCGTTCACTCATTTAAAACTCTTTACGTAGCGTACGTTGACTAATAAGTGTTCTACTTAAATATTGAGCAATCACTTCTATAACTTCATTCTAAGAACATTTTTATATCATCTAAAGTATATTTCCTATGCTATCTGTGAACAAAAGGATAAAGTTAGTATCAAGTAATATAGTTTTAATGTAATATGGTCAACAACATTAGAATAGGCTGTAATGATAGTACTATCATTTACATTATTTTTGAGTTAGGTCAAAATACTTGTCTCTCGTAATGTAAAAAATTATTCCGGGTGGCTGTTCTACCAATTTAACTAACCAAGCTCTGTACTAAGCCAAGGAATTTTACTAACTGCCCGATTCACCAAGATTTGACGATCTCATCAAAGAGTCTCATCAATATTGTGAGTAAAACTGAACCCATTCATGAAGATTTAAGTGTGTTATTTACTTAATAATGAATTGCAAAAAAAATACTATAACAAGATTAAAATATGACTAGTATTGATATAAAATGTTGTTATTTTAATGAAGAAAAAAATATTCAGTAAGATAAGACATGAGAATTTAAGACTTGATAATATGTATTCCATTGTCTTATATTTTTACTGCCAATACTTATTAACTACGTAACAATTACATATAACATTTAGAAATTAAATTTGGATACTATACGAGTTACACTCAGCGTCATAAACGTTAGCTTAGATCATAAAAGGTGCTGAAAATAGTTAACATTTAGGAACCCATACAAGTACCACTAGGAATATGACGATACAAAACAAGTAGGTACTTAGTTTAATTCTGAATCTTAGTAGCGTACATATACGCTTGAAGTGACAAACAATTTATAATTTAAAAGGTTTTATGGCTTTAAAATGAAATGAATTATTTAGAGGCAATGCATTTGGCTTGACTTTTCGAATGTTTTCTACGCACTGCAATATATCGTAATAACTTGGACAAGTAAAAATAATTATACTTACGTTATTGTTCAGCTAAATTTACAAAGCAAGTCTCTATCCAACTTTCCTAATTGTATCAAATTCGCGTTTTTTCGTAAACGCAGTCGTCGGGTACATAATCCAAATGACATTCAGTTACCCATTTCCCAGATAAAATAAAGACAAGGAATGACAGCCACTTCCTTAAAATTACCCCGATAAAAATTAATCGAGGAAAAGGCTGACTCATTATTATTTTATACTTTCGAGTAAATTAAAAGAAGGTTTTTTAATGACATAAGTGACATAAAAATAACATCTTAAATGGGTAATGCATTAATTGAAACTACATTTAATTTCCCAAAAATATATTTAGTTTTTAAAGATGAGAACACATTTTTTACTTTTTCTGCTATTTACTTACAAATAAAGGCAAAAATATATAAAACTATACAGCCGAAACAAAAACTGGCAATGCTTATATTAATTTTTTAAATGTTTCAAATTATGCCTTTATTTTTATTTTTGATATTTTCCTTTCTTAGTATTTTTCCACATTAATAAAATCTTGATTAAATTATCGTTGTCAAATTTTATACATGCTTGTAAAGTAACATTACGGCATTTCCGGTAAATGTTGCCAGATCAACACCACCCCCCACCACTCAACTGGTAGACTTTCGTTCTTCGTTCATTCCTAGGGATGTCGTGATCCATGATGTACTTTTTATCGAGTTTCTGATACACACCGCAATGCAACGTATGTTAAAATTTATTCTTGTGGAACTATTATAATGCATCAAGAAAGTCATGAATACACAAAATATACCTACATCCTCATTACGTAAAAATATTAATTCTAATGATCCTCATCGTGTTTGCATCGAGCTGGTAGATAAAATGGGCCATAAATTATGCAACTGTTATGACTTTCTTGATGCATAAAATGCCAAAGCCCCAATGAATCATATTATTCCTATTCCTATTGTATTGCGTCATTCGTTTCACACGAGTATCGGTCGGAATATCGGAATTGACCGGAACGGCTCAAAACATCCCTATCATTCCGTTCTAAATTCAATGGATTCTCGTTCATTCATTACAAATTCATTGATTCATTTCATTCATTCAATCAATGGATTCTCGTTGAAATTGGTGTTACGGCTAGCTGTTTCTCGTATGATTTAATAAATAGCTGATTTTGTGATTAAATCGTGTCATAAAATGCGTCTGCATATGTAAAATCGTGTTTGAGGTGAATTTTTTTGTGTAATATAGGTGAGTGCCTAGAAAATTGTTGGCATCGGAAGTCTTGGAATGGCTTCTGATGGCGTCATTTTTGTTCAGTCATGCATCGGCTGTCCTATTTTAGTTTCTGATTCCGAACCAACAATGGTAAATTGAAGGTGATTATTGTGATATTTTTGCGTATACAAATGTACAATGATTAAATGCACTGAAACTTGAAATGTGTAAACCTTATTGAATCGTGTCGTGTCATTTTCTCATTAGTTCATTTTTGCAAAAATAACACGCAATTACAACGCACGCACTACATTCTCTAGTACGTTGTAATTTGTATTCACCATAGCTCATGTTCATGTATAAATAATGCTATACTTAGGTACTTCTATGTTGGTGTTTCGAAGTTTGATAAATAACGCGTTTATCTACCTCGTGGTCATTGTTCTGGAAACAATTTATGTACCTACCTACGTCAAGTTTTTATCTACTTGCTAGTAACAACATTTTATTTACATAACTATTATGTTAGAAGTAAACACCCTCAAAATGTTATATCAAACTCTTTGTTATTGCAAAGAGTTACATCATAAAACTGTAATAATATGCAATCATAACCTATAATATTTACCAACTCTTGACTAGATTCTCGAATTTTAATAACATAATTAAAAAAAATATTTACAAACATAAATAGATGCACTTTCTCCCTCTTTTGTAGGTTACGGAACAGTGCAGCTATGAGTGTCATCATAAGACTACAGAACCTCCCATGGTCTGCGAATGCCCTGGACATTAGGAATTTCTTTCGGGGCCTCTCGATACCAGAGGGGGGAGTTCACATCGTAGGAGGCGAGCTTGGAGATGCATTCATTGCGTTCAGGTAGCTATATGTATTAAAACTTCACAAATAACGCTGCATAATTTCCCATGAACACATTTCATTGGAAATATTACAGTATAACAATTTGATCTCATATAAGATTTAGTTTTTAAGTAGTTTTAAGTGGTATTATTATGGTATTTTTCAATAAATGGTCCACACCACACTGTGTTTATACCCAAAAAATGCCAAATCACTTGTTAAGTTCCTAAAAAAACTATCTTACCTGAAACAGACCATGCATAAACATCATCAATTCAAAGTTTATGCAAATTGAAAAATATCTTGGACTAATTCACTGTAGGTGATGAAAAATTTTGAGTATAGTTTAAAATGACTTGTGATTTCATTACTACGATCAATTCAACAAATCAATACAGAGTACTTCTGTCTTTACTGGCCTCAAACCTTTTATGATTCCTGATTCAAAATCGTCTATAGCCTACAAAATCATTACAAGGTTAACTGCAAACATTGTACTAGTCATAAGAAAGATAATTACTTGGATGGTTTTGTTTGCTATTATTTCCTTGAATTGAGGATCTAACAAACACAAGTATTGATCTGACAACCAACCACCGAGTAAGACCAAGTATTGATTGTACAGATACAGCTGGCCTAAATACCGATTTTTACCTTACTAAAACCAGTGAGATGCATTACACTACTATGATGCAAACTTTACAAACTGAATTTATTCAATGAAAACATTCTGGAGTGGATTCTAGAAGGTAAAACACAATTTTGACTAAGAAGCTGCTTACTTTCGCACATAAATGGTTTTCTCAAGAGAGATAGATACTCTTTGACTGGACTTACACTTACTATGATGGCTGAGTTGCGCAAAATGTGTCTTAGCCTCCAATATATGACTTACACTGGTCCCGATCATTCACGGTTTCACACCAGTTGCTGAATGGCAGCTTGCGTCAGGCTGCCTGCACAATATCATCCCAGCGATATCTAGGGTCCTATTATAAACTTATTTTATTTCTGCTGTACGTATGAGGAGCATGCTTAGTCACACATCAAGATCACAGCAAACATAACTTAAAAGGATTATTGATGCCACACTTCATCGAAGAGAGCAGGATGCCGATCTTCAGAGCATTGGTTAGTAGTTTGAGACATTTTTATTTCTTTCAAAATGCCTAGTGATGATTAGGATACGATATGGGTGTTATCATCGCATACTTGACGCTGTTGGAGATGGTAAGTATGTTGCCTTTATAGTGCTATTAGTATTTACATCTGGATTCTATTACTTTTTTAAAGAGACGGGAGAAACATTTTTTATAGATAATAGATCACCAATTTAGGTGCTTTCTGGGTTAATTGATGCCCTGCCGCGATCAATATCGTCCTACTATCGGTTTTAAAAATCCTTTCGAATCTGTATGTCAATGTTTTTATGGGATGTACTTCACAATATACCTACTTGATATTTGGAATTTTAGTTACATCTGTGCTATGAAATCTTTTTCAGCTTTTATTGTTATTAACTTTGCTTAATTATTGATTATTAACTAATTCAAATTTACGGAACGATAAATTTCAAAACTTGTGGAGTAGACTCCTTGGGTGACATACTAGATTTGGACATGATGAACAAGATTTTTAGGTATTTTTATTTTTTACTATTTTGGCTTGTTGTTAGAATTGTTAGAAACTGTTTGTGTCTGAAGAAGTTATCTATTGTATACTTGAAATAATTGTTACTTCATTTGAAACACAGAAAATACATTTATTTGATTAGATATTTTCCTAGATGTTTAGCTAGAAGTTGGAAAATACTTATAAAATAAATGTCCATATCTGTGGATTCAAAAGGTGTAAACTTGTAACCTTTTATATCTTTTGAAATCAACAAATGAAAAAATTCTATAACTTTACAAACTACATAAGCTATATTAAAAATATATACAATCCCTGCTAGATACACGTTAACTCGAATAAGAATCCACACATTTTATGCGTCATCAAATCATCGTAGACTACACAGCGCTCAGCGGGAATACCAACGCTACTGTCTCTACATCTGCCTTTATCTTTAGACAATTTACATGAATCAACGATAATTAGTATCGTTGTGTTTTTGTTTTTAATTTCGCTGACTTCACTACTACAGTCAAGTATTGCGCGCGCCACACATGTTTCTGCCTTACCAAACCTTCTTGCCTGGAGAAGACCTACGTTCGGAAAACACGTTAGATTTTGTCTTTTGGAATGTACTTACCACCATGCGATTATGATTTCTTAGAAATATAAGAGGTATAGGTAGCTAAAGTGTAGAATAGCCACAACAGACTTATTGTTGTAGAAATTTTGAACTCTTATTTTTAAGCAAAATTTACATACTAAAATCTTCTAATTTCTTTATACGGTTCTTACCTCGAGTCTTTAGGTGTTTGATATTGAGGTGAGAATCAGGGGGTATATTCTCTTGCACAAGAAAATTAAGTGGAATTAGGTAGAGATTTATATAAATGTCGAATTCGAGATCAATGTCGATCGCACGAGAATAGCCACTATTGAAGAAATTCGACAGATTGCAGCAACCTAACGAGTGGCTATCTACAATAGGGTTCGAAATTGATTGAAGAACATTATGATACTTGGATAGGCTGTGAATCTCTTGTCTATAACATCGGATCCTAGGCTTCGAAACTTGTAGTAAGTAGGTACATGGTACATAACCGCATCTAATGGTAATTCTAGACCTGAACCATCTTAGGAGAAGAAACTAACTAAGCGTACTAATCCAAAACCTAATTACTGCTGAGAAACTGAAAGACGTGATACGTTAGGTTCTTGTATTTAGTGTATCAGTAAGCGGACGTCGGGCTTCGAAGCGACTGCTTTGGGCGCATCCGGGACGATACGCTGAGTTGATGATAAAGAGTGGTTATCAATCAACACCTCACACAGACGGAGCTATCGTGAAACCAAGCGGTAATACGTGAGTTGAACGCCGGATATGCAAACTATGCTACACGTCTAAAAAATACTATTTGAACTATGCAATCATGGTTTTTACGTAAATTATGTATAAGAAACTGCCTAAGATCAATTCTGGTTCGTTCTGTCTAAAATTGCAATCTTCTATGTTATGTTCGATCCTAGATTTCATTAGGGAAAATAATTAACTTCTTCCACAGAAAGGTAAAAAGAAGCAACATTTCATCAAAAAAAAAACGAATGCAAGTTATTGTTGTCTTAATTTTGCTGTCTTCATTAGGTACTTAGATGCTCTTGTAATACGATATACTTAATGAACGTATCATTTACTTAATATGTGTTCGTATGCGGGGAGCGGTGCCATTTGTAGGATTAGGATTTTAACGTGAACATCATTACCTGTCCCTGGATTTCTAGTGACGAACATCTCAACAATGGATGAAACATTGTCATTAAGCGCTAGTATCCTATTGTTAATGATTAATGAGGTACCTAATAATATAAATGTACTGGACTGTACATTTGTCAACATCTTCAAAATAATAGATTTCTCCAGAATTGGTAATTAATTTATTCGTAATTACCAAAACTTATTAACTTAGCCATGAAAACTTTGTAGATTTTAGTAAGTAATCGATTTATTAATCACTATCAATGCTGAGATTTATTTAATACAGTAATTAACACAGATATTTTATGTCAATATGTAACAATTTCTATTTTATTATTGTGATATTCACACTTTCTTTTTTATGTTCAATTTGGTAGTGGGTAAAATTGATAATTACATAGGTATTTCATTCGCATTATACATTTGTTCTACTGCTAGGATGAGTTTCGGCAAGTAAATGATAAAATGTTCTATATCAATGAGGAATTTGAAGGGTAGGGTATAAAGTTATGCAGCACTTGAAGCGGGAACCTGAGTAGGTATCTTAGTGCCGGAAATGTGTAAGTAATCTGTCAGGTTTTGTAAGTAAGCGTCAATTTCATAGGCTACAGAAATTTGTATGGTAGGCTACAAAATCGTGCTAGGCTACAGTTTCGTACAAGGTTGAAAACACCGTTATTTATACTAGATAGAATTAATATAAGTGATTTATATTTATCTCTCAAGCTGGTGGGTGGGTATGGACTAGCTAGAGCATTACCTAGATTGTAACAATACTGGCAAATAGGTAATCAGTTTTCCAACAAAATCTGTAGGTATAGTATAAGCTACATAACCTTATTGATGGACGCTGTGTTCGACGGGATGCCTCTCTTTACCCTTCTTTCTTTTTCGTGTAATTATCTACTCGTTGTTGTTATGGCGAACCTACAAATGATGCGTTTGCTAGGCTACTAGCTGTACCATAACAATGGTAAATACCCGCAACCGATTCCCAATGTCATTGTATAGTTTTTGACGTGTATAATAATCATAGGTGCTGGTGATTCCTGTGGGTGCAGTGCGACAACGTCATAAAAAAACCTTATGCATTTTAGATATTTAATTAGGTAGGTACTAATTAATGGCCCGCCCTAACTTCGTTCCAGGATCTTAGTTCCACTCTAAACCAATAGAAGGCGCTGGGCGTTGATTGTATCGTGCAAGTGTTTCGCCCTTTCAGTTTAACTCTAAGCCTTGTCGTTGTCTATATTTACCTCGTTATAAATAGTATATAAAATGGCGTATAGTTTAGGTACGTGATAAATAAGTAAACCTTATTGAAACCTTGTTCTCTTTACCATTATTATAATATATTACAACAATTCAATTTCAAAGATTTTAGCTAATCTACATAATTTACTTTACGTAATTAGAAAAAGAATATTTAGAAAGAAAATGTATTATTTTCGGAATTATAAAGACATACTTAGCTGAAAAGCTACAAAAAAAGGCTCAATTTACAATATAAGTTAGGTAACAATAAATTGTATAAACTCTACTTTCTCTCTCGTTAAATTATTTCTATTGCGATAACTACATATTATATTCACCATGCCCCCGAGTATTATCTGGGGGCACGGCAGTGCCCTCGCCAAGTCGCCCATAAAACGACATTATCGAACCTTTTTTGGAATCAATGCAGGTCATTTTCGACACCCCCCACAACTCTGTTGTTGATGGATCTAGAAACCTGAATTTAATATCATCTCCTGGGCACAGTGACCCAAATAGACGAGGTGATGGAAGCGCGGAAGAACTTAATTGAATATTCTTTATGTCAATAGTCATCATCAGAATGATAAGCGAATTCTCCAGAAAAATCCTGGGTTCGATTCTCAGGTTACTAAATTACATAATTTTCTTACGGATTAATTTTTTCTTAAATTGATGAATATAATATTTCGTTCCTTGTACAGCTCTTTATTAGATCATTATTAACATTTTCTATTAACTTGCAATAATTGTCGGTCGCTACCTATGTAGGTAGGTATATTAAAATTTGTTAACTTCATATTTTGTCTGATGGCGGATTTTGTAATGACCCTGCCTCTTACGTCAAAGGCAGTGGGTTCGATTCCCACTCTAGACTAAATATTCGACAGATGAGCACTCGTCTTCGCGTCTATATCTATATCTGTATGTTTTATCTGGTTTTGAGTACATATTTTGATTCTGATACTTTAACTGTTTCCTATAACTCTGATATTGTTTCGCTAGTAGTAGGTAATATTAGCCCGCCCTCATTTCACTTTGGGGCATTAGTTTTAAAAAGTATTATTAGATGGCGCTGGGCCGAAACACATGCTTCCGCGTTGTAATCGACACATGCGCAATCATGTGGTTCTGTTTTGAGTGTTTTCAGATAAGCGTAGTTTTCTGAGCGTATACGGTCGTATCAGCATACGAGCTTACTCACGCACTTCAAAGAACCAGACGCGTATACGAGCGTCTTTCGACGTTTTCAAGTAAACTAAAAATACCTATTATCCGTAATCGCCATGATGTTTCCATAAGAACTTTTTTCCGTTTGCGTTTCACGCTTATACGAGCCCGCCCTTACTACTTGAGCCAAAACGTGGCTATACGCGCTTCAAAAAACCGAGCGTATAAGCGCGTATACACCGTTTAGTCGTTTTAATCCTGAAGCCCTCATCTATGATGGATGATCTAATATGCTAGAGGGGCTTTATTCATGTTACCAATTGTGAAGGCTTTGGAATTAAAACGACTAAAATTTAACAGTGTATAAAACGCTTATCTGAAACCACCATATCTGTTTATAAAAAAAAGTAATAGATTTATTGATAGGCTCCTTCGATCATATATAAAGTGTCAGCTTCTGGAAATTGGGAGAGGCGATTAGAAAAGCATAAAAATGCTGACCCCGATTGGGGTCAGAAAGAATGTGCAAGTACTTACTCCAGGCAAAGCTCGGCTAGAGAAAATTTTCAAGGAATTAGGTACTGTGTGATAGAAAAGGGGTTGACTAAGCAAACTGACTAACTATTTACTCTTCCCTTTGGATTGCGTATAAACTTAGTCCATTCACCACCTTTCAGAAATAATAATCACTCCCTTCTTTTTTTAAATTAATACTAGTGGCCCGCCCTCGCTATGTTTTGGAACAGTAGTTTCACTGTCTACCACAATAGATGGCGCTGGGCGTTGATTGTATCGCCCAAGTGTTTCGTATTTTAGATTTACCTATAAGCCCTGGCGTGGAATATGAGATTACCTCTTTATAAATAGTTAAAATAATATTTTGTCATACGAAGCACACGACTATCCAGTGGGCCTATACTCGGGCAGTCGACTCTTGAAGTCGAATTTACATAATTTCTACATTAGTCCTTAGTTCCTTACAAAATTCTGATTCGACTTTTGTGTCGACTGCACGAGAATATAGGTAGGTCCTCTGAGGATGGGTGGAAG
Source organism: Cnaphalocrocis medinalis (assembly GCA_014851415.1). NCBI lineage: Eukaryota > Metazoa > Arthropoda > Insecta > Lepidoptera > Crambidae > Cnaphalocrocis > Cnaphalocrocis medinalis. Next base: position 10,853,839 of record CM026295.1, read on the forward strand.
TTAAAAATCCGCGTCTGACTATACATACAGGGTGTATTAGTAAACATTATACTTATATCCTTTATCGCCTTGGCTTTTTGTTTTGTATACAAATGCTGTTGGTGTACCTTTTCTAAATAAATCCTTTCTGACCAATGTTTGTTACTAATCGAATTTTTTTTTCGCCTTACACAATATGGCCAAGAAATCAACTTTATACTTATGAGGTGCGAATTTCCCAAAATTTTGTTCTAAAAACAAAATTAAATGATGTTTCATAGAAGACGGTTAAAGGGATACAATTGTTTACTGATACACCCTGTATACTTACTACCTCTACCCTTCTTATAGATAGATATTACTTTATTGCATAAAAATCACAACTCAAGAACTAGACATTACAGAAATTGATTGTAAAATTACTGTAGTATTTATTTCATTTTTCAATCAGGTCATAAACAACACCTAACACATCTGGTTCTTAAAAGACGTAAGTGTCAAATAATACTCAAGGCATTGTTGACTCAGTACTTAATTGAGTCAACAATGATAATAATGCCACAATTTTTTGAGACTTACGCCTTTTATGAACTAGATGTGCGACCTAATAGCGTCTAATTAAGGTTTCTCAAAATGGGGTCCGTAGAATCTGTATCAGCGGTCTGCAGTATGTCTGAGACTTATCAAATTTGACGAGCAGACGTGTTGTCGGGTGTTGACTTTAATGATAGTTGGTCTGTAACTGAAAAAGCTTAACCCTGGTCTAAATCCTTAGGTTTGGTAAGGCGGAACTTTGTGGCGTTTCTTCTACTACTTTGAAGTTTCAAATTAGCTTGTATTCTATCTAGAACCTGACTTAACAAAACCATATCGTTGAGGACATAAGTTTCCGAAATTTTCAGCATAAGTTTGAGGACTCCTCGTCGAAAGCTGCGTCGCTTTAGTAGTAAAGGTTTGGTCTTTGCGATCTGCCTACGATATTTTAGCCTAATTACTGTTTGTTGAACCTTTTCCACCTAAAGACTGACGTAGGAAAGCTGAACCTTGCTGTGTAAGGACTGGAAGGTCTTCTTATAATAATGTCATTACCGTGGCAGGATTCAAACCCATTAACCTCCGAATGTGACATCAGAATCTTAAAATCTACCGATTAATGCCTCTTCTATTCAAAATATACCATTTAAGAGTGTGATGTCAATTTCAGAGGGACATGGATTTGAATGATGGTAATGACATCTTTATGAGAATGAACCAGGAAAGCTGAACTTGTTTACCTAAGTCCTGGTACCTATAGGAAAGAGGTCATTCAGGCATACCTCTTGGTTAAAAAAAAATCAAGCGACAATGCATTAGGTAGGCATAGAGTAGATCCGTGTTGTATTAGCGCATTTTGAGCCATCGAATAAACTATTTCACCAGTTTTAACTTTCTTAACTCTATAATAAACTTCTTTAAGAAACTCCTCGATACGTCTTTTGGGTGGACGACTTGATCTTTTATCGAAAGTTGCCAAGAAATTGCAAAACAAAAAAGTTAATAACATTAGATTTCTAAGTGTTGGTATTTTGCTTTCGTTCAGTTTGATTGTAATGGGACTTATTTAATAGAAACTCTGGTCTTGTCATGACGAATGCTGCAGAGACGCAGTCCATCAACTTCCAAGTTAGGCTAATGTAAAGTCGACTCCACTTTCCGCACTTAGGCTCTCTTTCTGTCCATTGTGACGTCCAAGTTAGGCTATTGAGAGAAAGAACATACCCTAAGTACTCGATTTTAAGATCGTAGGTATAGGTACAAAAAAAAGCGTGTTATCTACTTCAAAACACATGAGCCCTTAATATAATTAATGTCTCTAAGACAATTTAGAACGAAGTCTGAGTAGTGATTAACTCTTGCAGTTGAACGGATGATGACCGATGGCGTGACGCGTATTTACTCATCCGCCGGGTTGTTCGCTAGGTGACTACTCCCTCTCCACTGACGGCCTCGGAAACCGCAGCCTTAGTGAATGGAGGCTATCGCGTGGAAAGCCGCTACTGGCGTACTGTAGAGAACTAAGGTCCATCTACATCAGGAAACACCAATTAGAATCGTCCAGGGTCCGTTTTCAGAACTGAAATAACCATCGCGATCCGCAACGACGTCTACGACGGGGGTTTCCAGCAGCTCATCATAGCGGCTACGACACACAAGGTGGCTCGCCGGGCCGCATGCGGTCTGCGGTCCGCCATTTGGTGACCCCTGATCTACATGGTGATTGGTTATTTTTGATGTGAGATATCAAAATGTCTCTAAACATCCAATGACGTAGACCTTGGACCTCAGTCTTAACAGTACGCCATCTAGCGGATTCTCCACACGCGATATCCCTCATTGTATCCGCGCTTTGCGATCAGCTGAAGGATGACCATCGTAACTGCGGCCTCGTGAGCTTAGACATAGAAACCGCTCCGTGAAAACTTAGCCTTATAAGTTAATTCTTCTTCAAGTCTCATAGGTACCTATTATTCTTTTTTTCAATCAAGGCCTTCTCTAACTCGAGACGAAAAACTGGACATATGTACCTACTAGGTATATCCAGTTAGTGAAACTCCAAATTAGTTCGATTTATTATTTTGCCAACTGGACACTCAAGGACTTCATGGGCATGCTCAACATTTGGCCCAATTTTCCTAGGGCGCTAGTAAGATCTCTTATTGATGACGGGCCGCTAGGGTTTTACAAAAGGTGTTGCAGACTTTCGTTTTTCATGTCAACAGAATCATAATATTATGCCTGTCTATGTACCAAATTCAATTTAAATCGGCTCAGTAGTTTTGGTTTGAAAATGCATCAGTTTCACCGTGGGAAAGCCAACAATCGTCAGGAATGGGGCGGCTCTTCTGAAAAGCAGCGCCTGTTCTCTTTCACCAAGCAGTGTCAGGGTACCTGAGGCCTAATCAGGGGGAAGGGGATTTAAAAGGATAGCAGCGCTTTGGTGTTGCAGGGAGGTGGCAGTCGTTTAACATATCGGTGAACCGTCTCTACTCGTCTACCAAGTATCATATGAAATAAAAGTTAGGTACTTTCGCATTTATAATATTACCGAGGTACTTAATGTAAGTACGGATATAAGAACTTATTTACCAATATTGAAAAATTGTCGTGGAGGGTGAAATGGGTTTGAAGCGTGAAAAGCGAGACAACCTGTCTAGCTACCTTAGTTGGAAACCGTATAGGGAAGCGTACATTGCGTAAATTGGTAACTACTCGTATAGTGGTTCGACTTCTCTACTTGGCACGGTCTTGAGCATCCATACCTATGCCCAAGACTGTGCGAAGTGGAGGAGTCGAAGCAGAAAATTGGATCCCAGGCTCCGAAGCCACAGCCTTGAACGCAACTGGCACAACGCTCGGATGATGATGAAGAGTTTAGTATGCCCTGTCATTCGATGCGCTGCTGATCTTAGGAGGACATGTGGCAGTGACTTGACGAGGAAACCAGGGCTAGTGATCTGTTGAGATCTGAAAGACTTTCGTCCAGCATTTCCTGTTGCAGCTCACTGCTGGACATAGGTCTCTCCTAATGTTCGCCAGTCCGATAAATTTTGCGCTACTCAAGTCCATCACTTGTCAACCATCTTGCGCTGACCGTCACTCCATCTGACTTGAGGGCGTCTTACATTACGTTTTCCGAGACGGTCTCCACTCCAGAACTCGTTTACCCCAGCGGTTGGCAGTTTGGCGGCTGATGTGGCCAGCCGACTGCTACTTCTGCTTGCTAATCCTGTGAGCTATCTCGATGACCCTATTTCTCTGTCGGAATCACCTCATTTCGTATACAATCGCGCAGAGGAACGCCGCGCCGTGCATTTTTCATAGCTCGCGACTTTAAACTTCGTGCCGTTAGTGTCCATGTTTCGGCTCCGAGAATGAATAAAAGCTCAAAAAAAGCAAAATAAAAATAAGCTGTTCTATACATTCTTGTCTGGTGATTCTTTTTTTGTAAGTATTTTGATGATCTAACATGCTCGTGTTTATATCTATAATGCATCAAGAAAGTCTTGAATTGATGGCGCCACTGCCGCTTCGTCATAGAGTAGCCCCATTGGTTATAATAACCATGAGAACTTCGTTAGTTCCTTAAAAATGACTTTCTTGACGTATTATTTATTATGAGGGCTTCGGGATCAAAACGACTAATATTGTATTTAACGGTGTTTATGTGACCACCATCACATACATATTATTCTATTTTATTAATATAAAGATTTATTATTTTAAACGTGAAAGTTTGTAAGTATGGATTGATGGATGTTTGCTATTCTTTCACGCAAAAACTACCGAATCATTTAAGATCGTCACTCTTGTTGGTGGAGCAGCCTCTATTCTTCCCTCGACTTGACCTTTTCCTTCAGATGAAGGACTTACCTAATCTTCTTGACTTTCCTCTTCTTCCTGCGACTTACTCTTTTATTGTTTTGCCGACATGTCATCGGCGTCATAGTCTAAGCGTACCTCGGACTCCAGAGCGACAGCTTTGGACCCAACTGGGAATACACGCATACAAAGAATTTGAAAAATCAGAAGTTTATGCTTAGATTCGAACCTACACGGCCACTTTTTGATTAGAGAAAATAATAACCAAGGCTAAATTTTTTTTTTAAAAAAGTTTTGGTTTAAAAAACTGGTGTTGAACATATTTTATTTTATGATGGCACAGTACATTGTCAATTATAATAAAGTATGTATATTATATAGTAGTGCAGCACTGTATACTTAGTAGTAGTATATTGGCACACCACATCCTGATGATAAGGAGAGGGAGAGCCCACGTTGCAGTTACAACGGACGAGAAGGCACGGCATCACATCCGTTGTAGGGTCAGGCCTGTCCCACTCCGCGTGTAGGTATTGAACTTGCAAGTACATGCGGCGGCCCCTCCGGAGGGGTCAATTAGTAGAAAATCTCGAGCGAGCGGCGACGCATGCGCGACAGTTGCTTGCGATAGAAAGAGAACGCACTTGTAGGTATGAATAATTGTAGGTGTTGAACGCTGGGCGGTCGGAATTTCAACATTATGGTATAGTAGCCTGAGTCATTATTTTCTATAAACGGTTTTTAGGAGTGGGCTTTCTGTACTTGTACTATTAAGTATTCTGTGGTAGGGTATAGAGTACCAGGCTTACATTAAAACAATAAGAGTAGGTATCTCTTTTTGTTTTAATCTAAGGTACCAGGTCTATTTCAAGGAACCGGGATGTTCAGTCCGGGACAATGCTGGAACAGGGATTTCCCGGAAAATTCCGGTTTCTCTTTTCTCCGAAAGTCCGCAGTTTTAGTGCCTACCTAGGTAGGTAGTTGTTTTTTTTTCTGGAGTAGCCCATATCTGTAGCCATGTTTTAAATTAAAACTATTAATCAGAAAAAAAAGTCCAATTTAGACTGTATCTGCGAATATTTGACTATCGGATCCTTGACTGGCCGGATGTCGCATTTGGTAATGACCATCCCTCATACGCTAAAGGTCGTGGGTTCGATCCCCACCATGGACAAACATTCGTGTGATGAATACTTTGTTCAGTGTTTGGGTGTAATATGCCTATGTATTTAAGTAGGTAATATATTTGTGTTTCCACTGTTGTCCTATATCTGTAATACAAGTGCTTCACATCCTTAGTACGGAGTCAGGTCAATGTATAAGATGTTGAGAGAATTTATTATTATTGTTTCGACAACGCAAAGGCATGACTTATGACTACGTTGGCCTAATTCGGGTGCTACAAAAGGTTTGGACTGGTGACCCACAACTAATTTGGGATCACCTGTTCTGACCCTTTTTTTTCGTCTCCCAGGAGAAATACAATTACGCATACCCGTGTGGGTTATGTCGGACTCCCCCGCATAACGGTGGGGGTCTACCGTCTCAAACTCCTGGGGTGCTCCTGTCTACGCCAGAGTGGGGAGGGGACATGAGAAACTGACTAAGAAGTCACCAGTTCTGACCTAACCTAACCAATTTTCGAAAAATAAACCTAACACTGTGTAAACAATTCATTTTAACTGCGTTATGTTAGGTTTCCCAAAGTTGATTAACTTTCTAAGAAATTAATTAACTTACGATATTAGGGTCATTTTACCATGATACGTAAAATTTGTTGATGCATAACATGTGTGGATGTTTGTACCTACTACTTACTGTAAATTAATTACGCTAGACAATTCACGACAAACAGCTAGTCTCATACAAAACGTAACGCCCTAGGGCATTCCCTCTAGGTAAGGGAGATTGGCTAACGATAGCTAACAGCGATTCCCAGCACATCAAGACCAATTAAAAAATATATAGTTTTTTTATTGAACCTGGGAATCGAACCGTCCTTCCGCGCTTAGGCGCAACTCTATATCCTCTGCGTCATGAGGTCCACATATTATAGGAGAAATAAGTAAAAATCTAAGTAATACCCTACATTTTCCTAAAAGGCCGGGCACGGGCTAAGCATCTGCACACCTGGTGTAGCTGATATCCATAGGCGGCGGTGATATATCATTTACCATCAGGTGACCTGGCATGATAGCTTTCTCGGTTTTCCATGTCTCATAAAAAATTCCGTTCAGTAAGTACTTACCACTAAGGGCCTCTTTCACCACCCCCGAGTAAGGTGTCAAGTAATTTACTTTTCAATTATAGTGGGTTCAGAGAAAATTGGCCCTTGGTCCACGGCCTAGTTTAATCTAAATATTTTTTTCAATACAAATACCAGGGGCCAATTTTCTCCGAACTCACTATAATTGACAAGTAAATTATTTGACACCTTACTCGGGGGTGGTGAAAGAGGCCCAAAGCATTATCTCTACGTTATATTTTTTGTACAAACAGCGTCACGTCTGCCTACCTCCCGTAGTGCAAAAACTAGCACTTGTGTCTCAGACATAAGGACGATCTAAAATGTAAAAAAGGTAAATACACTTGACCCCGTGTGTACCTATACCTGAAAAGTTCATATAGGCGCGGATACAGCCCTCAAGAAGGTTATGTGCAAATCGGTAAAGGCGACTTTGATTTTATTGAGGTACGTACAGCCATCACACATCAGAGTAATACAAACTGTCAAATTTCTTCAATCGACTTTCCACTTATTGTCAAACACATTAGAACGAATATCCAGTGAGGAAATTTTAGATACAGATTGTGGTTTAACCTGATGTGTGGCTGTCTGTACCTACGTACGCAAAGCGAATCATGTCTCGAGAGTACTCTTCCACCAATTTAGACTAAATACTTGTGTATTTATTGTATTAAAAACTTAGCTATCTTCTATCACTGAACATTTAAAAGGGTTTGGAAATGTTAGACTTAGGCACAGCTTAACGCACTAAAACTGTCGCCGCCAATGAAGGCTCCATTCGCAAAAGTGTGCTATTTGCCATATTCTGTGTTAAAAACCAATTATGTAGTAATGGATTATACCAATGTTTCCCAAACTTTGTTATGCCATGGCCCGGTAATATGCACACTGACCCTACTATCAAACTCAAGCTGGTTTCAATAGCCATATATTAATAGTGGAATGTTTATTAGTACTAGGTACATAACTAATATTTTAGCATTTACTAAAGAATCCAAGTAAGATATTACTCATGTTTTTAAAACAAGGCGAAAATGTCGCCGGGTCGCGACCCGGCTTTTGGGAAACGCTGGATTATACGAGTAGTCAAATGTGACTGCATTTTCGGAATTCAAAATATCTACAGCTATATGTAACTGATAATGGCAGCGCTATTGAATCACGTTTTTAAACGCTTTCGTATGGATTCGCTTAAATCTCATTAAATATAATATTATAATGTAAGTATATAAAGATTTGCATGGACTCCAGCCTGATGTCTGGCAGGAGGTGGCGCAGGATCTTTCTAGCTAGATGGAGGATCTTATTATCCGAGGGTCCAGGTTCACTTTGGGTCGATGCGCCAACCTAGTTAGTTATAACACAAGGTGTATCTGTGAACATTTACATCCCTTTAACCACGTGTACCACCAACCGTTCTGAACAACATTTATTATTCTATGACTTTTGAAAATTCAGATAAAAAATGTCATCTTTCCATATAAAGTCGTCACGTGACTTGGTCATTTTGTATGGGAAGTCGAAAAAATTAAACAAAATGTTGTTCTGAATCGTCTGATAGAACACGAGGTTAAAGTTCAAAGGTACATCCTGTATACCTAGGTAAACAAATCCATACGAATGCGTTTGAAAAAGTGATGCCTTATCGCCTTATGCCTAATCTACCTATCTAGGTTTTTATATACACAATACAAAATGCAAATCACTAAGTCATGCGATAGCTAAGCTATAAAAAAACATCATTACTTTTTAACGTTCTACGATAGACGTTTTAGCACTAGAGCGATAGTATGTAGCTCAGTCGATAAAACGTGCAACTTTTTTAACTGATAGTAGGTTCGGATCCCAGCACGCACCAGCTAAGTATGGATTTTACAAATCTACATCGTACATCGTTAAATTTTAGTCGCTTTAATCCCGGTAACACTAACCGTGGGAGAGACGCTTCGGCATGAATGGGCCGGCTCGACCGGAGTGATACCACGGCCTCCCAGAAGACCGGCGTGACGCAGCGCCTGCGCTGTTTCGCCGAGTGAGGGTACCGGAGGCCCCAAATGGAGGGAAAGAGGGTTAAAAGTTGGCAGCGCGCTAGTGACTATTGGTGTTGCAGTTGTCTATGGGCGGCGGTAATAGCTTACCATCAGGTGATCCGTCTGCTCGTCTGCCACCTATCACATAAAAAAACACGAATAAAGCCTCTTTAGCATGTTAGATAATCAAAATAAGTAAAGTTAAAATCAGCTGTTCCACACAAATAAACATATTCACTAGACAGCTGTACCTCAGCAGGTCATCATATCGATAAATACTTTACGTATACCACCTCCTAGTTACAATGATTCTGGGACATGCCCAGTTAGTTTGGTTCCCCATTGTTAGGGTTGCGAAAAACAGTCTGCAGCAGGTGCATTGTTAATTCGCTGTATTATTCCTCTACCCCAAGGTTGTATGGAAGAGATAGCGATAAGACCGCCGATATTGTATTTGTAAATTACCATATTAGAATTAAGTTCTGTAACATTTTATGCAATATTGAGTATCTATCTAATTGTAAGTATTACGTAAGCAGATTTTTTAGTAAATTTAAAACCCCCCCCCCCCCTTGTCAGCAAAAATTGGCGATAGAATATACTTTTTCTTCCTGAAATTATCAAAAGTAAGCAGAGACAAGACCCCCCCTCCCCCCATCGTTGCTTACGTAATAATTGAATGGTCCCTTACCAGAATCCTCAAATTCTGGATACGTTAGACTTCAAAGCGACAGCTTTGGACGCAAGATGAAAGGGTACAAATTAGAGAGCGATGATACTTAGTACACCTTTTAGTTACACCTTTAGATTTTCCTAATCTATGAAGCACATTTCTACCAATAGCTCGGCGGTGACCGATGATAGCTCAGTGGATAAGGCGCCTTCCAATACGGGGGGTCGTGCTTCGAAACCGAGCGTGCAGTTATTGACATTCCAAATCTATGTGCATATTTCCACCATTATCTCGGCGGTGAGCGATGATATCTCAGTGGTTAACCACGTGCTTTTCAATACTAGGGTTGTGCTTGGAAACCGAGCATGCAGTTATAGATGTTCCAAATCGATGTGCATATTTCTACCATTAGCTCAGCTGTGGGGGAAATCATTGTGAAGAAACCTGCTCGTTTCGGATAATTTCTGAAATGTGTAACCATGATTCAGTTAGCTTGGTTTCCCTGTTAAAGACTTGGGGAGTCTGCTATAAATAAATAAATGCGCCAGACAATCACACCAATCAACCTGGTCTCAAACTAGGGCAACCCCTGTACTATGAGTACCAGATGACGATAAATAACTGGGGGCGTCAACCCAAAACACCCGGACCCAAGAAAAATTTGAAAATGTAGTTTCCTAAATTGACTTGACCGGGAATCGAACCCTTTCGCGCTTCGGGCGAACACCTTAACCACTGCGCCATCGAGGCCGTCATCACATCCTGCATTATGGTCTAATCGTATCGTATCAAGGGCTCCGAAGCCACAGCTTTGGATGCAACTGGGAATCACATGAATAGATAACCTTTTTATAGTAAATTGTTTTTAACATTATTTAGATTGATTGAAGAAAAGTTGTTTCTAAGTAGGTATTTTATTTATAACTCGAATCATGACAACCTTGCAAACTGTATTATTATAGAGTAGCTTCACAAAATAATTACACACAGAAGGTAGACTCAGCCTGATTTTGAATTTAGAAGAGTTCGTTGACCTATTTCTAGGGTTGTTGCCCGGCATGAGTACATAAGCGCGCGGCCTCTACCACAGACCTCGACAGTTCGAAAATCTTATGTCATAGGCTAGGATTAATGTGGTCGAAAAGGCGTATTTCCCCGTTAGTGCGCATGCTTGAGTACATGACACGTTTTTAGCTCTTAGTGGGCAGCCTACTTTCTGTGTGTATTATTTTGTGGTAGCTTGCTGTCGTGGTGTGTTATGGACTATTTATTGAATTGATGTGGGTATTGGCCAAATGATAGAAGACCATTTATTGTAATTAATGCACTCCTTGTTAGAATTTTAATCTGCTGTCGTGGGCCCTCGTAATTGGAACTAGGGCAACTACCTATATGTTTCATAAAAGTATGTAATGGTTGGCTAACGTACCTTTTTTCATTGTTACAGCACGGATGAAGACGCGCGCCAAGCCATGATGCTCGATTGCGGCAAAATCAAAGAAATCCAAGTGAAGCTACTCCTCAGCTCCCGCTCAGAGATGCACAAGGTCATCGAGGCCGCGCGCCAGAGCGTGCCCATCCTCAGCCTGGCGCCCGCCCCCGCGCCCGCGCCCACCCCGCCCGTCGTGCCCTCCCCCACGCCCGTCATACCCTCCATCACCCCCTTCTCCGCCGCCCTCGGCACCAACGCCCTCGCCAGCTTCGGCATCCCCGGCATCGGGAACCCACAAGAAATCCCCCAACCCGCCGTCATCGAACCCCCGGCGCCACTCATCAGCCCCACCAACGCCTCCCCCGAAGAAGACAAGGAAGAAGACCGCACCGAACCCAAACGCGGCAGAGATAAGGACAGAAGACGCTCCAGATCCAGGTCACGATCCCGCGACCGTGACAGGAAGGATCGGAAGAGAGACCGCCGAGACAGGTCCCGGTCTAGAGAGAGACGGCGCCGCGATCGCAGTCGCAGCAGAGACAGACGCGACAGAAAGCGCGACAGGAAAGACCGCAGCCGCTCGCACGACCGCTCGCCCTCGCGGCGGTCGCGCGACCGACGAGGCGGGAAAGTGTCACCTAGGCTCTCCCAAGAAAAGGCTGACGTCCAAATCACTGACGGACCCATCGTGCCGCCGGCTCCCTCTCTGGGAGGCATTAACGCGAACGTGCCCCCGCACTTTGCAGCAACAAATGCTGCTCATGAAGAATCTTATGCCTAACGGTGGCGTGCCAAACAACCCTCAGAGTCGCTTCAGCGACCCAGGCATGACAGACACGTTCAATAAAATCCAAGAGTTAGGAAAGAAGCGCAATCCAAATGCGTTCCAAGGTCAGGGTCAACGCGAGCAGCAGAACGGAGGGAGGTTCCAGGGCGGGCGCGGGGGCGGCGCCGGCCCCGCCGCTCGCGGCGGCATGCTCCGCGGCGGACCCGCCTTCCCGCGCGTCGACAGGGAACCCACGAACGTTGAAGCCGATTGCTGCGTTGCGATCAGAAACGCACCCAACCACACGAGCTACGGCGACGTCCGCCGGTTCTTCCCCTTCATTATCGACAAGCACGGCATCAAAATGATCAACGACAACATGGGCAGGCGGACTGGCAACATTTACGTGAGATTTTGCGATCGTCGCTCCAGACAGCTGGCGCTGCAGAGGAAGAATAACGAGCTGAAAGGAGCTCAGGTGACGGTGGAGGCGCTCGACGACGAGCCCTACGACGCGGCCATAGACTCGTTCCTCCCGTACCGCGAGGAAAACGACGAGGAGGATCCATCGCTCATAATCGCAGATGACGAACCGAAGCCAGAATTTAGTGTTCTAAAGTTAACTGATCTACCCAACTTCGTCAAAGAGCACGATATCATCAAGGCTTTCAGCGACTTCTCACTCCTGTCGATAATGTTAAACGATTGCAGGATGACGCGAACAAAGATAGCGTTTGTGCAATTTGTTAAATCGGAAGATGCGAAAGCGGCGTTCGATAGAAAAGACAGATACATGTTTGGGAGGCGGCAGCCCACAATAACGCCGATCACGGATGAAGACTACGAGAAAGAGAAGGTTAATAGTGGTGATAAGATGCCGGAAACACAACCTGCGCCGAAAATGAACGAACCGCAGGAGGAGCAGCAGCTGCCGCGCGACCCGCGCCAGCGCAGGCAGTTCGACAACGGCGGGCCCTAAGAACGGCCCCGCGGGCCAGCAGCAGGGCGCCCCGTTCTTCGGAGCCCCGTTCGGACAGCAAAACCCAATGCCGCAAAATCCGATGCAGCAAAACTTCGTTACACAATTTGCCACGCCTCAGTTCGGAGGTTTCCCCGGCCCGGCGGCGATAGACCCCCGCACCGCCGCCGCCAACTGGGCCACGCGGCCGGGCGGGCCTATAAATCCAAATCATGGTTCCATGAACATCAACCAGGAACCGTTGATGAAAAGTATGGCACCGCAGCTGCTTGACATGGAAGACGAGCCGCTGGACTGCGTGCTCATGAAGGGTCTCCCGCGCGACGCGACCGACCGGACCATCGTGACGTTCCTCTCGGACACGGGCGCCGTGCCGGCCCGGATACACCTCATGCTGGACACCAGCGGCGCCCCGTCCGGCGACTGCTTCTGCGAGTTCCGAACTCCAGCTGAGGCGAGGATGGCCGCCACGAAACACGGGCACAACTTGGAAGGTTGCAGAGTAACCATCGATCTAGTCACGAGGGGCGTCGTCGGGGAAGCTTTGGAGGGCCCGAAGCCGCTGCTCGAAGTAAACGAAGGTTTGCTCGGAAACAGTCCCATGCCCCACATGAATCTAAATGCGCCTCAGTTCTTCGATAACAACCCTAGAGGAGGAGGGTTTAACCCGCGCGGCTCGTTCCGCGGTCGCGGCAACTTCGATTCGAATAGAGGTAGTTTCGACAGGGGCGGGTATAATAGGGGAGGTTTTGATCAGGGGCGTGGAAGCTACCGAGGTCGCGGCGGGTTTAACGAGAGAGGTCGAGGGTCGTACGAGGGTCGAGGGAGAGGGCGCGGGTTCGGTGGCAGGGGCCGCGGCGGGGGCCCGTCCTTCGACAACGGTCGGGATCAGATGAGGCACGACGATGAGGATCCGGCGTTGGAGAACTTCGGCGCGCCTGGATGCGTGGTGTCGATGGAGAATGTGCCGTTCCGGGCGTCTATTGACGAGATCATGACGTTCTTCTCGGAGTTCGAGCTGACTCAGGACGATGTGATTAGAAGGTACAACGAGCGCGGGCAGCCGACAGGAGACGCGCGGGTCGCGTTCCGGACGCCCTTCGACGCTCAGCGCGCCGTCAAGACGCGCCACATGGACACCATCCACGAGCGGAGGATCAGCCTCACCATCCTATAACACTTGCCTCGCGAGCTAGACTCGGACTGCGATGACGTCGCAGACTACTTGTAAATATGTTGATTTCTTGTGTTAAACATTTTGAAATATTCACCCGTAAAGACTTGAGTGACAGTGGACTATTAATTGCGATTGCAATACGGTATTATCTAATTAATTTTATGTAGAAATTAAGAAATAGAAATTAATTATATTAAAGTAACGGTACTTTGAATAAAACAAAGACATTTCGTAAATTCGTAGTTTTATTTTTCAATCCCAACACAATAAATAGAATACATACATTGATTGCTAATACAAACATTCAAAGAATCCCTGCCGATACAAACGTACAAAGATATATTTTATGGGTACGTACAGCCACACATCAAAGTATACAAAAATGACAAATTTCTTCAATCCACTCTCATCTTACTGTCATAGACATTAGGTTGAATATCAATTGAGGAAATTTGACAGGTTATGGTAACCTTGATGTGTGGCTGACTGTACATAATAACATATAATACAATGTACTCTGTGATAATAACCGTTCAATGGGAAACTAGTCGTCTCGTTTTGTAAAGCTTAAAAGTTTTTTAAGAAATTGTATTAGACCTTAACAAAAAAACAATAGATACCTACCATAAGAAACCGGACACACTGTAAGAAATTAATTAAAAATGTCAGCCTGTAAACCTACTGTCGTCCCGCTACAGGGCAAAGGCCTCCACCATAGAAATCGAGTCATTTGACAAAAGTTTTAAACATACTTTTACTCGACCCGGGAATCGAACCCGGGACCCCGAGTTTACGGTCTGGTACTTAAACCATTAGAGTTTTAGACCATTGGGGCGTATATAATATAGGGGATACCAAAATAATGTAGGTGTGTAAAAAGTTTATAAAAATAAATTTATAAATTAGAATTGGTAAGTATTATGTAATAATTATTCAATTAAAAACTCACTTCGTTTCGGGACATTAGTTTCCAATAGTACCAATAGATGGCGCTGGTTTTAAAATAAAAAAACGTTTATCTGAAGCCTGTTTTGGGTACCTATTACAGTTTAAATAATAGATAAAATATTTTTTAAACACATTTACTCCAATTTCACATAATAATAATAAGTAGTACAATAATGTTGGGCCAATGAAAAGCGATCTAAGCGTATTTCATTCAATTTAAAATTAATTAATAATTATGTATATAGCCTCTTGTACCAAGCACAGGTAGCATAGAAATATTTGTAGAAAAATAGTCTAAATAAATGCTTTATGGAAAAGATTAAGAATGTATACAGTGCAAATAAATAATATTAAATAAGAGTAGAAAAAATAAAATGTAACAGAATGTTAAAAAGTTTTCGAATGTACCTAAATTTTTTTACACACATTTATAAGGTCGTCCATAATTTACGTCACACGAAGTACATTTTGACTCTTTTCTGCGCCTTATCACATAATATTGTGAGATTCCCACCTCCTTAGTGTGACGTCACATCATATTTTGCTTTAAAAAACAAAATATGAGACATTACATTTACATTCTTTGAAGTGAACGACGCGTGTAAACTTAGCAACAAAAAACATTTTTAAAAGTAATAGATAGTTTAGTTTTCGTGTATTATTAATATAATATTGAATTGTGATGTCACGAAATATAAATATATAGGACACCTCCCACCCCTAGTCACCACACTATCAACCCTACGTGTGACGTAATTTTTGGATGTAGCCATATTAGTATAGGGTGGCGAGTTTAGTCTTAACTTCCTTAACAAACTATCCTGTTAGTAAACACACGCTTTGTACAAGAACCAGGCCAATAAAATTACATTAATGTTTCATTTAGAACAATAAATTAAACAATTTTACAATCAAACTCACTGGTAATTTGGTCACCCTGTGTAAATATATCACAGTATAAAATATAGCCAGTAGCGAGACAGCGAAGTTTAAAAAAATATTGCATAGAGTGGATTCAATCTAAAATTTAACTGTAAGTTTATCAACATTAAATTCAAATGTACTAACCCGAAAAATGTAAATAGATGTGATGGTTGATAGGACGTGAGGATCTTCTGTCCGGTGGGATAGGTCTAACCATAACACGGCTAACGCGAATGATTGGCCTTAAATTTTTTTTTTTTCCCTGGACGACCTTACCCTAGAAGTAGGGCCTAACACGAACTTTTTAAGAAATCGAAACGTTTATATCGTTTAATAATTCTATGAACCATTTAATCTCGTACGCAAGCACTGAAATTGACAGCACAGACGTCAGAAAGGATAGTATCGTAACGGGAGCACACGTCCACAGATTAAACAACTAACATATCCAATACATTATTGAAGGGAATGGTTACGATACGATACGTCGACAAAGGTACTTCGTGCTGAGTACTGGCGTAATCGTAACGTAGGCACGGCACGTTAACGTTACGAATCTAGGGAACGAATTACGAAAAAACTAAATTACGTTTAAGGTTACAAATGTTAGGGTAGCTAGCCCCTCGGATAAGTCCAAGCGTTGACTTTTAAAGAGTGCATATTAGAGTCAAGCCACTGTCTATATAAACACTGTGATAATATTCTTTCACCACCTGTTTCTCTCATGCCACAACATAGCATCCTTACGCAATGATACATTGCAAAATAATATTAAACACTAAACAATGTGACCTAGCAAAATTATAGTAATTCTGAGATACTCAGCTTTCATAATAATTCATAGAATAATTAGGTAGTTGACAGTGTCACATGCGTTACATTTGAATCGTTTTAATTCCGACGCCCTCATAATAGGCTATAAAAATAGAAAACATTTATTTGCTTATGAGTAGGGTATACAGGGTGTATTTGTGAACCCTTTCCCTTCCCTTTTACCACGTCTTCTACCAAACGTTTCGTAATCGTTTTTTTCACCGATGAACGAGTCACGTGACCAATTTTGTATGAAAAGTAGATTTTTTAAAATGCAAATAGAACAAAATTAAATGTTGTTCAGAATGATTTTGGAAGACGCGGTTAAAGGGATATAAAATGTTCACAGTTCATGTATAATAGGAGATGATTAAAATATGATTCAAACAAAAAAGACCGCTCATTCAGCAGTTAACAACAGCCGGAAAATAGATTTTTTCTAAAACTGAAACTCCTTTAGCATGTTAGATCGACGACATTTGCAAAAAAAGGTGTTTATTCGGTCGTGGTGTTAATTTGGTTACATTATTGATTTAACATGCTAAAAGGTTTTCTATTCATGATTTATTATTATGAGGACTTCGGATTAAAAATAACAGTGTATTTTTTATACAATTTATACATTCAAATGATTCTCACTGTGACTTATACAAAATATAGATACATGTAAGGCTCATAAAAACCATTTCAACAATACAACTCTCTGGAGTGCACTCTAGTGCGATATTTATAATTTTTGTTGAGGTAATTCGAGTGCAGCATTGCTGCATAACTGACACAATCACAGTTATATCTAAAAGTGACCACTTTTATAATTAGGATCATACAGATCCTATGATCACTGGGAGACGGTAAAACTGAGCTATATTCGACCAGATAAGGTACGTATAGTCTGCCGCAAGAAAGTGTAGTTATGACCTTGAGTGCGCAGAAACCAATTTTTATAGAAAGTCTTCTTTTTTACAAGTGCGCAAAATAACGGTCATCGCTATACTTTCGTGCCTCCAGCTATACAGCCACACATCAAAGTATACAAAACTGTCAAATTTCTTCAATCGACTCTCATCTTACTATCTTACACATTAGGTTGAATATCAATGGGGGCTATCGTTTGTGGAAAATCTGCTAGATGGCGTACTGTTAGACTGAGGACCAACTTCAATGTCATTGGTTGTTTAGTGACATTTTGATGTCACATCAAAAAAACCTAATCACCGTGTAGTTGGACCTAGTAACGGATTTGTCACACGCGATAGCCCCCTTTGGCAGGTTGTGGTAACCTGATGTGTGGCTGACTGTACAATATTGGTCAAATTAAGTTCAGCGGATATATTAAAAGTTCATAAATATGAGTTAATTAACTTAAAATAAATAATTCAACAGACAGTTGACTCTTAATATCATGACGTCATATCCTCATTACCACCTACATTTCCTCAGGGTGCTTGTTTGGTTTACTAGCGCCGACCGAACTGTAACATGATTCAACGATATTCAAAATTTTAAAAATTGTTGATTTTTTTTGCTTACTGTAATTTCTTAAAACATTTTCCGCTTATTACAAATTAAATTATAGCCCCCTTTTACTTATCGTCGTAAGGCCTAGACAGCAGACACAATGGAAATTCAATTATTTTATGCCTCTTAAAAGTTGCTTTCGTTTGTTGTTGTTGTGTTTTTAAATTTCATTTAAAACCAAATTTGCACGAGAACATTTAGTAGTAATTAGTTAAAATCAAATAGCGGCGCAAGTAAACCGAACAAGTACCCTTACAGTGCGACAACTCTGTTTTGGCGGACGGCAAAAATAATGTCGTCTTATTTCGTTGTAACAAGTGCGATTTTGGTTCAAAAATATAAGCGATGACAGAAAAGGCGCAGCCTTATCGGTGGAACTAATTCCAAAGGGTAAGTTAATCATAGCAGGTTAACCCTTAAGGCAACAGGAAAATAGATATCTCACATGATTTTGAACCTTATCTTTCATTACATAAGAGCGAAAACCAATGAAATTTTTCGTTAGCTTATGCCCAATTAACGTTTAAATCCAGCTCTGGGCAAATACATTTTCCGGCCAAAACTCCTTTGTCGCACTGTATTAACGTTATTTCGACAGCTGCATACTATATATCTGTCAACTACCCTATTGCAGCATATAAAGATCAATTCCGTATAACAAAACATATTCATCTCTTCGCCACAGGAGATCCGCATTCCCTGCGTAGATATTGGTCAGCGTTATGTAAATCCCTTATAAAAACAGTAAAGGGATACAAAAATATAACAATATAGGTAGGAATATAGGGAGTCTGTCCGTAGCCCGCCAGCTTCATGTAAATCCCATGTATATTTTGAATGAAAATCAGTCTATTTTTTCCTGGAAATAACAAGAAAATTGCAAGTAAGTAATTATAAATAAAAAAATCAGCATAATACTGTCCCATTGTAGGGCAAAGTCCTCCATCATAGAACTCAAGTCATCGCTTAGACTTAGTCGAGATTAGACTTAATCATCACGCTTGCATCACGCAATATTAAAAAAATTTGAAACATACTTTTTACTCGACCCAGGAATCGAAGCCATGACTTCGAGATCGCGGACCGGTACTTACACTACTAGACTATCGGGGCATAATTTTATGAGACCTCACAGGATTAAAAATAAGCAATTGCTTACCATCAGGTGATCCGTCTGCAATATGGCGATGTGTTTCGAAGCGATTACCGCCGCCCGTAGACACTGCACACCAGTAGTCACAAGTGCGCTGCCAACCTTTAACCCCCTTACCCCCCGTTCGGGCCTCCGGTACCCTCACCTATTCGGCGAAACACTGCTCAGGCGCTGCTTCACACTGGTCTTCTGTGGGTGCTGCATCAGACCGGCTTAGGGGACAACTCGCCCGAAAAAAACTGGCCCGCGAATTTCAAGATTTTTTGGCAGGTCACTGTTCTAACCTAACCTAACCAATATTTTTTCGTCCAGTCGAGTTTAGTCAGTATAATCATCACAAACGTCGAGCCGGCCCATTCATGCCTATGCGTGGCTCTCCCGCGGCTAATTGTTTGGTAAATCGCTACTCACTTGTGATTGTTGAGGTGGTTGGGCGTGGCGCTGCCCGAGTTGTGCGGGCTGTCGCTCAGCTCCGAGGACGAGCTGCGGATGTCGCCCTCCATCTGACAACATTGAAACAACCATAGTATCAGAACCCTTAGGGGTTTACACAAATCAACAACTTAATATTATTACCAGCTTTATACAGGGTGTATCTGTGAACAATTACATCCTTTTAACCACGTGTTTTGCCAACCATTCTAAACAAATTTTGTTCTATGACTTTATTAAATTCGCATAAAAAAATTTCATCTTTCCATACAAAGTCGGTAACGTGACTTGGTCATTTTGTATGGGGAGTCGAAAATTTAGAAAAGTTGTTGAACAAATGTTGTTCAGAATGGTTGATAGAAAACGTGGTAAAAGGGATGTAAATGTTTACAGATACACCCTGAATAATAGATAATAACTTCACATAACATCTTGAACATTGACCCGACACCGTATAGGCAACAGAGGAAATATAAATATATTACGAATACGTATAAACATAGTATAGATCATTATTTAATCTCTAATTACTTACAATGTATTTTTAATATTCAAAGATTATGTTGTCAATTTCTGATGGCCGCTCTTTTTCGACTAGAGCCTTCATTGGCGGCGACACTTTTGATCGAAAGCTATCCTAAACCTTGTACAGTCAGCCAAAGATGGATCTACCACCCTTCAGTTGAGATTCGTTTAACGTCATGAAACAACAAGGTCAATTATCCCTGCAATAAGATTGTGTCAGTGACTATTGCTCTCTATTATTTATGATACAACGTCATACCAAGTGTCAAGTTCGATTAGTTAGGCCAACCTTAGCGACCGTTAAATCTTGCAGAAACTTGCAAAAAAATGTTACTGTTGATGTCGCAAAATAATACGTTTTGTGTTAGATATAAGTTTTCATTGATTAAAAATCCGACTTCGAAGCCATACACATGTCTTTCCTTTAAACGTCGAATCATCCCTGACAATGAAGATATTACAGTGGTAGACCACTTTCTTGGCTGACTGTACTAAACCACGTAGCTGTCTGGCGACTGACCTGGCCAGCCTTGATGGTGATGTAGGCGATCTGCAGGATGAGCCAGGTCCACACCACGTGCAGCACCAGCAGCAGGCACAGCAGCGTGTTGAAGATGTAGTACGCCGGGAACATCGGCAGCAGCATCGGCGCGCGGATCGACGTGCTGGATGACACAGACAAATTGGAAGTTACATTGCTATGTTACTAGTTTGTTAGTAACTTACTAGTAACATAGCAATGTTACTAGTAAGTTAGCACTAGTAAGATTGCTGTCACTAATAAATTAGTAAGTAGTAATATTGCTATGTTACTAGTTAGTTAGTAACTAGTAGCATAGCTATGTTACTAGTTAGTAGCCAGTAACATTGCTTTGTTAAAACATTAACATTGCTATGTTACTAGTTAGTAACTAGTAACAATGATAAAGAAAAAGAATTATTTTTGACCAGTGACAATTATCACATACATACAAACAAAAAGGGACATTGATATACTACTAGTTAATTAGTAACTAGTAGCATTGCTATGTTACTACTTAGTAACTAGTAACACTGCTATGTTACTGGCTAATTGGTTCTACTAATCTTACTAGTTGGTCAGTAAGTAGTAACATCGCTATGTTGCTACTTAGTAACTAGTAGCATTGATATGTTACTAGTTAGTTATTTAGAAGTAACATTGCTGTTACTAGTTAACAACTAGTAACATTGCTTTATTACTAGTTAGTTAGTAGTAACTTTATTCTTGGAAGCAGAAAGTCCGATCTCTTATATTAAACATATTGCAAATTTATTTTTTGACTTTATTTTTTGGAGCAGTCGAAACACTGTATTGGGTTGGGTTGTAGCTGTATAGATGTGTACCTCCATATGATGTAGAAGGGGTAGATGCCGATGCGCGTGCCAATCCACGTGATGATGAGCAGCAGGAACAGCACGTCGCACGTCTTCTGGTACTGCGCGTACTTCGCCGCCTTCACCGACTGCAACCGCAAACCAACATCAATCAATATTAATTTATTTTTTGCGTATACAGGTTTTTTGTATATACATAGAGGGTGTATCTGTGAACAATTACATCCCTTTTACCACGTGTTCTATCTGCCATTCTGAGCACCATTTGTTCAACAACTTTTCCAAATTCTTAATAATTCTTAATACCGCCACTAAGTATACAAAAAAAACATACTCATCATTCATAGGCCAGGGGGGACGGGTTTAAACCCAAATTAAATTTAACAAGCTAGTGGTAATGTTTACCTCAACGAATATATCAGCACAGTCGTGTATCAGCAGCACGAGCGTGCCATTCCTGTGCAGGTTGCACTCGCGATGATAGCGATGTGGATACAACTTGTGGCATGTTCTAGACTTCTAGAGCCATAATGTTTACCTCAACGAATATATCAGCACAGTCGTGTATCAGCAGCACGAGCGTGCCGATCCTGTGCAGGTTGCACTCGCGATGATAGCGATGTGGATACAACTTGTGGCATGTTCTAGACTTCTAGAGCCATAATGTTTACCTCGACGAATATATCAGCACAGTCGTGTATCAGCAGCACGAGCGTGCCGATCCTGTGCAGGTTGCACACCCAGCTGAAGTTGAGCAGCGCTATCGTGGCGATGTGGTGCACGAACATCTGCCAGAAGTCCTTGCGGCGCACGTCCCAAAACTGGGAGATGGTCAGCGACCAGTAGAACGCTGATGATATCGTGTAGTACCACCACACGTCGTTTGTGATGCCCTGGAAATCAAATCAAATCAAAAAATCAAATCAAATCATTTATTTGCTATTAAAATGGGTATTAAATTAGGAATAGGGAATTTATAAATGTGAGCGTTAGATCTATACTATTTATAAAGAGATTAATCTCATATTCTACGCCAGGGCTTATAGGTAAACTGAAAACACGAAACACTAGCGCGATACAATCAACGCCCAGCGCCATCTATTGGTAGACTGTGGAACTACTGTCCCGGAACGAAGTGAGGGCGGGTCACTAGTTACAGAATAAAGGGAATAAATGCGCTAGACAATCACACCAATCAACCTTTGACAACATGCGCGCCACGAGATATTTGGTCGACACTCGTATTGTGTCGGCGCAAGTTGCGTCTCGCACACTTGACTGAACGATGAGCGGGATAGAAGGATGCGCTCTCACGAACGAGAGTCGACAAAATTTTGTCGCGGTGCGCATGTTAGGCCTACTGGTCTCAAACTAGGGCAGCCCCTGTACTATGAGGACCAAGTGACGATAATTAGAGGCGTCAACCCAGAACACCCAGACCCAGGTAAATTTAGAAAATGTAGTTTCCTAAATTGACTTGACCGGGAATCGAACCCGGGACCTTTCGCGCTTCGGGCGAACACCTCAGCCACTGCGCCATCGAGGCCGTCGATATCAGACAACAGAACACTTACTAAGGCATACTTACTAAGGACAAATTCAAAGTAGGTAAATAATGTTAAACATGACCTCTTTTGACAATAATAATGCATAAATAATGATTTTGATATGAAATAAATTAACTACGAAGATTAAGATTATATCGATGAAAAAAACATTAATCTATATCTATACTATTTATAAAGAGATAACTTCTATAGACAACGACAAGGGTTATAGGTAATCCGAAAACACGAAACGCTTGCGCGATGATTTCTGAATTACGGTCCCGAAGCGAAGTGAGGGCCACTGGTAAATACATAAAATTGATACAACAATGACGTCATTATAATATTAGACAAACATGATAATAGGATAATTAAATCTAATGAGCACTTATTGTTACCCTAACATTGGAGCATCCCGTATCTAATTCCCTAATCTTGTGGAATAGGGGCTTCCAAATTATCGCTGGTTTTTTAATCGATGCAATAAGGCTGTGGTGTTATTTTTAGAATATGATAGATAGATAACGTTAATGGCCGCAAAAACAAAAAGAAATAACAAAATAATTACAACACAATTATGTATTATGTAACATTACAATTTATGTGGCCAACCAGGCACAAGTACATACAGCATTTGCTGCAGC
Source organism: Cnaphalocrocis medinalis (assembly GCA_014851415.1). Lineage (NCBI taxonomy): Eukaryota > Metazoa > Arthropoda > Insecta > Lepidoptera > Crambidae > Cnaphalocrocis > Cnaphalocrocis medinalis. The sequence continues at coordinate 10,877,342 of CM026295.1, forward strand.
AGCTAGAAGCCGCAGCGGAATATGCTTACCCATGGACGTATATAAGGGAGGGTCCGGGGGGTCCTGACCCCCCCCCCCCCCCCTTGAGGCCTGGTTTGACATAAGGGCGACTTAATTAAGGGGTCGGCAAGGTTGGTGGGGTAGCAAATTGTAGATAGCCTTGGGAAGGCAAATCAACAAATCAACCTCACGTTCTTCAAGAATGCGTAGTTTTTTTTATATTATAGGAAGGCAAACGAGCAGGCGGGTCTCCTGATGGTAAGTGATTACCGCCGCCCATGGACATCAGCTACACCAGAAGGACAAAACAGAACCAGAAGAAGGACAGAAGGAAGTAGTACATGTAATAACGCACGCTGGGTCCAGCACGGGGGGGTTGTAATTGTTTTGCAATGTGGGACACCCCCTTTGTCAAAGCTATATATACGTTCGTGTGCTTACCTCTTATTGTATAGATATTTTTATACACCGTGCTTTTTAACTGACTTACTCACTTCTCGAAAGCACTATAGGTACTGACGAAAAGTTTTCATTTCATTGTTTTCATTGAAAACAAACATTTTTCCCCAAGGAACATAAGGTCTTATCTAAAAAAAAAGACTCGCCTTGCAATACAAAAGTGATTAGCTGATTGAAGCGATTTCTATGGAGAGGTTTTTTTTATTTCAGATTATGATCTGAAATAAAAAAACCCTCTACCTATGTTCCTTGGGGAACAATTATTGTTTTCATCAGTAGTGCCCTCGAGAAGTGAATAAGACGGTCAAAAAACACGGTATAAAGTGAAGAGACTTTATTTTGCTATTCGTTCCCAACTTCACCAATAGATGGCGCTGGTAGTAGATTACAATCGACTTTTTTTATCACGCGGTCCGATATCATAAACAATAAATACGTTATCATCAACAACATTTAAGAGATTAATTACTTTATAATTATCTAATTAAATTACTTATAATTGCTATAAAGTACGTGAGAAAGTATTATTTTTATCTATATAGGGCCGATTACTAACCGATTGACTAAAATTAATACGTAGAATAGTGATAAGGCATCAAAAAGGTATAATCTTCATGATTCTCATGTTTTTATCGGTACACCTTTAATGTTACATAGAGTTCTGATAAGATACGATTTTCAGTATTTGTATAAACAAACAACCTTCTAAAAAGTGTCATTGTTACTTCCTAGAATTATGAACAAGGCTATTTGCACTAAAAACTTTTTTCATATTATAATTAGCTGTATATTTTAACTACACTCGGAGGGAAATGAGAAAGGTAAAATGTTTTATTTTAATATATTTTTCTACTTTCGCACCAAGAGTCAGATCAATGTCAAGTCGACACGTAATATAAATTAGTTTTACTCCTGTCTATCAATCAATCAAATCAAATTTTTATATTTATCGTCATAAGGCCCAGAAAGCAGACACAATAGAAAATCAATTGTTTTAGGGCCTCGTTGACCATCTCTGAGTAAAGTTCCAAGTAGTTTTCTTGTCAATTAAAGTGGGTTCGGAAAAAATTGGCCCCTGGTATTTGTATTGAATAAATTATTTAAATTAAACTAGGCCGTGCACTAAATTACTTAAAACTTTACTCAGAGGTGGTGAACGAGTCCCTTATTAAAATATTTAAACCTTTATTTAAATAGACATAAAGACTATCCATAATTAAGATAATGAGCTTAAGTAGCAGTTATGTAAATAAAGCTAAGATCAAGTTTTTCCTACAACGCAAACTTTCAAATAAGTAGGTTACCTACTAACATTGCCTAATCACGGTTCCAAATCGATAACTATTATTTAGTCCCGTGTTATGTAAACATGTTTGGGTGAAACCGTTGAATCAACATTGTTAGTGCGACCATGGTTATAACTAGGGCTTCCGTCGACTCGCTTGATGGCGCATTTGGTGGTGACCCTGCGGCCAACGTAAAGGTCGTGCGTTTAGGTTGAGGGTGGCAAATTGAGCTCGACCTCCCATTTAGAAAACGCTTGAGTGCTAATCCTATGTAGTATTGTAAGTCTTTGACGACCCGTTTAGCGCAGTGTTTTCAACGCCAGTTTAGATGCAAGGGTCGCGGGTTATATTAAATTCACAGAAAATATCATACATTGACCTGATTCCGTACTAAGTAGCTTAAGCACTTGTGTTACAGATATCAGACAACAAAGGATCACAAACATAATACTTAAATACAGTTCTACACCACAGACAGTGAACAAACACAAGTGTTCATCACACCACAACACAAATGTCACAATGAAACAAATCGTAAAGACACGACCCTATACTTCTCTAAAAGGCCGCACTCCTTTTGGTGTACGTGATGTCCATGCGCGGCGGTGATTACTTAACATCAGGTGACCCGCTTGCTCGTTTGCCTACCAGAAAAATATAAACAGGACTTGTGATGGGTCTTGGTGTTTGTGGTACCTTTGTTATTCCTGTTATCCATAGCACAAGTGAATACCTTAGATTGGGACCATGACAATGTGTGGGACATCTTAATAGGGCTTCTTCAGTTATTTTGAAGACTTTAGTTATACTTGAGTCATTTAAAAAGGAATAGAGTCATGACTCCGAGAACTGAACTGAACGGTGATTAAGTCTTATCAAAATCACTTGCGACTGAGTTCTCCGAATATCGAGCTAAAAACAAATGACTACAATACTCAAAAGTCAAAGACTCAAAGTACTTGAAATACTCGAAATGGTTCAAAAGACACAAACGATTGGAATCGTACGCGTATCGACTTATGAGCGAGTTTCGAGTCATTTAAAAGGACTCAAATCAACCACCGCTTACTCTTGTATTTCCATCATGTTAAGTAAAATTACTAAATCTTGCCAACCCTGTTAAATATCATGTTATAGGTATTGTTACGTTCTGACAATAGGTAAACATGATTGCAGTGTTACCAACGTATAATATTTTAACGCTTTGGGGAGATTTTAAGAATATTAAGTGCGCCAACAAGGTATCCTTAAATTTTTATCAAAATTATTATGAATAGGCTAGATGAGATGGCGCAGGATGATTACTGATCAAGATGGTCGCTTTTATTATAATCAGAGGTTAAATCTCACTTTGAATCACAAGGCGTAGCAACCTACCTAGTTGGTTTATGGTTAGGGGATACTGTTGGGTAAAAAGAAAAATCTAAGGATGTAAAGTTCAAAATATTTTTATATGGATGGTGTACCGGGAAAATCAAGACATGTAGTTGAAAACACTGCATGCACGAATACAACGTATGGGAAGTTATTGTAATCGATAACCATTGTGATTTAAATCAAGTATACATTTATCGATTTAGCTACTTTATAAGTAACTTTTGTTAGCCTGAGTCAGACTGTGAAGAATGGGTGAGAATTCGAAAGTATAAAAACATTGTTCTATTGGTTGGACATTAGACGACGATAGGGAGAGTTTTCAAATAAATAATTGGCCCTACAAAATGATATTATAGGAGATTTGCTCCTATTAATAAGACAATTTTATCGAATGAAGAGATAACCAATCTCTTTTAGTATGGATGTACTCTCGACGAATTTTCCGGTGTAACAGCGCTAGGCGGTGATCGCTGCGCTCACACATAGCAAGCAAGCGATCTTGCCGGCTAACTGGACCACCGATATGTTCATTGATCGTAGCTACCTTCTTCATGAGCGTAGTTTTTCAAATGTCAAGTGAAATTATTTGTCAAATTAAGGTCAGTAACTATTGAGCAAAATTTGTCATCTTTCCTCTTTATAATGTCAGTACCGAATACAACTTCATCCCAATGACGCCTCTCTGAGCTGATTGGAAGAGAATCATGCTGCGCCATCCTCAAATTACATAGTAACAGGTCTAACGGATTATAATAAAAAGACGGGAATTAACGCTACGTAATTTTTTAAGCACATAATTATGTACTTACTGCTTGACGTTTCGGCTGCGTTACAACAGCCGTGGTCACAAGCGAACTGGCGGTGCGCGGCGACGTCTGCTGGGGCCCGGCTGTGGATCTTCCGATACCCTCACAGTTTCACTTATGCTATGTGCTTAAAAAATTACGTCGCGTTTATAACAATAATAGTTATAATAAAAAGGGTAAACCTTCAGAAACTTACATGATGAGGGTATCCCACGTAGCAGTGGTCGATGTCCCACAGCCACGCCTTGTCCCACAGCACGTAGATACCCCAGACGAAGTTGCACGAGTAGAAGATCACCTTCCACGAGTTCTCGCAGAACTTCACCAGGGTCGAGGGCTTGTCCTGGCTCCGTCGCAGCCGGAACCAGCGCTCCACTTGCCGCTCCGACAGGTCTGTGAGCTTGGCTAGCTCATCTATCTGAAGGGAATAAGAGAAGCAATGAGATACTCAAAATTCAAAAAAATATTTCTTTCCATAAGTTACAATAAGGTGGAACTTAAATATAATTTATTATCACATAGAACACCGTACCACTGAAGCTATATTAATAATCAGAGAAGATAAGTAATTTTAGACAATGATTTAGCGATTTCCGTCTGACCTTCGCAACCTTTAGACAGGGCAACCACACAATGATCAGAATTAGATGTTTCTCACCGCCGAGCTAGTGGTACAGTCAACTCCAAAGATATGTATACACTTTAGGACCTTGTCACAACACATGTGTCTATAAAAAGTAGAAGTCGTTCTTATACATATGTATTGTGACAAGGTCTTAAAGTGTACACATATTTTTGGAGTTGACTGTAAAGTGATAGACATTTGTGCTGTATATTTACTCAGGGTAAATGACAAAAATAGCTGCAACGTCCTTTGTGTCCGAAACCCCGAATCTCCGATGATATTGTAACGGTAGCAGAGAAACAATGGATGAACAACTTTGTATGGAAAGTTGAAATTTTGCATACGATTTTCCGAAAATCATAGAAAAATCTGTGTAGAATAGTTGCTATAAGAGATGGTTTAAGGGATGTAGTAGGTTACTATTTGCTGATAGATTCTGTCTATTGTAAAGAAATATCGGAGCTGATAATCTGAGAATAATCCGAAAAGATTACTTCACTCTTCATTGGCTATACCCTTATCAGCTAATGCCGATATCAGCAATCGACTGTCATCGCTATCGCCCGTCACGTCACGGCCTTATCGATGTATAATGGAGCTAAGTGCTGTCAGGCTATGGCGCCATGAATCACCTGATGTCTATTATTTGTTTAGTTATTACGTGAAAATGACTATGAATATGATGGGTCTTGGTATTATTTTGATATGAGGTGATATTTAACTTTACATAGTATTTATTTACAAGGCTTTAGATATTAGCATTTTATACGCGCGTATAAGCTCGTTTAAGCGTGAATTAAACGTAAACAGAACTCCGTTGCAATGGAAATATCTTGGCAATTAGTTAATAAATTGAGACAACATCACAAACATTGTCCTGGTCCCAAATTAAGGTATTCCCTTGTGCTATGAAAACCAGAAAAAACCAAGGGGGTTAGGGATAAGTAATAGATTTTTCTTAGTACCAAGTAACACACAATCACAATATTGTATATGTTCCCGCGGTTCACGTGAAGACGCCTAAAGACGCTCGTATACGCGTTTGGATTTTTGAAGCGCGCGTTTACCCGTTCGCACGACCGTATACGCGCAGAATAATACGCTAATCTGAAACCACTCTTAAGTACTACTCGTACATGTCAGAGCTTGAAATGGTAATGATAAAATTACCATAATACTCGTATTATCTGTGTATCTCTGAACTACATATTTTGATAACAATTTCAACAATGCATGTACAAGAACTATTAATTACAAGGTGACGTGACGACGTTATTAATTACCCCACACAGCTATAACTTCCCCTATACTAGTTTATAAGCATAATTCATTAAATTATTAAACATTAGGCGTCCTGTGTGATCGTTGGAAATCTATAGTAAAGTTACAGTTCTTGCAAGTTAGGAATACTGACTGCTCCATAGACAGACAAAGACAGACAAGCTTGTTAAATTCGCATTAACATTAATTGTTTATTAAAACCGTGGAGACAAACATTCGTGTGATGAACACTTCTGTTTGTTCAGTGCCTGAGTGTTATATATGTATATGACGACCCGTTTAGCTTAAGCTACTTAGTCAGGTCAATGTTTGAGATGTTGTGTGAATTTATTTATCGATTTATAATGGCCCGCCTTCACTTCCTTTCGGGACTAGTCTTGCTATTAGGTTCGATCGTTGCCGATAGATGACGCTAGATTGTCGCTTACATCGCGCAGTGTTTTTTTTTTTTTTGTGATAGGTAGCAGACGAGCAAGCGGATCACCTGATGGTAAGCAATTGCCGCCGCCCATGGACACATGCAACACCAGTGGAGTCCAAAGTGCGCTGCTAACCTTTTATCCCCTTCCCCCCGATGGCCTCCAGGGGTTACCCCTCACGCAACGCGGCACGAAACACAGCACAGGGAGCTGCTTCACGCCGGTTTTCTGTGAGGCAGTGGTATCACTCCGGTCCGGTTCCGTTCTTTTGGGGTTACATATTATAATATGCAATTGTATATACAATTGTCTATAAAAGTATCGATCGATCGATGATGAAGGTAGTAACTTCGTTTGGGGTTTTAATTTAGCAATTAGATTTTGTCAATAAATGGTGCTGTATGTCTATTATATTGCGCAAGTGTTGCGTGCAAGGGTTACACGTTGCCTGTATGTAAAAACAATAGAATTAACACATAGAAGACTTTACGTAGAAGAATACGTTGTTGGTAGAGGAACCCAAAGTTTGTTTAAGAAATCGCTACAATCGATAAGATCACGTGTTTGTTCAGTGCCTGGATGTTATATGTGTATTTAAGTATTATATTTGTGATCCTCTGACGTCTGATATCAGGTTAGGGGAAAACACGCCCGAAAAAAACTCGCACTAGAATTTTAAGATTTTTTTGCTAGCCACTGCTCTAACTAACCTAACTTCACCCAAAGATTTAAATCATAGATATGCCCTGACACCTAAAAACGAGGCAATATTTTGATGACATGACGTGTGCGTGTCATCGAAAGTCACTATCTATGAGGATAAAATACGGTCAGCAAATGTTCATACTGGGAACTAAAAATAAAACAATTCCTAAATTTAAAAGCAATTTTATTTATGGGACATTTTATTTCTAAATGTTACATTACATTTATCTCATCATCATCATCATCATTTCAGCCAATAGACGTCCACTGCTGGACATAGGCCTCCCCCAAAGTTCTCCACACAGATCGGTCCTGTGCCACCCGCATCCAATGGACTCCCGCGACCTTTGCCAGATCGTCGGTCCACCTGGTGGGAGGCCTGCCACGACTGCGGCCTCCTGCGCGTGGCCTCCACTCAAGGACCTTTGCATTTATCTATTTATTCATATAAATTACTCTAATCACAGAGCGAATATCGGGTTTGATCACCAAACCGCATAAAGTGTGGTGATTATGCATAATCCCATCATAGTAGCTATGACTTGATTTCTATGATAAAGGCCTTTGCCCTACTATTCCTTAAGAAAAAATATGAGTAATATTTGCTATAATTTAATAATTAATTAATAAATTAACACAACCCCAGATTTAATGTCCTGACTCCGTACTAAGTAGCTTAAGCTAAGCACTTGTGTTATAGAATCATAATCATTCATAATACTATTATAAAGGCGAAAGTTTGTAAGGATGTATGGATGTTTGTTACTCTTTCACGTAAAAACTACTGAATGGATTTGAATGAAACTTTACCACAATATAGCTTTATACATCAGAATAACACATAGGCTACAATTTATAAAAATATATTGTGTGGATTGTCCAAAATATGACGGTAAGTGTCAATAATTAACTCCACGCGTACGAAGTCGCGGGCGGCCGCTAGTAAGACAATATATAATACTTGTAACTTTACGACCTAGAAGACCTAGGAGAATCAAACATAAATCATTTTTGAGAAGAGCAAATTCGACTAAATTGTCCAGGTAACCAGTATTCATCCCTTCGATCCCGCTGGATAACTTTGATCAATTTTTCTTTTAAACGCGGATCTTGCGGTAATCTAAAACAATAAACGTTCACTTAAAAATAATACGTAATTATCATTTGCATTTTTATTGATTTCTAGTCGAAATAAAATTACTATTTTATATCTGACCGCTATTAAAACAATGCCTATCGAAACTGCTGACGCTACCGTACTTTTCCCAACCATTAACAAAAGAGCTGTTATCAACTGAGTTCTGAGTACTACAGCGGGTCTAAGTATATTGGCCACCGAGATAATGATGTTGTCTCTTTTTGTCTCGCAGTTATTGCCAATACTACTCTCTCTGTCACGCGCTGGCCGATCAGACTGTGATGTTTTGTCAACAAAATAAAATAAATTAAATTATTGATGAAATATAAATACTTACGAGTGAAATGTTATACCATTCGCTTTATTTGAATTTGTAGTATTTTTCTTGCACAATAAATAGGCACATGAAGGCATTTTGAGTGCTTTTTCCTGTCAAAAATCTAGGCAGCTGTGTCGTACAACTGTCACCGAGTGCAAACGACAACTAATTCGTGCTAATCCCAGTTGAGTTAGACTAGGTTATTTGAAGCGCGACTCAAATCGGCGCGGTCAAAGTATGGCGAGGGCATATCTATGATTTAAATCTTTGACTTCACCAATATTTATGTTTCGTAGCGTTTAGAGTATTATCAACACAAAAATATTGGTTAGCTTAGGTTGGAACAGTGACCAGCCAAAAAATCTTAAATTCTATAAGCTACTTAGTATGGAGTCAGGTCAATGTTTGAGATGTTGTGTGAATTTATTTATCGATTTATAACGGCCCGCCAACAGTTCCTTTCGGGACTAGTCTTTCTATTAGTTCGATCGTTGCCGATAGATGACGCTAGTTGGTCGCTTACATCGCGCAAGTGTTCCGTTCTTTTGGGGTTACGTATTATAATATGCAATTGTATATAAACTGGTCTATAAAAGTATCGATCGATCGATGATTAAGGTAGTAACTTCTTTTGGGGTCTTAATTTAGCTATTAGATTTTGTCTATAGATGGTGCTATGTCGATTTATATCCTAGAAGCCTAAAAACAATAGAATTAACACATAGAAGACTTAATCCATTAACGTTAACAAATACGTCGTTGGTAGAGGAACCCAAAGGTTGTCTGGAAGAAATCGCTACAAGCAATAAGACCACGTTTTTGTGCTGCGTGTTATGTCGTACCATACCTATATTTTTTTTTGTGCAACAACCAATATCTATCTATGCACTCCTAACAAGGCCGGATCCGAAGTGTGTCCGAAGGTTAGAGAAAAGTGAAGTAGACCCAACCACAGATTATCTAACCAAGATATTAATGTACAGTAAACCACATCAGATTACCACAACCTGTCAAATTTCCTCAATTGATATTCAACGTAATGTGTATGACAGTAAGATGAAAGTCGACTTAAGAAATTTGACAGTTTTGTATACTTTGATGTGCGGCTGTACGTACCGTACGGTTACACCTATAGTTTTGATAAGCGCCGCTTCGGCGACCTTGTAACCGAAAACTTAGGGTTGCCAAAACAGTAGATAAGTCAAAATAGTTCAATAATGGGTGGATTTTTCCAAATGGGGTACCTTTTTTATTATACAGGTGGCAGACGAGCCGACGAATAACCTGATGGTTAGCGATTGCCGCCGTCCATGGAGGTGTCTGTTTCCAACACCAGTAGAGTATTACTGGTTATACGTTCTATTGGTCGAATAATAACCACCCTCACTCACTAAGCGAAGCACAGCGAAGGCGCTACTTCCCGCCGGCATTCTGTGAGGCCGTGGTATCACTCCGTCGAGCCGGCCCATTCATGCCGAAGCGTAGCTCTCCCACGGTCAAAAGATTAGTGTATAATAATATTTCACTACATCACATACATTGATCTGACTCTGAGATAGGTAGCTCAAGCACCTCTGTGTTACAGATATCAGAACCAACAGTGGGGTTACAAATATATACATATAATACTTTTCTTTTGTAAATACATACTTATAATACATAGAAAACACCCAGACCAATACAAACAGACATGTTCATGCACACAAATGTTTGTACTGTGCGGGGATCGAACCCGCAACCCTTGGCCCAGACGCAGCATTCACTACCACTGAACCAACCGGGTCGTCAAAAGTGTAACGCACCTTTTTTGGCTTATACGAGGACCGATACGCCGCCTCCAACTTGGGATTGCTCGGAGCCTTCCTGGGCCTGGTGTCTTTGATGCCCAGCGACCGGCCGAATGGCGCAATTATAAGTCTGAAACAATTCATAATAGGGTATTTTGAGTGCTTTTTCCTGTCAAAAATCTAGGCAGCTGTGTCGTACAACTGTCACCGAGTGCAAACGACAACTAATTCGTGCTAATCCCAGTTGAGTTAGACTAGGTTATTTGAAGCGCGACTCAAATCGGCGCGGTCAAAGTATGGCGAGGGCATATCTATGATTTAAATCTTTGACTTCACCAATATTTTATGTTTCGTAGCGTTTAGAGTATTATCAACACAAAAATATTGGTTAGCTTAGGTTGGAACAGTGACCAGCCAAAAAATCTTAAATTCTATAAGCTACTTAGTATGGAGTCAGGTCAATGTTTGAGATGTTGTGTGAATTTATTTATCGATTTATAACGGCCCGCCAACAGTTCCTTTCGGGACTAGTCTTTCTATTAGTTCGATCGTTGCCGATAGATGACGCTAGTTGGTCGCTTACATCGCGCAAGTGTTCCGTTCTTTTGGGGTTACGTATTATAATATGCAATTGTATATACAATTGTCTATAAAAGTATCGATCGATCGATGATGAAGGTAGTAACTTCGTTTGGGGTCTTAATTTAGCTATTAGATTTGTCTATAGATGGTGCTATGTCGATTTATATCCTAGAAGCCTAAAAACAATAGAATTAACACATAGAAGACTTAATCCATTAACGTTAACAAATACGTCGTTGGTAGAGGAACCCAAAGGTTGTCTGGAAGAAATCGCTACAAGCAATAAGACCACGTTTTTGTGCTGCGTGTTATTGTCGTACCATACCTATATTTTTTTTTGTGCAACAACCAATATCTATCTATGCACTCCTAACAAGGCCGGATCCGAAGGTTAGAGAAAAGTGAAGTAGACCCAACCACAGATTATCTAACCAAGATATTAATGTACAGTCAGCCACATCAGATTACCACAACCTGTCAAATTTCCTCAATTGATATTCAACGTAATGTGTATGACAGTAAGATGAAAGTCGACTTAAGAAATTTGACAGTTTTGTATACTTTGATGTGGGGCTGTACGTACCGTACGGTTACATCTATAGTTTTGATAAGCGCCGCTTCGGCGACCTTGTAACCGAAAACTTAGGGTTGCCAAAACAGTACATAAGTCAAAATAGTTCAATAATGGGTGGACCTTTTTTATTATATAGGTGGCAGACGAGCCGACGAATAACCTGATGGTTAGCGATTGCCGCCGTCCATGGAGGTGTCTGTTTCCAACACCAGTAGAGTATTACTGGTTATACGTCCTATTGGTCGAATAATAACCACCCTCACTCACTAAGCGAACCACAGCGAAGGCGCTGCTTCCCGCCGGCATTCTGTGAGGCCGTGGTATCACTCCGTCGAGCCGGCCCATTCATGCCGAAGCTTGGCTCTCCCACGGTCAAAAGATTAGTGTATAATAATATTTCACTACATCACATACATTGATCTGACTCTGAGATAGGTAGCTCAAGCACCTCTGTGTTACAGATATCAGAACCAACAGTGGGATTACAAATATACATATAATACTTTTCTTTTGTAAATACATACTTATAATACATAGAAAACACCCAGACCAATACAAACAGACATGTTCATGCACACAAATGTTTGTACTGTGCGGGGATCGAACCCGCAACCCTTGGCCCAGACGCAGCATTCACTACCACTGAACCAACCGGGTCGTCAAAAGTGTAACGCACCTTTTTTGGCTTATACGAGGACCGATACGCCGCCTCCAACTTGGGATTGCTCGGAGCCTTCCTGGGCCTGGTGTCTTTGATGCCCAGCGACCGGCCGAATGGCGCAATTATAAGTCTGAAACAATTCATAATAGGGTATTTTAGTGTCGTTGAAATATCGAACCTAACCAACCTCTAGGAGCGAGTTGGTCCGAATCACGCTCATACAAATCAATGGAACAATGTGGTATGTCACCGACCCAACAAAGTTGGTCCGAATCGGTGTCCACTACACTTAGAATCAATAAATTTACTGTATAACAGTACGATTATTGAAGAAACATTTTTAAAAAGTTTAAATACAAGAAAGTTATAGAGCAACAAACTTTTGCTATAAGTACCTGACTCTTTCTTAAACAAAATATTGTACGGCGCTTGTAGGAACACAAGCCTAGTGACGTCATTAATAGCGTATCACTCTCCTTTTCTGATTTGGAACTTTGCAGCTACTACCTACTTTATGGCGTAAGCGGCAGTGGCGCCATCAATTAATTTCATGACTTCTTGATACATTTTTTTTATGTGATAGGTAGCAGACGAGCAGGCGGATCACCTGACGGTAAGCAATTGCCGCCGCTTATGGCAGTTGCGTTGCAAGTGCGCTGCCAACCTTTTATCCCCTTCCCCCCCGGGTGGGCCTCCGGTACCCTCACTCACTCGGCGAAACACAGCACAGGGGCTGCTTTACGCCGGTTTTCTGTGAGGCAGTGGTATTACTCCGGTCGAGCCCGCCCATCATGCCGAAGCGTGGCTCTCCCACAGTTAAAATGATGATGATGATACCTACATGCAAACGTCATCGACCTATCCGCTCCTTTTCCATTATCATTTTAAATGGTTGCATAGACATAACTTAACAAAATAACAAAGATATACAGATTATTTTTAGCTTTAGTTACAGGTCAGTGGTTTTTATCTTAATGTCGTTGACGTAAACATGTAGGTGTTGCGCCTGCGCAGCTTGTGATAATGATCCATTCATAGACCTCTTGTCTCGTCTTAGGAGATAATGTATGTCAGCAGAACCGTGTAACCTTGATTTACTTATGCTTGGTTGAAACGTAAGACCCAAAAGCCTTTTAAAAGGTAAAAACAATTGATTTTCTATTGTCTGCCGTCTGGGCCTTCCCACGTTAAGAGGACGTAAAAAGAAAATTTATCAATGTCAAGTCGACACATATATAAATTATACTCTGATTCATAATCATGTAAAGTAACCTGACAGATGTCAATGTGTCATCCCCATACATTATCACTCAATTTGACACATGCAAAATGTCAAAATGCATTGAAACTTGTCATTTGCAACTATCAGTTTACTTTACATGATTATGAATCAGAGTATAGTTTTACTCCTGTCTATCAATCAATCAAATCAATTTTATATTTATCGTCGTAAGGCCCAGACAGCAGACACAATAGAAAATCAATTGTTTTAGGGCCTCGTTGACCATCTCTGAGTAAAGTTCCAAGTAGTTTTCTTGTCAATTAAAGTGGGTTCGGAGAAAATTGGCCCCTGGTCTTTGTATTGAATAAATTGTTAACTAGGCCGCGGAACAGGGGCCAGTTTCCTCCAAACCGACTTCAATTAAAGAGTAAATTACTTGACACTACTCAGAGATGGTGAACGAGGCCCTTAGCCTTTTAAAAGGCTTTTACCTATACCAATAATAATAATGCTCTCTGTGAACCTCAGTCAGGCCTGTCCCACTCCGTGTGTAGGTATCGAACTTGCAAGTACATTCGGCGTCCCCTCCGGAGGGGCAAATTAGTAGAAAATCACGAACGAGCGGCGACGCACGCGCGACAGTTGCTTGCGATAGTAAGAGAACGCACTTCTAGGTATGAATAATGGTAGGCATTGAACGCTGGGCGGTCGGAATTTCAACGTTATGTTATGGTAGCCTGAGTCTTCATTTCCTTCTCATCGTCTTCAGTTCAGAAGGTTAAAAGCACAAAAGATATTATAAAAATAAACTTAAATACAAATTACACTCAGACTGTGAGCAAAAAATTAAAAAATATTAAAAAGACAAATGTTCTAGGGAAGTAACTTACGACCTTTGACATATGGTCTAGGTCATTGCAAATGCTTTTTGAACAATAAAGTTTTCAATAAATGCTTTGTGTTTGTACCTATTTGCCTAATGTGTACATCGCGTGATTTGCAAGTTGAAATTACAGAGAAATTTTGTAGCGATTTAATCTTTACTGGGAAAGCGTCTACGACCTACCTATTAGTTTCTAGTTTTAGTGGTTTGTATAAAAAGGTAAAGGACTTTTTTATGCGACCGCCTCGATGGCGCAGTGGCTATGGTGTTCGCCCGAAGCGCAAAAGCTACCCGGGTTCGATTACCGGTCAAGTCAATTTAGGATACTATATTTTCTAAGTTTACTTGGGTCTGGGTGTTTTTGGTTGATGCCCCCAGTGAACTATCGTCACATGGTACTCATAGTACAGGGGTTGCCCTAGTTTGATACCAGGTTGATTGATGTGATTGTCTGGAGCTTTATTTATACGGGTGATTCTCCACGAGATGTAACTTTCGTGGCAGTTTTTAAGTCCGTATTCCTCTGAAGTTGAGAAATATAATATTATGATACTAATAAAATAGTCTTTATTACTTATACTTACTTATTACTTACTTATACTATCGGTAGGTAGATTTTAATGTTCTGATTTAAATTGCGGAGGAATATGTGTATGGTTAGGGATTAATTTAAAATTAGTTTTAAATCTGATTAAATTATGAAAACAAATGTTATTCAGAATAGTTGGTAGAACAAGTGGTTAAAGGGATATATGTTCACAGATACACCCCGTATATAGCTGGCGGCATGAAAGAATAGCGATGACCCTTAATTTGCGCACTTGTAAAAAAAAACTTTCTATTAAAATTGGTTTCTGCGCACTCAAGGTCATAACTACAGTTTTTTGCCGCAGACTATACATTACATAGAGTAGATTACCCATGATTTACCTACAGCAGTATAAATTAAAATCTAACCGCGTGAGGGCCGCCTATAAAACTATAATAACGAACTACTTTGACTACACGCTCGATACTATTTTTATTTTCATAGCCGTTTTTCAGTTTCAGCCGCTGAATTGTTAACGTGAACTTCGTAAGGGCAAGGGCGGTGGAGGTTACACGGCGTTCTTTGTACTTTGAAATTCAGTTCATTTTAAATTCTGTAATATTCCGATCGCGCCCGAATATTACATGCTAAAGCGTGGCTCTCCCACAGTGGTGATTGGAAAAACTAGAGATGTATCAGCGGGACGATGTCCCGATTTTGAAGGGTCTCGGCACAAAATAATTACACTCAGACTGTGAGCAAAAAATTAAAAAATATTAAAAAGACAAATGTTCTAGGGAAGTAACTTACGACCTTTGACATATGGTCTAGGTCATTGCAAATGCTTTTTGAACAATAAAGTTTTCAATAAATGTGTGTTTGTACCTATTTGCCTAATGTGTACATTGCGTGATTTGCAAGTTGAAATTACAGAGAAATTTTGTAGCGATTTAATCTTTACTGGGAAATCGTCTACGACCTACCTATTAGTTTTCTAGTTTTAGTGGTTTGTATAAAAAGGCAAAGTACTTTTTTATACAAACGACTAAAACATACAACCAACAATTTTTTTTGATCCAGACACCAATATATTTTTATACAGTACAACATTTTTTATACTTTTTTAACAGTTTTCCTCAATCCTCAAAGTGGTGAAAACAAATATTTTTCCCCAAGGAATGTTTGTTGTTGTGGAAAGCAATTTGTTTTTGAGATTATACACTATGTCTAATTAAAAAAAAATGCTTTCTATTACAAATTGCATCAATCACTTTTGTACGGCAAATTCGGGTTTTCTTTTTGAGATTAGACCCTATATTCCTTGGGGAATATGGTTATTTTCATTAGTTCAAGGTCCTCGAAAAGTGAAAAACATTTTAAAGAATTTTGAAAAGTTGAAGAACAAATGTTGTTCAGAATAGTTGGTAGAACAAGTGGTTAAAGGGATATAAATGTTCACAGATACACCCTGTATATAGCTGGCGGCATGAAAGAATAGCGATGACCCTTAATTTGCGCACTTGTAAAAAAAACTTTCTATAAAAATTGGTTTCTCGCAAGTCAACTCAAGGTCATAACTACAGTTTTTTGCCGCAGACTACATTACATAGAGTAGATTACCCATGATTTACCTACAGCAGTATAAATTAAAATCTAACCGCGTGAGGGCCGCCTATAAAACTATAATAACGAACTACTTTGACTACACGCTCGATACTATTTTTATTTTCATAGCCGTTTTTCAGTTTCAGCCGCTGAATTGTTAACGTGAACTTCGTAGGGCAAGGGCGGTGGAGGTTACACGGCGTTCTTTGTACTTTGAAATTCAGTTCATTTTAAATTCTGTAATATTCCGATCGCGCCCTAATATTACATGCTAAAGCGTGGCTCTCCCACAGTGGTGATTGGAAAAACTAGAGATGTATCAGCGGGACAATGTCCCGATTTTGAAGGGTCTCGGCACAAAATAATTACACTCAGACTGTGAGCAAAAAATTAAAAAATATTAAAAAGACAAATGTTCTAGGGAAGTAACTTACGACCTTTGACATATGGTCTAGGTCATTGCAAATGCTTTTTGAACAATAAAGTTTTCAATAAATGTGTGTTTGTACCTATTTGCCTAATGTGTACATTGCGTGATTTGCAAGTTGAAATTACAGAGAAATTTTGTAGCGATTTAATCTTTACTGGGAAATCGTCTACGACCTACCTATTAGTTTCTAGTTTTAGTGGTTTGTATAAAAAGGCAAAGTACTTCTTTTATACAAACGACTAAAACATACAACCAACAATTTTTTGATCCAGACCACCAATATATTTTTATACAGTACAACGATTTACGGGTAAAGTCAATTAGGATACTATATTTTCTAAGTTTACTTGGGTCTGGGTGTTTTTGGTGATGCCCCCAGTGAACTATCTTCACATGGTATCATAGTACAGGGGTTGCCCTAGTTTGATACCAGGTTGATTGACTGTGATTGTCTGGAGCTTATTATACGGGTGATTCTCCACGAGATGTAACTTTCGTGGCAGTTTTTAAGTCCGTATTCCTCTGAAGTTGAGAAATATAATTTATGATACTAATAAAATAGTCTTATTACTTATACTTACTTATTACTTACTTATACTATCGGTAGGTAGATTTTAATGTTCTGATTTAAATGCGGAGTAATATGTGTATGGTTAGGGATTAATTTAAAATTAGTTTTTAAATCTGATTAAATTATGAAACAATGTTATTTCAGAATAGTTGGTAGAACAAGTGGTTAAAGGGATGTAAATTTTCAGATACACCCCGTATACATGATTAGATTAGCCATGATTTACCTACAGCAGTATAAATTAAAATCTAACCGCGTGAGGGCCGCCTATAAAACTATAATAACGAACTACTTTGACTACACGCTCGATACTATTTTTATTTTCATAGCTGTTTTTCAGTTTCAGCCGCTGAATTGTTAACGTGAACTTCGTAAGGGCAAGGGCGGTGGAGGTTACACGGCGTTCTTTGTACTTTGAAATTCAGTTCATTTTAAATTCTGTATATTATTCCGATCGCGCCCGAATATTACATGCTAAAGCGTGGCTCTCCCACAGTGGTGATTGGAAAAACTAGAGATGTATCAGCGGGACGATGTCCCGATTTTGAAGGGTCTCGGCACAAAATAATTACACTCAGAAGGTAGACTCAGCCTGTTTTGAATTTAGAAGAGTTCGTTGACATATGCTAGGGTTGTTGCCCGTCATGAGTACATAAGTGCGCGGCCTCTACCACAGACCTAGACAGTTCGACAATCTTATGTCATAGGCTAGGATTAATGTGGTCGAAAAGGCGTATTTCCCCGTTAGTGCGCATGCGTGAGTACATGACACGTTGTTAGCTCTTAGTGGGCAGCCTACTTTCTGTGTGTAATTATTTTGTGGTCTCGGTACGCGTACACCTGATCGGGACGATGGATATTTTTTATTCGTCACTTCATTATTTTTTTTGTCTCGATTTGCAAACCGGCAAGCCTAATTTTGTACCTTAAGTACCGGATTTTAAATAAATTGGACCTGGCAACATTACCATTGATCGACCATTGGTTTTATAATATTCATGTATTCTGTATGGACCTAAATTGAATAAACCAATTTATATTCCCAACACTCTAAGTCTTCACTGCGACCGCTCTACCGCTACGAACGTAAAAGTTCAATAGCATACAACTATTGGCTTTTATATCAAGTTGCATACAGATTGCTTTGATAACGATATCGGAGGTTAAAAGTATTAGGTTTAATGCAACATCAAGTACTTATCGATAAAAGTCGGTAACAGTGATTCATGAGCGATTAAAAAACCGACGATTTGTTGTCACCAAATACCAGATTAGTACAGTCCAGATTTATTTGTTATCTTATACTCGTATTGACATTCCGAGCATGAGTCAACAGCAAAAGTAGATGATCAAAATCAAAAACTATCTATCCTCACTATTGAGCGAAGTTCGCGTCAGAACTGTATGGTGTCAAATCCATACTACAGTTCTGACGCCAACTCCGTATAGCCTCAAAGTGATTCATACAGTTCTGACGCGAACTCCTCTCAATACCTAGTGAGTTAGAGTTTTTTATTTTGATCATCTACTTTGCTGTTGACTGTTCCTCAGGAATTTTTAATCTTGAGTGTACCGGACGCCCAATTAGGGGGAAAGGGGGCTTAAAGGTTGGCAGCGCATTTGTGACTACTGGTGTTGCAGATGTCTATGGGCGGTGGCAATCGTTTACCAGCCTGTCTGCACGTCTGCCACCTGTCATACATAAAAAAATAGAATATTTCCGAAACGGTACGACATTTTTTTCCCTATTTTTTATTATTATTTTTTTCTTTTCTGTATCTGTTGTTTTGTGCATGTCTACTCTGTAACTGTTACTTATATAAGATCTTATGGCGTCACCCAAGGTCCAGCCTGAAAACCAGCGCCTGCAGCAGCTGCTTGCGGCGGCTGTAGCATCATGCTGAGGCTGAACCTTGTTGGCCGCAACTTCTGTTTCCCTTGTTTTGTCTTTTTGTCTGTGTAAATGTTGTGGTCAATAAATGTTTT
This sequence comes from Cnaphalocrocis medinalis, assembly GCA_014851415.1. Taxonomy (NCBI): domain Eukaryota; kingdom Metazoa; phylum Arthropoda; class Insecta; order Lepidoptera; family Crambidae; genus Cnaphalocrocis; species Cnaphalocrocis medinalis. The sequence continues at coordinate 10,896,587 of CM026295.1, forward strand.
CTTACTCTTACATTGAAATTTCTTAGAAACGAACCTAGACCTTCCTAAAAGATCGGGAACGCATCTGCACTTTTTCTAGTATGCCTGATGTCCACGGGCGGCGTTGATCACGGATCACTTACATTTCCATCAGGTGACGTGATTACTCGTTTAAACAAATATGCTTTAACATTTATCCACAGCATTTCAGCTAATAACAAAACGAGTTTTTGTTAACACTAGATATTTATTCACAAACGCCTTATCGGTTCTAGTTTTTGTCCCAAGTCTGTTGACCTCGTTTTAAATAGTAAATTAATTTAAATATCTTAAAATTAACTGAGGGCGAGCCACGCTTCGGCATGAATGGGCCTCACAGAAGACTGGCGTGAAGCAGCGCGACGAAGATTTGAAATATCTTGCTGAAGCAATGTTTTTCTATACTTTTATTTCTCAATCGCCTGGTTTATCCTTTTAAGCTCGTGTTATAGACACCAGGCGTTTTGGATCTAATTATTTGGTGGTCAATGCATTTTTCCAACAATACCATCAGTGTCAGACGAGATTTATATGCTGACCCCAATAGCAATGAGGCCAAGTCAACTGAGCAATTTACTTATTTATTTAAATGTCATAACTGAGACAAGCGTAGGTACGGCCTACGAATTATCCGGTGTATGAGCGCTAGGCGATAGTCGCTTGGAGGAGGATCCCTTGCAAGCAGGCCTTCAGGGTGAGGATGACAGACTCAAAAGGTAATTAGTTAGTTTTTTTGTGCCTGTCAAGCTTATATTTCGACGTCGGCCCATTGCACATCGGGCCGGCGGCATTCCCCCAGCGCAAAAAAAAAGAAAAGGGCGATAGTCGCTTGTACACACAGAGGGGTGTGCGCAGTTATTCCCTGCGCACGCGCATAGCGCAGTGCAAGCGATTTTGACGTTTGCTGACCGCTTAATAGCAGAGTTAGAATCTTAGCGCTTAGCCTGGCTGGTAACCTTCAGGCACACCTCGGAAACTCGCGACAAAATGTATGAAACAAATAACAATTAATTCTAATCACACACGTAACTCTAGGTAAACGCGTGCCACGCTTGTGCGAGCGAGAAAAGATATTGAAGAGTAACTATAAAAATTTTACGAAACTAATTTTTCGACGACTTTCCAAAAATCGTAAAATTTTAATGATATTCAACATACGCAGAAGTTTGACGTAAAATGGAAAAATCCACTTAAAATACTTGTTCAAATCCACTTAAAATTCAAGTTCCAAATCTAAGGGCTTGTAAAGTAACTCGAAAATTATGAATAAATTATTCGATTTTCCTCAATCAAATTTCCTATTAATTGTTGTAGCGTCATAAATATCAAATCAAACGTCAGACCCAAAACTCGCCTCGAAGTTAGAAAACTACCTACTTATTCAAAGAATCCGGCCATGGATTCAAATCCACGTCAACATAATTTTATCAAAACTAAAAATCATCCTGCTTCTTCTGCCTTTCCTGATTTTTAGGGTTCTGTCAGTCTGTCAGCCATTTTTTTCCGAAACTATAAGAGCTTTTGTATCATAAATCGTAAATCATAATTTTCCTTCAGTCAACTGAAATATGAAAATAAATGTTACTTGCTGCTACAGAACATTTCACGGGCAAGGCCAACTCATACTTGACCGCTTTTTTTTATAATACAATTCCAATCAAGAATTAATTGGCAAATATGACACAATACCAATAGGGGGTTTTTGCAAAACCTGTCAACATAAAAACAAGGTAAAATAGGCGAAAAAAAATATGCCGAATTTTTTACTAAGGAAATCTATAAAAGAGGAGGTCACAACACAAAGGCTTTTTTCAATACACTTAAGTAGAACAAGGTGTAATCAACTAGGGCTCTCCTCTGGCCGAGGCTTGATATCCACTATTTGGCAGTATTTGGAGAGCTGACTGAGTAGAACCGACATAAGGGGCTACAATGAAAAAAATATAGGGCTCTTAAGGATCTATATCGACGAAACAAGCGCCGCCAACTTGTTTATTTTTTTTTGTTTTTTATATTAAATGGGTTTGCACTTGACCTCATCTCACCTGATGAAGAGTGACAATGAGGTCTAAGATGTAGCGTGCTTTCCCAGAAGAAGCCTATTCACTGATTGTGGCGACAATAATGTTATAGTCCGAGGCAAGAAAGTGTAGTCATGACCTTGAGTGGCGCAGAAACCAATTTTGATAGAAAGTCTTCTTTTTTACAAGTGCGCAAAATAACGGTCATCGCTATAATTTCGTGCCTCCAGCTATAATAATGTTCATTATTGCTAAAAGTGGCCGTTTTTAGCAATAATCATCAATATTGTTCCTTATCACGTCATGTAAAAAATATTGTATTGCATCTCGAAAAATCCAATTTACTTGCATCAATTTTGTAGATTTTCTTTCTTAAAAAATATCATACCTATTGTCGCCACAATCAGTGTTGGTGGCGCTAGTTTCGTCGATATACCTTAAGAGCCCTATATTTTAGCTTCATTAAGCATGGACACAATTGACTGGCCAAATGGCGCATTTGGTAGTGACCCTGCCTCATACGCCAAAGGACGTGGGTTCAACCCCCACCCTGGACAATCATTCGTGTGACGGCGGCGTTCGTTTCTACTGAATTATATCTATATCGCTCTAGAATGATATAACTTGATTTTAATGACGGAGGCACATAATGTTACGTAATTATAATAATGGGCCGTTGGAAATTACAAACCAGTTGTAACTAATTTTATAAGAGGCTTTTTTATGGATTTTAGACAACGTCCAATAGTATAATGTTATGTAAAATGAATTAAGAATTTCTTAGTGTGATATTGGAAGTAAAAAGATAGGAAGAAAGGTGAGTTATTGTAAAAGCTGAAACCACTTTTACCATGGGAGAGCCTTTAGCGTCAGGGTATGTACAGCCACACATCAAAGCATACAAAACAGTCAAATTTCCTCAATTGACTCTCACCATACTGTCAAACGCATTAGGTTGAATATCAATTGAGGAAATTTGATAGTTTGTGGTAGCCTGAAGTGTGGCTGACTGTACTATGTGTATTATTAAAAAGTATGATACACTCTGCTGTAAGAAACTTCTTTCAATTATAAAACCAATTGATTCTTTCATATTTAATAACCTAATAAGTAGTACAGATTGGTTTTGCTATAATCAATAGTAGAAAATTAGTTTTTGCTCCAATCACAAAATAATTAAGTTCGAAGATTATTGCTATTGCCTACCTATTTCGAACTAAGCAGGTACAGAGTTTATGTAATAATAAAAATATTTTACGTTCATGAGTACACTTCACTACTACAACAAGATTACGTTTATTGAAAATGATGCCAGCATTTTGAAAATTTGTACAGCTCTGTAATTATTAGGTACCTAGATTATTGATGTGATTATTGTTATTATAATAATTAAAAATAAAGTGTTGCAATGTGTAAACATTTGTCATTAAGTAATATTTAAAACCACCAGGTGGACCGACGATCTGGTGAAGATCGTCGGAGTCCCTTGGATGCGGGTGGCACAGGACCGATCTGTGTGGAGAACTTTGGGGGGAGGCCTATGTCTAGCAGTGGACGTCTATTGGCTGAATATATTTATAAGTATGCGGAATACCGCATACTTATAAATATTCATCATCGTCATCATAGGTTATTACCTATGATAGTCAGAACTGTCTACGAAAGGTTGATACACATTATTTTATATGGAAAATCATATTAATTGGTTTTTGATTGTTTAAAGTAATTACAGAAAGTCATTATTTTAGCTAACTATATTGTTTTAAGCAATAAGGAAAATTCTTTTGTGAAAACCCATCCATTATGTTACATTACAACAGACCAAGCTCTTATCTTCCGCCTTAGTTAATTTATAAATATGGATAATAATGTAGACTAAAAGATACAGTAACTATAAAAAACATGCTTCTTTGAAGAAAAAGTACTGTTATTTAAATAAAAAAAAATAAAAATGTAGGCTGTTAAGTACTAAATTAAAAGGTATTCTTACAATTGATTAAAAAATTAAGATTATAAAAGAAAATTAAACGACAGTTAAGATGATGAACATGAAAATTAATTATCTTTCATACTGATTTCTGATGTTATAAATGATATTTACATTCTTAAGAATGTGCCAAAATCTGCCAAATTTAATCCAGAGGAAAATTATAAACGTTAATTTCATTAAAAGAACGTCCAACGCGCCTCGCGCTCACCAGACCGCGAACCTTCGTGACTCACTGAAGAGGTTAGCACCAATCACACCGCATTCGCAATTTCACACCTCAAATCTCAATAAAACTTTAAAAATAAATTGCACTCACCTTTCGATCACAGATCGCACAGCTATGAACACCAGAGCTAACGGTATGGGGTACCAAACGTGTGTATGGTTCGTATAATTCACCGCCTTATCGGGCCCGGGAGCGATGTCTGCCCACGTAACATTAGGCGGCAACCACACATCCTCGTTCCAGAACGCTTTCACCAAGGATTCCAGCATGTTTGGCACTTGCGTCTCCAGTTGAAGTCACGTGTGAACCGAATTACTCATAGGTTTAATGCAAATAATAATTACACGGCGGCCGCTAACGCTAACGGACTACGAGGAAGAACTGGCATTGACATTAGAAATGCAGTTTTGACGGTTGACTGACAGATACACCAGATGTTGCCAGCAGAATAAAGTTTTTTTTTTAAATATATGTAGCTTTGGATTTGGCTCAGCCAATGTGTAGCTTAGCTACTATGTGTGGGTTCTTTAGTGAGGGTTGGGTTTTTGTTAAAACGAGCACTGTTTTACAATTCGTATATTGTCCTTCCAACACAGTAATTAATTATATATTTAGAGAGCAACCAAAAGACATTACAAACATGGACGCGGTTGGCGAGCGAGAGAGAGAGCGACCATAGATTATTAATCCTCGCGATATCTAGCCGGAGGCTTTATGGTGCGGCGCGATAGGGGGCGCTGTCTTGCTACATACTCCCCCTCCAGAGGATGAAAGCGTCCTCGCTCATTCGCTGGCCCAATATTTACAGTGTTACATACATTATTTAAATCATTATATTCGTTAGACACTTTGACACAATTATTATTTAAATCCACACTCTCGGAATTTCGTCGGGGACGCCCACGTTTCCGCACCGGAACTACAGGTTGAGGGATGGTTGTAGTATCGCGACCTAGGTATGGTGTTAATTGCTTTATGTGGTATTTCCCTAAGTCCCTATTGTCCTGTGCGGATGCTATACTATACGTTGTAGGGCTTAGTTTTTTGGAAACAACGTATGGACCGTCTCTTTTAGGAATGAACTTTGCTGTTAGATCTTTAGCTTTGTTGCTAAGTACATGCGAATTCAGCAATACCAAGTCACCTGCAACAAAACTTTGTCCTACGCGACGCGACTGATCCCCATATTCTTTTCTTTTATCCTGCTGATTTTCGACCTTCTCGCGAACTGCAGCTAGCCCACTGAGAAAACGTTTTAGATACGGTGTTATCTGTGGCACGAAATTTTCTTTCTCCAAAACCAAACGAGGATCATTTCTTACTTCTAACGGCGATCTCAGCTCTCTGGCAAACATCAAGTACGCTGGCGAAACTCCTGTAGTTTGACAACGTGCAGAATTCAACGAAAAACGTATAGACGGTAAGTACATAGGCCACGAATTATGCTTATCACCTACTAATTGTGATAACTGTACCTTTAAATCTCTATTCTTTCTTTCCGCAGGGTTCCCCTCAGGATGATATAGCGGCAACAGTTCCTGCTTCACATCTAACACGAACATACACTGCTGCATCACAGCTGAAATAAATTGCACACCATTATCTGAAATAATGCGACGCGGTAAACCAAAACGTAGAAAATATTCCTCTATGAGTGTACGCGCGCACGCGTCAGCTGTCGCTTCTCGAAGCGGATATAACTCGACCCATCTAGTTGCGGTGTCCTCGATCAATAAAATCCATTTTTCATCCTTATCACCTGGAGGTAACGGTCCAAATAAATCTATAGCGATTACCTCATTTCTCTGATTCAGGATCGGCGTCTGCAACAACCCTGGTGGCTTGTCGTTGGCAGCCTTGTAGCGCTGACACGATGTACACGTTTTAACATACTCGACAATGGCACGACGCATCCCTGGAAAATAAAACTTTTGAGCAACTCTTTGATATGTCCTCTCAATCCCTTGGTGACCTGCTAGAGGAGAGTCATGACATTCTCTTAATACTTCTTCTCTTTGATCCACAGGTATAACTAATTGCGGTTCTTCTGTATCCGCATCCGGATTATAGCGATAGAGCACTCCTTGCTCCATAATATAGCCTCTTCCTGTCCAACGATGAACATCTATTTCCTCATCGCTTTCCAAATTCTTAATTATCTTAGAAAGTTCAGGGTCTGCAAGCTGGCCTGTTCTTAATTCAGAGGGACTCTTTGCAGGCAAGTCAATCGTGACTGAACATATCCCACATGTGTCTGCAGAGCTCTCGTCGCAGTTAGGACGGCTCAGGGTATCTGCTATTATATTTACCTTCCCTGGTGTATATTCATAATGCAAATCAAATGCTTGTAGTTTTAGTGCCCATCTTACTAATCTGCCTGATGGTGATTTTACCGTCATTAGCCACTTCAACGGCTGGTGGTCGGTACCTACGACAACCTTATGACCATCAATATAAGAGCGAAAACGTTCCACAGCCCAGACTATGGCTAAGGCTTCCCTCTCTGTTGTGGAATAATTTCTTTCTGCTTGATTGAGCAATCGGCTCGCATATTCAATAGGTCTTTCATCATTACCTTCTCCTTGTAGCAGTACTGCACCCAAGGCGTAATTACTGGCATCAGTTCTGAGCACAAACGGTTTGGTGTAGTCAGGCTGGATGAGGATGGGTGGTGACGTCAGCAACCTTTTTAGCTCTTCGAAGGCTTGATTTTGCTCTGTCTCCCATCTCCATGGCTCATTCTTCCTAGTCAACCTTGACAGCGGTTCTGAAATTTTAGAAAATCCAGGTATAAATTTCCTAAACCAAGAAGCAGTCTGTAAAAATGTTCTTAGATGTTTAAGTGATGACGGCTTCTTCATATCTAATACAGCTTTCACTTTTTCTTCATCAGGTGATATACCATCTTTAGATATCACGTGACCTAAATATTTGACAGTGTCTCGTGCAAAAACACACTTATCCCGATTCACCCTTAATTTAAATTCTCGAAGTCTCTCAAACACAGCATGCAAATCCTTCATGTGGCATTCCATATCAGCCGATATTATGCAAAGATCATCCAAGAAAGCTAAAATAGTAATATTCTGCAACTTCGGGCATGAGCAAAGACGATCAATTAAACGCTGAAATGTAGCTGGTCCATTCTTTAACCCAAACGGCATGCGTTTGAAGCGATAAGTGCCTGACGGTGTCGAGAAGGCAGTCTTATCTTTATCACGGTTAACAGCAACTTGCCAGTACCCAGACTTTAAATCTAAAGTACTCATAACACAACCTGGTTTTGTCCTTTGTAACAGCTCATCAATCTTCGGCATAGGGTAAGTATCAGTTTTAGTAATACTGTTCAACTTACGGTAATCAACGCAAAAACGAAAACTTCCATCACGTTTAGGCACTAACAGTGCTGGTGCTGACCATGCTGACTCACACTCCTCGATGATATCCTCAGCAAGCATCTTCTCCACCTCACGCTGCATAACCTCTGCGCGCGCTGGTGTCATGCGGTACGGCGGCACAGCAACTGGCGCATGTTCACCGGTATCAATGAAGTGCTCCGCATACTGCGTGGCTTCACCAGTCTCTCGAAACACATCACTGAAAGAAGTTATTAAATCATTAAGTGACATACCATCATTATCACATTTTGTTGGTGTCGACTGTACCTCATTATAACTTTGTTCTAAATCCTCATAAAACAACCTGTACTTCCGGTGCTTCGCGTCCGAAAAGTGCCACAAAGATTTACCAAAATCAAAAACTAATTTAGCATTATTCAAAAAATCTATCCCTAATAGAGATTGATTGTTACAAGCATCTGGAAAAACAATAAATTCAGTTTCAATTATTTTATATAATATTTTTACATTCACTGAGGTGACTAAAACCTCCATTTCCCTAGATGAACCATCTGCAAGTTTCACATTTCTAATCTGCTTATCAAAACATTGACCACTTTTTATTAAAAAATTATACATTGATTGGCTAGCTACACAGCCTTTAGCGGCTGAATCCACTAATGCAATACCTTTCCCACCTAATATTTCGATATTCAAAACTGGTCTCCTATTACTATTTGTGTAACCCCTATTATTACATACAGTTAACTCCCCCTGCATGTTAACATTGGTGGTCTCACACGCATAAAAATTATTGTCCTTATAACTACTACAATTTGGACATCTGGCTCTTATTACTCCTATTTCACCACATCCATAACAATACAAGTTTTTACTTTCCTTTTTATCTGTTTTCAGGGATCCATGAGGCGGCAGTGGCGGCGGCAAATGCGGCGACCCACCCGGCGGCGGCGCACGCGACTGCGGCGGCGGCCCATACGACTGCGGCGGCGGTCCATACGACTGCGGCGGCGGCCCATACGACTGCGGCGGCGGCCCATACGACGGCGGCATACGCGACTGCGGCGGCGGTGGCGGCAACGGCCCACTCGACGGCGGCACCCAGTGCGACGATCCTTGCGGCTGCGATACCCGCATCGGCGGTGGCGCGGCAGACTGTCCCGGCGGTGGCACGGCGGACGACCCACGATGTTGCGCGGAGAACGACCCACGCGACGGCGCGGAGAATGGCCCACGCGACGGTGCACCCGACGACTGCAAGCGCTCCTGCATCGCATCTTCTATGCTTCGAGCCTTCCTTATTAGATCTTCAAAACTTGACAATGATGTCCCTTTCTATTCTTTTCCTTATACGGACGTCTAACAAACCAAACGTCATATCCAATTGTACCTTCTGTGAGATGTCGTTCTCTGGTAATTTGGCAAATAAAGCACGTACTTGCGCGATAAATAACTCTGTGTTTAACTTTCCTTGCTGCATACTATATAATTCTTTATATATTTGGAACGGTGCTCTACGTTCTCCAAATGCGCTCCTCAGGCGATCTATTGCTTCGCTCCATGTTTTCGTATATTGTTTTATACCTTGCCACCAAGTTGCGGCGGAATGTGATAATAATAATGAAAGTCCTCTTAGTGCGTTTTCATCGGAAACGGCGGCCGCGGTTTTGAAAATTTCCACTGCGTCGATGAAATTTTCAACAGACTCGCTTTGCGATCCACTAAACCTTGCATTACATGTTATAAAATTGGCACCAACCGGAGCGGCGGCCCTGTCTGTCGGACAGCTCGTACTTCTTGTAAGCGACGGCTCCGTTTGTACCGGTGTAGATGATCTAACCTCCTGAAGTAGTATTTGACAGAATTCTGCCTGAGACTGTTGTAACTGTCCCATCAGGGCGGCAAACTGCTCTTGCGTCACCAAGATGGACGGCCTGGACGCGCCCGCGTTGCCGCTCGTGGCATCTTCGGTTCCTGATTCCGCGGCGTCTTCATTGACCATCTCGGCGTTATTTTCCGTAGGAATAATTGTTTCGTTTAGGTTAGCCTCTCTCGGCAAAGAACTTCGTCTCCTGGTTCTAGGCATTTTCTATAAAAATCCAATTTTCCAAACCCAAAATGGCGGTAGACCTTCGCGTCCACACCACTCACTAACACACGTTGGGCGATCACTTGTAGCTTAGCTACTATGTGTGGGTTCTTTAGTGAGGGTTGGGTTTTTGTTAAAACGAGCACTGTTTTACAATTCGTATATTGTCCTTCCAACACAGTAATTAATTATATATTTAGAGAGCAACCAAAAGACATTACAAACATGGACGCGGTTGGCGAGCGAGAGAGAGAGCGACCATAGATTATTAATCCTCGCGATATCTAGCCGGAGGCTTTATGGTGCGGCGCGATAGGGGGCGCTGTCTTGCTACAAATGTAATTACATGACCCATTTTTAAAATTGGGTCATTTTGACTGTCCTTCATGAATCAAAATATTTAAAAATCAATCATTCTGTATCGCTGGATAAGAACGAACATGCTACTTCCAAACGGGAAGTTTGAATCGGAGCCTCTACTTAAGTCACTGAAGAAAACATTGTGATTTAGGGTGCAGGTTTACCCTAAATCTTTCAAAAACTGGTGTTTCAGAGTTAGATGTGGGTGGAAGCGCACTTTCCTACAGGGCTTTCTTTGTCCGCCGAGGGTCTGAGACCGGTCTCTTTAAGGCTTCGCTCGTGTGATTGGTGGGGAGCACAGTGGGGAGCAGGGCCATGGGCTAGCGCACCCTAAGGTCGTATGTCCCACCATCGCACTCAGCGGAGAAGCAGGATTTGTCAATTTGCAGGCGGCTGACTTCAACCCCCCAGATTTATTGTGTTGTGATTTGTAGGAAGAAATTATTACATAAGTGAGCCCCAAAAATTGTTAATACTTTCCTTTTTAGGGTTCCGTAGCCAAAATGGCAAAAACGGAACCCTTATAGTTTCGTCATGTCCGTCTGTCACAGCCGATTTACTCGGAAACTATAAGTACTACAGTGATGAAATTTGATGGGAATATGTGTTGTATGAACCGCTACAAAAATATGACACTAAATAGTAAAAAAAAGAATTGGGGGTGGGGCCCCCCATACATGTAACTGAGGGATGAAATTTTTTTTTTCGATGTACATACCCGTGTGGGGTATCAATGGAAAGGTCTTTTAAAATGATATAAAGTTTTCTAAAAAACATTTTTCTTAAAGTGAACGGTTTTTGAGATATCAGCTCTCAAAGTCGTAAAAAGTATGTCCCCCCCCCCTCTATTTTTATAACTACGGGGTATAAAATTCTAAAAAAAATAGAGGTGATGCATGCTAATTAACTCTTTCAACGATTTTTGGTTTGATCAAAGTATCTCTTATAGTTTTTGAGATAGGTTGATTTAACTGTAATTTTGGTTAAGTTTATTATATTTGCTGCTACGGAACCCTTTGTGCGCGAGCCCGACTCGCACTTGGCCGGTTTTGTTTTCATAATGTAGGACAGGGCGAATTAAAAACATCTTTTGTTATTATTCATATTTATTTTTTCATTTTGTTTGCATACAAAAGAGAATATTCCGCAAAACAATCTTAACACATCTCGCACCATACATACATACACCACTGTACACAACCTAATGTATATAAGTATAGGTATAAAATTACACTTTTCTTTATGAGAAAAATGTATTTAATGGAAAATGTGTGTAACCAAAAATCTAATTTCCAAAAGAACTCTTTAAATGTTATGACATTAAATTATACAAACGAATTTTCTAGTTTTTAAAATACTCATATCAAGATAAGTGTAACTTTATCGATTTAATAAAATTGGTACTAGTAATACAATTTCTAATAAACCATATTACTTATATAACATCGAATTTATTATTTAAATCATCCGAAACATATTCACAAATTATTCACAGAATAAGATATAAGAATGCACGCATAATTATGATCCGCTGATACTTAAATACGAAATAATATTTTAACAAATTTGGAATTCAAAGGAATAAAATATTAATTAACATTATTTGGATTAAGCTTAAAGATTTAAAACAAATAATAAAAATGTCTGGATAGAAAAGCTACCTAGTAGGTATCCAATTTTTCCTACCTATTGCAAAATTTGCAAAAATAAGATAAAAATTGTCGCGTGAGAAACTTCTCCCTTTGCAATAGGGTATTTTACGACTTTTTTTTTATTTATTTATTGTAAAGCTTTTGAAGTATGAATCACAGCTCCCTTTTTATTTTTTATCCATCATCATTAGTTCCGAAGATATAGAGTTGCAAAGTTGCCAATCAGAAAAAGAGATACGCTATTAATGACGTCACTAGGCTAGTGCTTCCTACAAGCGCAGTACAAAATTTTGTTTAAGAAAGAGACAGGTATATCAAAAGTTTGTTGCTCTATAACTTTCTTGTATCCAAACTTTTTATAAATATTTCTTCAATAATCGTACACTTATACAGTCAATTATAGAGTCTAGGTATCGGATGTCGATATTTTAACGACGGTAAAATACCCTATTAGACAATTATCGCTTGCGATATCCAGACATCAAGACTATATAATAACAATAAAATTTGTTAAATTACTGTAAGTCATAAATCTCCCAACACATAGCTTTAATGAAAATCAACCACAATACTTAAAATTAATAAAAAAAAACATGCTTGGTCATATAAAAATATACTTTTGTAGGTAAATAAAATGCAACTAAGGTAGAGATCAGTACTTTCGAATATTTTTTCCCCATATTTAACAATTTGTAACTAATTTTGCCAAATAAATAAGAATTTTACTACAGGCGCCATGTACATTTTTAACGTTGGTCTCTCTCTCTCACACATCTCAAATAAAATATAATTACAGTTCTATGGTGAAGTGCCAAAATCCCTTCTGGAAAATTAAATAAGAAATCGACTTTAACGCCAATAACATAATAAAGTAACTTTCTTGAATTATATATTTATTTTAGACTGGCAATACCAACCATACTTAACAATAAAAAAGTATTAAACCACCTCTTATCAATCAATTATATTCAACCTTGTTTTTAATATTGTTTTTTAATACACCATTTTCAAAATGCCATGGCAATTGTAGTATTACTACTTATTTACTATTGGAATTAACACAAGTTTAGTTAGTAGGCCCATAAAAGTCCTACAACTACAGCAACACTAATCTGTCAATAGATTTTAATAAAATTGTAGACCATATTTCATAAAAGTCTGTAGTGTGCGACTATTAAGATAATAGAGCGTCTAAGTAGTCCAAAGCAATACTGTCTCTAATAATTAAATATTTCTTTATCAGCAAAAAAACAGTAAAATGGGAACATTCGACTTTTTTTCTAGCTCATGAAATTAATTGGTGGCGCCACTGCCGCTTACATCATTGAGTATGGTAACCCCATTGGTTATGATACTATGGAACTCCGTAATAGTTCCTCAAGAATAAATATCACGACTTTATTGACAGAGTGACATCATCAATTCATTCACACGCACACAAAAAAAACTAGTCGCACGGTACAGGCTTTATGAAAAGGACAAGACAGCGTTAAAATCTAAAGACCGGACTCATTAACATCAATAATACATTGGTAAAGGCACAAAATCTTCCTAAAGGGACCCGGTTTAGTATTTACATGACGATTTCTGTTCAAAATCAGTGAAACTATAGTTAATAATAAGTACACATATGACTGTAAAATAGTTCTTGCAACCTACGAACGTGGGCCTCACAGAAGACTAGCGAAAAGCAGCGCCTTCGCTATGTGGGTGAGGTGAGGGTACCGGAGGCCCAATGGGGGTAAAGGGGGACAAAAAGTTGGCTTGTGACTCCGCTAGTGTTGCGGGTGTCTATAAGCAGCGGAGTACAGTATCTGATAGTAAGCGATTGCGCTTACCATCAGATGCTGTACTTGCAACATTCCTAGATTGCATGAACTATAAATGGAAAATAAATTAACTGACAGACAAGTTGTGTATTAGTATATGGATCACTGAGATATTATGTAGTAGACAGTAGTAATATTATTTTGTTCTAAGTACACTTTAGTAAAATTTTCAGTCATCCATACAGATAACACCTTACAACATATTTATAAAGAATATTAAAAACTTCTTGTAGATAGTTTTTTCTTGTATAATGTGTCAAGAAAGTCGTGACAGACAAATGTTTGAGGAACTAATGAACACACATTATTTATAACCAATAGGGTTGCCATACTCTAGGATGTAAGCGGCAATGGCCCCAATGATTTATTTTTACGACTTTCTTGACTTAACATTATAACGCCATCTATCGATATAATTTCCATTGTTAAAAAAACGTTATAAAATTATCTATGTATTGGGTTTTCCCGGCCAGCACCTATTGTGTTGCACCAATAAAGTAAAACAATAATTTGAAATCGAAATGGAATAAAATTTCAAGTAACTTAACAAATGCTAATTATTCAAATTAACGTCATAATAACAGAAAATAACATGTAATACGTAGCGAATTTAACAATATCGAATTATATACAAGTTATATCGCCTGTATTCATAATATCCGTACATTTTTAACAATTATTAGGTAAAACCCAAAGGTTGACTGGTAGAGAATGCCTCCTGGCATTAAGTGAAATTGTATTGTATTTTAAACTTTATTGCACTAAATTTAATAAAGTTTAAAATAAATAAATAAAACCTTTGGACCTAAAACGAACCGAACGTTATGACCGAATCGGAGTTTCCCTCCTTTTCATAAGCGTAAAGGTGACACACAATCACCTATGTTTGAATGCGACAGATATATTCAATAGCAAAATGTCGCATTTCGTTTTACCTGCACCACACTTCAATGTCTTTTCTCACTCACACAAGCAAGGTACGCGTATACACGAGACTGTTTGATTAGACGCATTTGTTTCTACATTTTGTGTCCGTGGCTGGTTTGCAATCCCACAATGCCATGCAAAAAAAAATTTTTAGAGATGAGTTTTTTTTTCTGTGGCTACGAGATATTATCAATACATACGAAAGGCTACTATTATAAATATTAATTTCGATCCCATGGATTTTTCAAATAGGAACAGCAATCGGCGCCATAGACAATTTTTTTGCCGCACAGACATATGTCAAAAATGCGATCATAGACATGAATGAACCTTATTTCAATAAAAATAAATGTCAATTTTCTATGACGCTACCACGATTGTTGTTAACCTATATGAAAAAGACAACGGTGATATCCTTAAAACTAAAGTATATCCTAAATAAAGCATCTTTGGGTGTGTTTGATATTACATGCGTAATAGGAAACATTAACTACTTAACTAGTTCATAATGTGCACAGTATAATGTAAATAACGTCAAATGATATGAATCTTTCGTTTATGTAATATTTTGTTCTAAAGATCAACCATTTGAGACAAGTAGTTTATTTGTTAGTCGCAGAATAAAACCAACTTTTTTTACATCTTCAATATTTGTGTCCCATATGGCCAAACTTGATGATCAGCCAAGTTATAGTCGAAACAAATAGGCTATACTCTACATATTCCCTTATTCTGAGATTGCTATGTAAATGTAAAATAGTAACATGACACTCAGTATTAAACGAGTGAATGAACGGAATAAGGAATGAATGAATGAATGACTGAATGATATAATAAGTAATTAAAAGAGTTTAACATTTAGACTTCAGAAGGTAAACATTTTAATTAATTTATAACTTTGTCTTACCAGCGACTAGCAAATAGAACTACGTTCAATAAAGTTTTAATCACACAGCAGATTCGCGTCAAGCCAAACACGCTAAGTCGTCATCTTACATTATTAAGGTAATATTAATAAGTATTTGTTTATTATTATAATTCAACGCACAAGTTCAAAATCTTATATTGCTATAAACTTAACATTACTACTAAGGGGTTATCCACACTCTAAATGCAGAAGTAACAAGGGATTACTAATTGTATATTTATTTACAATGTACAGTAGTACAAGTTGTACTAGGGCATCGATAAGTTGACCACGAAAATAGTCACAATACAATATCGATAGGCCCTATCGATAGGTATCTTATATTTTCTAAAGTCACGCTATTATTGTCAATACTATCGATAACTATTGTGACAATACTAAACAAGACAGGACAGTCTAGTTTGATAGTCATTAAACGTGTTTATAAATAATGCCAGTCATTTTGGTCGAAATAAATAAAATTCTACGGTGGGATAAAGAACGTCAATTAATGTGTCAATTTATATACATTTTTGTGGATAGCCCCTGAGCAGAACTAACATATTGTATATTATATCTCGTGAGGAGTGCACGCGTGCGTCCAGGCACTAACTTTAGTATCCGATTTCAATAAACAAATATTGTTATATAGTCACTCTGAAATACTAAAAACAATAAAACTTCCTGTAGTAAGTGTATGACTAACTTTAACGTTTACTCGACGCCACGTTAGCGCTTGCTGGCAAGAGGCGTCCGCTTCCGACGACGGTCACCGTGCGACTGACCAGAATATAATAATAAATCATATTCCATGTTAACTTCACTACAGTTTTTATGACTTTTTAGTTGTTTTATGAAGGGAAATGCCAGATTTTTATAGAGCAGTTTTAACTTTTACCTATAAAATAAACAAAGTGACTATATAACAATATCCGCAATTATTCTATCTAAATATTTAAAACTATTTAATATTCAAAGGTCGTATTATGCAGGCATATCGCGATATTTTCATAATAATTTCTCAAACATTATTCGAATCATAAAGTTTCTTATAATTATGTACTTGATTTGCAAAATGACAGTTATCCTATTAAATATATTTTAATATTGTAATATAAGCAACACTTTATTAGTTGGTTTTAATCGTTGGTTGGTATATTGTACTTGAATGTATACCTTACTCAATAGAATATAAGGACTAAATTAGAATCTGTATGTCGAATAATTTTTAGTTGAAGGTAATTTATATAATTTAAATAAAATTACTTCTTACTCGTAACTTATTCACTTTCACCAATAATGTAACCACAACCTGAAATTCCAAACTTTTTTTGGGTTTATTAAAATATTTTTAACAAAATGTCATAAAACTAGAGTAAATGTATAATATGAATTGGTATCCGTTATGTCTAAATAGGTTTCACGTGTTCTTAAATCAGATGTAAGCGTTAAATTATACAAAATAAGTTAGTACCTGAGGTATTATTATAAGTATTGCTACTTCAGTGACTATGTCGGTAAATAAACTTGGCACAAAAACTGGGCCTTCGTGTAATTTTCATAGAATAATATTTTTCAATGTTTTACTGCCACACTCAGAGACGTTAATAAAACTTTGAATGTCAGTTAAGTAAAAATATTGACCCTTATTTTGATAGACACTAAAGGCTATCCATAATTAAGTTAATGAGGATTAAGGTTTAATAACGTTTCTTGAGTGCGGCAGTTAGAAATTAAGAAAAAAATAGATGTGCTTAGTAAGCACTGCTTACGTATCTATAACTTTCTATATTTCCCAAACATGGAATAAAAAGCAGAAAATGTATGGAATATGTAAATTAAGAAGCGGCCCAGTTTTTTTTGCAAGCCAGTATGTTTAAAACTAAAACTAGGTTTGTGCGTTTGATACATGTTCTGAACATAAAGCATTAGGTAGAGCATAAAATATTGTTCGATATAGTTTTGTTCACAATCACAAGAGGTAATATACATTAAATTAATACTTGAATTGTTCTGTTTTCCTACATAGGTATAACATATGAAACAAAATGTTATGTATGTACTAAGCGTGTACCATTAAATATTAAGTTATCAAAAATTTTTGTGACGGCAACATTTTCTTTTGGTAAAATAATAATTACTCCAAATGTGGTCCCGACTATATTAGGCCTACCAAAACAGTCATAATAATTTGTTTAAATGTAATTTTTGGAATCATTATTGATTAGTATAGGAACATAATTATTATTGCAAATTAAAATATTATAATAATTAATATAATTATAATGTTGGCTAATAAGGTTTATGAGGGTGACCTGTCCTTTATTAGTATAATTAAGTAACTTCGTAACTGGATGAATCTTCCAATAATGGAAAATTGAAATCAAATTTTTTTTTCGGGATTTGACGCGAAAGATCATTTTAAATGCAAACGGTAACACAGCCTTTCATAATATGTACAGTGTTAATTTTTTTTTCAATTTAATTTTCAACTTTATTTTCGACGGATTGAGTTCCAACCTTCCAACAACGTTTGGTAAATGTATACAGGTGGCGTTATATCCAATCTTGAAATAGATCAAATATTAAATCTAACATCATGCTGTATGTCCAATGTTGGAACTGATTCGCATGCTTATTTCTGCCTGTACACCAATAACTGTACTCTGTTGTGTGTAATTTTAAATAAAAACGTGTAATAAGTTTCCCTAGATGTCAATGTAAGGACCAATAGCCGTCACTGCCAAAATTAAATATATAAATATTCTTGTGAATATTATAAAGGCTGTCACTTTAAGTTGACAATATCTATAGACTTAGCTAATACAGGCTTATCATGAGTGAAAAATACGGCAGATGGCGTACCATTTGACTGAGGTCTAACTTCAACAGCATTGGTTGTTTCGTCCGTCAAATTGACATTTTGACATAATTACGATCAAAAGTACTCAGTCCTACCCCTATCGCACGCCATCTAGCGGAATTTCCACGAGTGATAGTTGTCTAGCCATCAATCTAGAGCTGGCATTGCCTATATTTTTGTTGCTTAGTCCTGGGGCTGTCTTCGTGCTGACAAGCCCATCAAATAGTCTAGGGGACATCCCCAAAGTTGGCAAAACTTACATTTTAGAAAATAGTCTAAGGGCCATCAGCCATGTTCTAGGTCCCGTATAGACCAGGGGCCAGGGCTTTGGTGTGGGTAGACTAGAGTGAGTGCTTGTGTACTATGAGGCGAGGAGCGCGCGGAGGGGGCGAGGCAGACCGCCGCGGGCGGCGCGAGCCGATCCCTATGTTTCTCTGAAAACGACATTTACATACATTTGTAATAATACGACTATAGTTCGTGCCAGTTAATCTTGCAATAAAGGTCATTCACCCCACTTGCCACTTGTACCAAGAAGTCGTCAAAATTCGCGATACAGATCGCTTTCCATACTAAACTGTCGATAAAATTACATTTGCCGTGTTTCATAGTCCTTGACGTGCGAACTTCACATAGACTAGAACTTTGACGTTTGGTATTATGAAACAAGGCAAATGTAATTTTATCGACAGTTTATTATGGGAAGCGATCTGTATCGCGTTAGGTATCGCGAATTTTGACGACTTCTTGGTACAAGTGGGGTGAATGACTTTTATTGCAAGTTTATTTGGCACGAACTATAGAGTATTATTAAAAATTAAGTTAATATCAGAAAAAACACATACCAGCCGGCCTAAGATGCGCACCACGAGATAATTTGTCGACACTCGTATTGTGTCGGCGCAAGTTGCTTCTCGCTCACCTGACTGAGCGGATGAGCGGGATAGAAGGATGCGCTCGCGCGAACGAGAGTCGACAAAATTTTGTCGCGGTGCGCATTCTAGCCCGGCAGAAGTAATTATATTAGGCAAAATAAAATTTTATGCAAAAAAGTTGTAAGATATTATTACCAAACACCTGATGATTACCCTAAGGGTTAGAGGGAAGGGGGTAACCTAAAACCTCGCCAGGGGGACAAAAATTAGGTAGCTAAAAACTTGATAAATGGATTATGGACTTTTATTATATTAGGGAAGCAAGTAAGAGAGCAGCCGGGTACCTTGATGATAAGGTTATCACCACACGAACAACCGGGGCGCAAAATGGAATAAACATGCATTACCACCAATGATTCTAATGTTGGGCTTCCAATTAAAAGAGATTTTGAGGTCTTCAGGATATATATTAATAACTAGTGGCCCGCCCTCACTTCGCTTCGGGACAGTAGTCCCAAACTGAACCAATAGATGGCGCTGAGCGTCCATTGCATCGCGCTAGTGTTTCGTATTTTCGGTTTACCCAGTAGGTATACATTGATATAGATTAATAGTTGATAGATACAAAACGTGTACACCGGTCCAAGAATGGAGGAAGAGAGCGGGAGGGACACCCACTTGACAGATGACAGATTACTTGACATTTTACTTTTTAATATTTCAATAATATGCGTTCCATTACAAGTATTACGTCAGTTTCAGTGACGAAGTCGTGTCATAGCAGACATACTGCGGGAGAGTCGCCTTCGGTCGTACGAACATGTCCCGCGAAAACGTGCTATGTAGGAAACAAATTTTAATGTCTGGCAATGCCTGCACCGCCGGAGCCTGGCAGAAGGGGCAAACCCAAAAAGGTGTGGCTTAACGTCGTAAGGGATGACATGCATACCAATAAACTGGCCACAATGGCTCCCAAGTGACAGGGGGACAAAACGCTAGGATGATGATGATGATGAGGTAAGTACCTAATGAAGCGCACGGTGGTGACTTTCGTCATCCTTGTAGTGGCTACTCAACGCATACAAATTCTCAAAACGGTTCACTCTTGAAGCTTCATTATAGTTTAATCTGGAAATTGGGGGATAAAAAATTCAATAAATTATTTTTAATTGATAGGGGGTAGCGATACCATGTCCTTACAAAAATCGTATCAGTCACAAGTGCGTTCCCTTTTAAAAAATATTTTTTTGTTTATTTTTTTAAAAACTACATCATCAGTCTGATCAAGGAATTGGTAAAAAGAGGGGCTTTCGCATGTGAAAAATCCGTATAAATTTGGAAATATAACCATGATTTTGCTGGTCAGGTTTTCTGTGTAATCAGGCGGCAATCCATTCATTGTAATGGAGGCTATCGCGTGTGAAAAATCCGCTAGATGGCGTACTCTTAGACTGAGGTGCAACTTCAACGTCATTGGTTGTTTAGTGACATTTTGACATCTCACATCAAAAATAACCAATCACCGTGTAGATGGACCTCAGGTCTATAGTACGCCATCTAGCGGATATTACACTCGCGATTACGATTACACAACAACACCACAGTTTGATTTTGCAGCTTGTAGCATTCACACATACTCACTTTTTATTATTGGTACGGTTCGGCGTGCTGTGGTTTGAGTGGGAACTATCACTAATTTCTGAGCTCGAACTCCTAATGTCACCTTCCATCTGAAAAAAAAAATGCATTCGAACTTAATTTCTTAGTAAATCGACACGTCAAGTTATTCCCCCGCAGTACAAACCGATATTAGTTCGTACTTTGTAGTTAAGTGAACGAAAAATTTCATTGGTTTTCGCTCTTATGTACAGATAGACAAGGTTTAAAATCAGATGGGAGCTATTTGTCTTATGTCTTATTAAGGGTTAAAGAGCAAGTTACCTTCCTTTAGATATATAAAAAAAAACATTTAACTTTATAAACCTTTTGCATTAAACTCTATGGTACGGTTACGGATCGAACGATCCTAGAAACCCTACACAGCGCAAAAGTGTCGCCGCCAATGAAGGCTCAATTAGTAAAGAGTATTATTTGGCATTTTCGGAATTTAAAACCAATCACTATGGATTAGGGTCTAAAATAAAATACACTGCATCGAGCTGAAGATGTAGATTATCACCTTGCCCGCGATGATGGCCTTGTAGGCGACCTGCAGGATGAGCCACGTCCACACCGCGTGCAGCACCAGCAGGAAGCACAGCATCGAGTTGAAGATGTAGTACGCCGCGAACATGGGTAGCAGCATCGGCGCGCGGATGCATGTGCTGGAATCATACATTTTTAATTTATATCAGGTTAGTACTATCACAAAATAATTACACACAGAAAGTAGGCTGCCCACTAAGAGCTAAAAACGTGTCATGTACTCACGCATGCGCACTAACGGGGAAATACGCCTTTTCGACCACATAATCCTAGCCTATGACATAAGATTGTCGAACTGTCGAGGACTGTGGTAGAGGCCGCGCGCTTATGTACTCATGCCGGGCAACAAACCTAGCATATGTCAACGAACTCTTCTAAATTCAAAATCAGGCTGAGTCTACCTTCTGTGTGTAATTATTTTGTGGTACTATGGAAGCACTTGGCCTAGCACGAACTTTTTGCAGAAATCGTAGCGTATGCATATCGTTAACAATCTATGCTAGAAGAAGCAATTTGGCTAGTTGTTCTCTTACTAAGGACAGTCGCTTCAGTCAAGGTTACGAGAAAACTAGTGCCGGTGCGTGATTTACAGTCTCTGTACAAGATTAATCTCTGAGTCTGAGAACGTGAGCGTCCGTACGTACGGTACGTACTAAGCTCTTTTATTTATTTATTTATTTTTAAGGAAACATACAGCTTCTTATATACTACATGATAAATTTAACTTATAATAGATAACACATTAGCAATTAATAGTTTCCAAAGTTAAGTTTAAGTTTAAGTGAAGTTTTAGTCGCCTCTTACGACAGGCCGGGAACAGAAATCGACGTTCCGAACCAGTAGTAGATTATATGGTTTGACATTCATAAGTGTTCTGTATGGACCTAACTTGAATAAAGATTTTTTTCTATTTCCTTGGCAGTATTCTTAGCCCCCAAGCCATGGCACATAAGTATTGTCACCTACACTATAAAAACTACGAATTGATCTCTATTTACGTAAACCTAATTGCGTTGTTGCTGCCTGCACCGAGCTAGCACCCATAAAACGTCGACGTCAAACGCCCCATTATCTTGCAGGTGTGAACGGTCGGTATGTAAAGTAGGTATATGTTCATAATTATCAATATTTTATTAATTTTACCTACATATTATACACTAGGTAACTAAATAGATGACATCTTTACAAAAATCTAATCGGTGTTACTGCCTGCACCGAGAAAGCACTTATATGTAAATTGTAAATACATACTTCGACGTTTTAACGTTCCTAATTTAATTTATCGATTTTTTTTTATATTAAAGGAAGGCAAACGAGCAAGCGGGTCACCAGATGGTAAGTGATCACCGCCGCCCACGGACATCAGCAACACCAGAAGGAGTGCGGATGCGTTGCCGGCCTTTTAGGAAGGTATAGGCTCGTTTCTTGAAGATACCCTGTACGATACCCTGCCTTAGAGGCCAAAGATCGTGGGTTCGATGCCCGCCCATATGGACAAATATTCGTGTCATGAACACTTGTGTTTGTTCTGTGTCTGGATGTTATACTTATATGTAATTTGAGTATTACATTTGTGATCCTCTGTTAACTGTAACACAAGTGCTTAAGCAACTTGGTACGCAGTCAGCTCACTGTATGAGATGTTATATGAATTTATTTATTATTTATCAAATCAAATCAAATTATTTATTGCAATGTTACCTCCATATAATGTAGAAGGGATACAACCCAAGCCTCGTGCCGATCCACACGACGGTGAGCATCGCGAATAGCACGTCACATAGCTTCTGATAGTTCGCGTACTTGGCCGCTTTAGCCGACTGAAACAGTTACAAATATTTATTTATAGAATAGAATAGAATAAAAAAAACATTTGGTTAACAAAACAACAATCTAAAAAGATCATATAAAATTTGAATACAAGAAAGTTATAGACCAACAAACTTTTGATATACCTGTCTCTTTCTTAAACAAACGTACGGCGCTTGTAGGAAGCACTAGACTAGTGACGTCATTAATAACGTATCGCTCTCCTTTTCTGATTGAAAACTTTGCAACTGTATATCTTTGGAACTAATGATGATAGTTAAAAAATAAAATTGAGCTGTGATTCATACTTCAAAAACTTTACAATACTTACTTACTTACTACCCGAAACGAGTCTTGGCCTCCGAAACAAGAGAGTGCCACATCGATCCTGCTCTACTTGTTGCCAGGCCTTGGCCTGAAGTTCTCCTAGATCACTCTCGACGATCGGCCTATCGGTAGGCTAACATGCGCACCGCGACAAAATTTTGTCGACTCTCGTTTGCGAGAGCGTATCCTTCTATCCCGCTCATCGCTCAGTCAGGTGAACGAGACGCAACTTGCGCCGACAAAATACGAGTGTCGACAAATTATCTTGCAGCGCGCATGTTAGCCCGGCAGGTATGCTTTCAACGCGAGATGATCCTCGTCCAGTCTCTCGAGGTAGCCAAGCCAGCGAAGACGCGCCTTGGTCTCGCCGATGATGTTAAGTTTTACAATAAATACATAAAAAAGTCGTAAAATACGGAATACCCTATTATTTACTCACCACAAGGAATATATCAGCACTGTCATGCAACAATATCACTAGGGTCCCAATCCTGTGGAGGTTGCAGACCCAGCTGAAGCACAGCAGTATGATGGTGGCTATGTGGTGAATGAACATCTGCCAGAAGTCCTTGCGCCGCACGTCCCAGAAGTGGGACAGGGTGAGCGACCAGTAGAACGCGGCGCAACTCATGTAGTACCACCACACATCCGCTGTGTAGCCCTGGAAATAAATAATAAAATCTACATCTATCCATACTAATATTATAAATGGGAAAGTGTGTCAGTCTGTATGTTTGTCTTTCTTTCACGGCAAAACGGAGCGACGGATTGACGTGATTTTTTAAGTGGAGATAGTTGAAAGGATGGAAAGTAACAGTTTTTGTTTTTTTTTTTATGTGTTTGGTAGCAAACGAGCAGGCGGATCACCTGATGATAAGCAATTGCCGCCGTCCATAGACACATGCAACACCAGTGGAGTCACAAGTGCGCTGCTAACCTTTTATTCCCTTCCCCCCCGATGGGCCTCCGGTACCCTCACTCACTCGGCGAAACACAGCACAGGAGCTGCTTCACGACGGTTTTCTGTGAGGCAGTGGTATCACTCCGGTCGAGCCGGCCCATTCATGCCGAAGCATAGCTCTCCCACAATTACAGGCTACTTTTTGCCCCTTTCTAACCCCCCATTTTAAACTAGTAATATTTATAAAGAGATAACTTTTATAGACAACGACACGGCTTATAGGTAATCCGAAAACACGAAACACCTTAGCCACTGGGCCATCGAGGTTGTCGAAAATCAAAATAAAATAATGAACTCAGCTATTTGGACCTATCTCATTTATTAAAAACTAGTGGCCCGCCCTCACTTAGTTTCGGGATAGTAGTTTCACTGTCTACCAACAGATGGCGCTGGGCGTTAATTGCATAGCTAGTGTTTCGCCTTTTCGGTTTGTAAAAATAGTATAGAAGATATAGATTGTATCGTCAATTTCGTGCAACCTCTTTTAAACAATTTGAATTAATGTTGGCAAATGAATCGTATTTGACAATTTTTTTTTCATTAGAGTGCCAGCTTTGGACGCAACCGGAAATCACATGCTAAGATGACAGACAAAATATTATCTACTATTTATCTTTTACAGGCATAGCTGCACAGGATACAAAAATAATGTAAGTGGGACTACGTACATAAAAAAACTGATAGATTATATCTTATCGAAGTTATCAGCACTTATCACTGTCCTGCACTTGCCGCCCTACGCAAACAGTTACTACACACAGTAGCTTAAATGCAGACTGATGTAAAAATATACTATACCTTTTACGTTTTATTATCTAAATCAATATCCAGCAGTGGATCTGCAAGCTACTGAACTGAAGTGTCATGGGCCGTGAATGAGTATGGCATACATCTATAGATGGGGCAAAGATAAGTTATTTTATTATATAACTAGTGGCTCGCCATCACTTTTCGTTTCGGGACAGTAGTTCCACTGTCTACCAATAGATGGCGCTGGACGTCGATTGCAACGTGCTACTGTTTTGCCTTTTCGGTTTATACATTTAAGCTTTGTCGATGTCTATGGAGTTTATCCTTTTATAAATAGTGTAGATATAGAAGATTCTTCATATTTCTCCACGTCTACACACCTTTGTCGTCGTCGGCTAGTCTTCCATCTCACTCTCGCACGTCATCCCAATTGAATCATCGTTCTCTTATAAGTTCCGTATTATACATCTACATTCTACATACTGATCACCTAGTTCAAGTTCCACAGCAGAAGTAGTCCATAACGTAAAACTACTGGTGTAAAATGCAGAAATCTAGGTCTTCACATAACTGGAGGAGATTGGACTTGTATAAACGGTAAATAAACTTACATGATGAGGATAACCAACATAACACTGGTCGATGTCCCACAGCCAGTCCTTGTCCCACAACACGAAGATGCCGTAGCTAAAGCTGTATATGTGGAAGGTGAGCAGCCAGAGGTTCTCGCAGAACTTCACCAGGTTGGACGGCTTGTCCTGGCTCCTGCGGAGCCGCCACCACCGCTCCACTTGTCTCTCTGTCATGTCAACTTGCTTTGACAACGCTAGGATCTGGAATGGGAGAATTTTCATTTTAATTGCGTTTGGTTTGGTCGTAACTCCATTTTCATTTGACATTACCCCTAATCCTAACCCCACATCGACGGTGCTCCCAGTTAGTGCCATCTGTTTGAACCTAATTTATCCTGTTAATATAGTGCTGCCACCTGTAGTAATACCCACATATAAGGTGCTGCCAACTGGTGCTATCAATTTGAACTTAATTGACTGACAGTCAATACAAAGTGCTGCCACCTATAGTTATTGCCCCATGGACGGTGCTGCCAACTGGTGCCATCAATATGAACTTAATTAGCAAAGTGCTGCCATCTATGTAGAGTAGGGTACTACATGAAAATTATTAAAAAAATGGAGTTACGATGGAATGAAGAACAACAGAAATGTTATAAAATGTACATAAGTGAAGTAAAATACAAAGCAGATGTTATTTTTATCAGTGCCTGATACAATCCGGCCAGCTTAAGTGCATGGCGTCATACGAAATAAAACTACAGTATCATTACTCCCAAGTCACTTCAGCAAGTAATAATGTATGCTATGAATGTAAAAATTGCATAAAACTATGTTAAAAGTGTGTAAGCGTTAAGCGCTGATATACAAAAAAGACGAAGGGCCTATTTCACTATATACGATACGGATAAATTCTACATAAGCTATATTATTATGCTACTTATTGCTACTATAATCACTTATCACTGTTTTTGCATTTTTAAGTCACTTTACACCAAATCTTTGACTTTACGTCCACGAGTGTGACAGACTATAGAAATCGCCGAATCGAAAAAAAACCTCAAAATAATTTATGTGTTGCACTGTGAAACATTTGCTGTTCAACAAAACAAGACAGTTTGTTTGATATTTTAAGAAATATTGGCAGAAGCGAAAAGCGGAATCGGGCCAATCGATCGATCGAATATTACCTATATTCGATCGATTGATTGAGCTCTAAAGATTAAGCAATCTACTAACAAATCGATGTTTGGTTTTTGCTAATTTTACTATCTTACTACCTAATATTTAATTAACAAAATACAGAACAAACATAATGTAAGTTACTTATTTATTTAGTTGATAAAATGGACGCCAGTGTCAACTGTTACTATCAAGGTAAATAAGCTGTTATTTGTTTTGTTATTACAATTAAATAAATGACTAGAATCAATATTATGATAGATTTATTTAAACGTAACTGTTGGGACGAAAAATGTTATTAAGAACAAGATGTTTTAGACCAAATCTATACCATTTATAAAGACGTAAATACCGTAGCCAACAGCAAGCGTGGTGATTAAGCCTAATCCCATCATAGTTGCGATGACTTGATTTATATGATGGAAGCCTTTGCCCTGCAGTGGGACAGTATATAGGTTGATACTTTTACTTTTTTCCGAGAGTAGATAACTAATGATTAGGGTTATTTTACGGAGACATGCATACCTACACGTCTACCAGGGGGCGGGGACATGGTAACTTATCAAACTAGATTTATTGATTCAGTAAAATGTAGGATTCACGTAACTAGAAGCAGTAAAAATTTAATGATTACCACAACGTTTTGCACGGGCCAAGTTCAAATGTCAAATGTGAAACCGATACTTGGCTGAACTTAAGTGCTTAGCTACTACGTAAGGAGTCAGGTCAATGTATGAGATGTTCTGTGAATTTATTATTATTATTACTTAACTTTCCTTGAAATGTGAATGGTTAATAGATTTATATTACACCTGGTTTATCAAGGTTTTCACATCATAAAAGAATAGAACCCCGTTTTAATATATTTTTATTATTAGAAATAACAGGACGTGAAAACTGTATTAATTCTTTTATCTTATTCTTGAGGATTTTATCTTATTATTCCATTATTAAAAATAAACTTTAAGTGTAGTTCTTAATACAATATAGCAACGATCAAAGTTGTACACATGACTTCAATTAGGTTTTGTAATATTGGACCAATTGTACCTCCTTGCGGAATCCCTAGAAGCCTCGTGTCCTCCAGGGCATTGGCGTGCGATGCGATAAATTTACCGGATGGCCATAAACATAGACTTGTCATTATTCATATCTGTATTGTCTTTGTGTCAAATGTGAACCATAGACATTGTTCTGTTCCAACAATTGATTATGTTAATTTTTTTTCAATACATTGTTTATACAAGCCTATTTACTGTTTGTATTGCAGGAAATTCAGTTATGAATGATTCAATAAATGAACGTAAATCATTTTTATTTAGGTAATAAGCTAAAAAATCGCCTAAGAGGCAGGCCTAAGAAAAGATGGCGTGACGATTTGGATCAACACTCACGGGACTGGGAAATATTGGCAGTGAATTGATACGCCAGTGGAAGACTCTAGGGGAGGCATTTGCCCAGTAGTGGGATCAAGCAGGCTAAAAAAAGCTAAAAGATCCTCCTTATGATTTAATAGGCAGGCATAGACAAACACAACATCCATTACTGTGTAAATTACAGAATACCACTTTTTAAATTTAACAGGCGTTAAAATTATTGTTCAGTAAGGAGAGTTATTTGCCATCCGTCATATTTTTCAACGAACCAAGGCATTTATCTCGGCCCGAGGAAAGGCCCTTTCAGAGCCTGCGCTTCTAGTCTCCAAAACTTTAACAAACCAAGCAAGGAACTCGACATTTACAAACGACGTAAATGACATAGAAAGCTGAGGAATTTAATCAATTAAAAGTAGATTGGTTATCACTATCATGAATGCCCGCTGACATAGTTTCTTATCCATAACGAGTTTATGAAACGATTGTAAGTACGCAATGTGATAAGAGATAACACTAATCATGGAGACTTCGTTGTTGGCTGAGGATACGCCAGGTCCGGCGCCGAATGCGTACGCGCATAGATCGTGGGGTATTAAACAAAATCGTCTACGGCCAATCTTAACGATACCTCGTACGCAGGATATGTTATAGCGCTCAAGTGTGTGCGCAAACTCAAATTCGTCTGAGTTTTTGGTTCTCCAAATCTTAGTACATTAAGGGAATTTAAATCTTTTTAACCATTCAAAAGTAGACTTTTTTTTCTCAAGTAGAAAAAGTATCAGCCTATAATACTATCATTGCGGATTGGTATCACAAACCCGAGCTAATTATATTCGAAAAATTGGAAAGATACTTTTATTCGACTCGTTAATCGAACTCAGGACCCCGAGATCACAGCCCGGTACTTTTAAACCTCTAGTCCAACGCGGCCGTTTTCATGGGAACACCACACAACCCTGTGCGGTGTTTGGCACGTCAGGAGTTAAGTTCGTCAGAAGGATAAATAAATAATTTGTAAATTACAGTAAGTATGTAATAAAAAAATACCATAAAACATGTTTTTCACAATCTCAATCTTGTAAGGTAATTTGACCGTGAGTAGATGACGTCATTAATCCAATAATCCGCCTACGACAGAACCAACGCAAGTTTATGAGATGCAACATCTGCGATGACGTCATTAGTACAACGGAAGTACTCCGCTTTGGAATGCTTAAGGCAACTTAGCTTCATTTGGATACACTTTGGATACATTCATACTTTTTATTTAATACTTACTAGTAGCCCGCCTTACTAACTTTCAGGACTAAGTTTTTCTATTAGTTCCAATAGATGACGCTAAATAGTGCAAGTCTTCCGTCGATTCGGATTGTGGTCTATAAGAATTTAATGATAAATATATAGTGTGGATTTACTGTGCCTTACTCGCCGATTTTTTTTCCACGAAACCTCAGTTTTGTCGAAGGGTTTAGCTTCATCAGTATTTCCTGATTCATGTCGAAGCGTGGCTCTCCCACGCTTATTGATGCTCGTTGTCGCATCTTATATGAAAAAAAAAACTAATTGATCTCGAATCGATTTCCATCTTTTTTTTTTAAGATTTGAATACATCGATGTATGTATGTTGGCATGTATATGCGAACTATAATGAGGGTAGTATGTTATCACATATCAAAGACTTTAATAGCTCTGATTTAAACAGGAGATTAGCTATCTTCATGTAGCATCAAGATTACAATGAAAGTCTGAACGAATTAGACTTTAGGCATAGGATGTTTGAACTTTTAATTTAAAGTGAGACCTATAATTTTATTCTATGATTTTTTATATGTCACAATTGTCACAGTGATCCTCTTGCTCATATAGTTTGGTGGCAGAAGAGCAAATGGATCACCTGATGGTGAACGATTGCCGCCGCCCATGCCCATGCCGGTGTATATGTACAACACCAGTGGAGTCACAAACTGCTGCTGCTGCTGCACCAGTGGAGGCCGAATCGGTGGAAAGAGGGTTAAAAGGCAACGCGTTTGTGACTCCACTGGTTGGCAACGCAATTGTGACTCTGAGGGTGTCTTTAGGCGGTGCCAATCGTTTACCATCAGGTGATCCGTCTGCTCGTCTGCCACCTATCACATAATAAAATATATTAAATTGTGTATTAAAACTAGTAAAAACTTTTTATCTACCTCTAAAGAGGACGTGTTGGAATAAAATATAAAATACAGTAAGTGTAGATAAGTCCATTCCATATACATAAAAGGCTCGAATCGCTAATACACTATTATTATGCCACAAAAATCCACATGACAAACTCCACGTAGCGAACACTACCGTTCAATCAGATACGTGTGGTATCACCTCGGCCTATACAAATGCAGCCCACAAAAATTAGGTCACAGGGTGATGGATCAATCCCCGTGGTGGGTTAGGCCTACGCTGTGCTACAAGCGACAAACCTACAGCGATTGTTTTATGTGATAGGTGGCAGACGAGCGGACGGATCACCTGATAGTAAGCGATGTAAGCAACGGCTGTCGCCCAAAGATACCACTAAACTTGCGCTAAATATTATATTGAACTAGCGGCCGCCCGCGACTTCGTCCGCGTGGAAAAGTAACTTTTTACCCCCCTTTTAACCCCTTACAACCCCCTTTTCGCAATAAAAAGTAGCCTATATCCTTTCTCAGGGTCTAGATCATCTGTATACCAAATTTCATTTAAATCCGTTCAGTAGTTTTGGCGTGAAAGAGTAACAGACAGACAGACAGACAGACAGACAGAGTTACTTTCGCATTTATAATATTAGTATGGATTTTATAAGACACCGGTCAATTTTATTTTGTATTGTACGTGTCTCTTTAATCACGTGAATAGGCTTCTTCTGGGAAAGCACGCTACATCTTAGACCTCATTGTCACTCTCCATCAGGTGAGATGAGGTCAAGTGCAAACCCATCTTATATATATAAAAAATCACTCGACGTTGGCAGAGTTAAATGTGTTCGTGATAGCACAATAGCAGCCAACCCAACAAAAAAAAAACCTAAATTTTTTTCATGCAACTGGCTAATGGCTTGTCTACGATACGTATACGCTACGATTTCTTAGAAAAGTTCATGCTAGCCCCTCTGGTATAATTTGGACCACACACTAAGGGACTACATACAAGTGTGTTACAGTGTTTTACAAGATTTTTGCACGACATTGTTACACTTTATCTTCGTAATTGACATAGTTATCGATTTATCATTGACCACAATGAAATCGATAGCTATTGCGGTTTTATCTACTCGTTGGTAGTGGGGTCTAAATGTTATTTGATTTATGATAATGTTCGCCAATGGACTAACACACTGATATAAAAATAAATTAAATACAACGGTAAACGTAGTGTAGGACGACCTCAGGCCAGATGGAGTGATGATCTGCGCAAGAGGGCTGGCTGGAGCTGGATGCGAGTAGCCGAAGATCGATCAAAGTGGCGAGCATTTGGAGAGGCCTATGTCCAGCAGTGGACTGCAACAGGCTGATGATGAAATACGTCGTATAATTCATACTAAAATAATCTAGTTTCAAATTGGGGCACGTTTTCTTCAATAATTTTCAACAGTGGAAGTGCCATGCTTCGGCATGTGATACCACGGCCTCATAAAACCGGCGTGAAGCAGCGCCTGAGCTGCGCTGTGATTCGCCAAATGCGTGTGGGCACCGGAGAACCAATTGGGGGAAGCGAATTAATAAAAAAAAGAAGATTGGCAGCGCACTGGTGACTCCACTGGTGTTAAGTGTCCATAAGCGGGGGCAATCAACCATCAATCCGTTGTTTGTCTGCTACCACCTTTAACCACGTCTTATACTAAGCCTTCTGAACAAAATTTATTCTACGACTTAAAAACAAGTAAAAAAAAAATCAATTGCCCATGAACAACTCCCGTGACCGACTTTGTGTCAAAAGTCGAAATATTTTATGCGTATTCCCAAAATTTAACAAATAATGTTCAGAATGGTTGGTAGAAGACGTGGTTAAAGGGATGTATGTTCTTTGTTCACTGATAGGTACACCTTGTATAAAAAAATATCCTCCTATAAAAACCACAGTGTCGACAGTTAATTCAATTGATTTACGCCATTTACAGGGGAATGTGGAAGCTCTTAGCTGTATGAGATAATTGACCCAATTACATACAAACTTATTCACACTCATACCCAGGTGGCAAACCAGGTCAGACACAGACCAAGGCCTGTTTTCGTAGGCGATAATTGTGGACTCAATGAACGCTTATTGTCTTAAATGCCCAGTGATTTGCTGGAATGCCCAATCAACTCCATTGACTGCAACATCAACCGAAAGTCAGCTCTATTAAGAAGATATTATGGTTTAAAATAGATGAGTGGGTTCTGGAGGTGACGGAATGCTAACATTTTTTCACAATTTTACTGCTTAGGAATTGGAATAACACCCCATTGGTCTAGTGGTTTAAGTACCGGGCTATTATCTTGGGGTCCCGAGTTCGATTCCCGGGTCGAGAAAAAGTATGTTTCATAATAAGTAATGTGTTAAAAGTGCGGTGTACTGTGTCCTGTGAAGGAAGTAAAGAGCTTCATTTTTAGTATCGTATACTTGAAAAGTCGACATATGTAGCTTAGTTTATGTAATAGGTGGCAGACGAGCAGACAGATGACCTGCAACACGCAAGAGAGTCACAAATATGCTGCCAACCTTTAACCCTCTCTCCCCCAATTTGGTCTGTCAGTCAATAATATCACATAAAGTTATACACTATGTTTTATTTAGTTGTAAGATTTTTTGGCTGTCCTATACCTAAATAGATAAATAAACTATGCTCTAGTAATATTACAAAAGTAATCAATTTACAATAGGGATACTAACATCATTAATCTATAAGTATTAACGTAAATTCCTAATAATAGTTATAAGGAAAAATTGTTCTATGTTTTATTACCATAAATCTAGCCGCGTGATGCAGGCATAGAGAAGCCATCAATAATGAGGGTGAAACCATACTATAACGATACACAGTAGGACGTTTCGACGTAGGATCACCATTGATGACTACTACTATTTAGTAGAGTAAACGACAGCAATACAAGTGGTCTTGTAAAACTCTTTCCCTCCAGAGCGGGCCCGGGTAGCAATTCTCGTGTACTCGAAACTGAAGTCGAATTAGAAATTTGTATGGACGAATGTATGAAATCCCTAAATTCGACTTCAATGTCGATTGCACGAGAATTACCCCCCTGTACCTTCCTCAATCGGCAGTGTAATCGATGTCACAAAACATATAGAAACTGAAGCCTTAGATAAATAATAACCAACGTACTAATGCGGCCTTCATCGCTGCCGGCTGCATTCAACACGTGCTAAAAAATATATGCACGCGTAGTGATATCGTGGTTTTGCATAAGATAGACGCCTTTTGAGTATCTCTACGCTAGCCCATGGTCCATTCATGGATCAAATCTTGAGGTATAGACAAACTTTAAAAATATTAAAACGGGAATTAACGCGAAGTTTATTGTTAAGTACATTGTCTGACAACGAGCATTTCGATATCAATGTCAGGTAGAGCCGATCTTGTGTCTATTTATGCAGTGATAGGTAGTGTTATAAACGGAAATTTATAGGTAAACGCAGGGACCAGTCTTCCTAACAACTGGAGAACGCGATCCCAGCCATCTCTCTGCCTCTAAGTTGACCCTTGAATCCTTGACAGTACAATTGTCAAGCCACTGGGCATTTATATACTGTGGTAAAATTATAAATGGGCATCAATTACAAATGTTCGACAAGGCCAATGATTTTAGATTGGAGCTATTAAATGGTGTTGTCAGGTCTGATGATATGGATGACTGCCTGTCCATTACAGCAGCAAAAACCACTGATATATGTAAGTTAAACATTCATATGTAAGTACACCGTTAAATTTTAGTCGTTTTAATCGCAAAGCCTTCATAATAATTAACACGAATAAAGCCCCTTAATCATGTTAGATCATTGAAATAAGTAAAATAAAAATAAGCTGTTCCATACATTATTGCCTGGTGAGTATTCATTTTTGTATAGAACAGCTGATTATTATGACCATCAACTTAAAGAAGTATTACACAACTGCACTAGAAGATCAAATGCGTTGGCACGCAGAAAACCATAAAAAATACGATAAACATGTGTGTCGTACAACAAATCTAATACAATGGAAAACAATGTATGTGACATTAAATACCTACCTACAATGTTGTAAGTCACGATGGGGACATTTTATTACCCTGGGTATCCCCGAGTGGTGATTACTGTAATTCTATACTACCTCTTAACCAATCACCGAAATTGTATTAAAATCGAAGTCATTACGTTTTACGAGCTTCAACCCTTGCGACCTTTTTTACTGAATCCATCATGGAATTAAAAAAAGTTTAACCGTACCACAAAATTATGGAATGAACTTTCGTTTGTGGTATTTCCAGGCCAATACATCCTGCAAAGCTTCAAAAAGCGACTGTATTCTTTTTTAAAAGCTCGGCAGCGCACTTCTCTGGTGTGCCCGGGTGTCTATGGGCGGCGGTAATCGCTTACCATCAGGTGACCCGTCTGTTCGTCTGGTCCCTATATCATAAAAAAACAAGGACAGCTTGTTTGCTACCCGGCTCTCTCCACAGCATTACCTCCATTTCGGAATGTCCATGTTAGATATCGTCAAAAATTGCATATACTATTTATAAAGAGATAACTTCTATAGACAACGACAAGGCTTATAGGCAAACCAATAAACACGAAACGCTTGCGCGATGTAATTGGACACAGAGCGCCATCTATTGGTTCATTTCTGAATTACGGTCCCGAAGCGAAGTGAGGGCGGGCCACTAGATTCTTAGATAAAAGGGAAGTTACAATTTAAATCACTAGGAAATTGGGACGAGTTCAAAAACTGCCATTTGATTAAAACGCAAATGGGCGTGAACGCTGTCAGGTGGGTGGTGTCATATATTTGCTTTGACGTCATTCCGGCCTAGATTCTACGGAGTGGGAATGCCCCGCTACTGGGCGATTTAAAGAGTAGGGGATGTCTGAATAGGTAAAGTCATAAACTGTGATCGAATTATGTAGTGCAATTAGGGTCGACGACCTCAAACATTGCATTATTATGGATACGCCCAGCGGCATCAAATTCAAATTCGGCATCAATAGGTTACAAATATACCTTAGTATTTTTTTTTAAGATTATTCTTTGATTTAAACCAATTTTTCAGGACAAATTAGTATTAGGTATCCCATTTATAGGAATTTCGGTATTATTACTAATTATAACTAAGTTTTTAATAAAAGATATCGCCGTATACATCAATGGTTTAAATTGCCTAACTCATTGAATAGACTTTGATTTTGCTCTTACCGACTTATTCGTTTTTTTTCGCCCGGATTAGGCGGCGCTATACTATACTTCTGTACAGCTTGTAAAATATCGACAGGCAGTAACATGAGGTTAACAACCTACACGATAAGATTAAATAGATCGATAAAATAACTGATATTTGATGCGCAGGATTCAGAGCTTAGATAGAGGTAGAGTTATGTGCACACGTGGAAAATGGAATGACGGTCAGTCAACCCCAAGGAATTTCCGTGGGGTTCCCAGGCCATATTGGACCACGCTGACAAGCGACATAAACTTATCCCTTACACAGAAAAGTAGGTAAATAAGTATTAGCCTATATACTGTCCCCACTGCAGGGCAAAGGCCTCCATCATAGAAATCAAGTCATCGCTACTATAATGGGATTAGGCTTAATCACCACGCTTGACTATTGCGGATCGGACAAACCCGAGCTACGTTCGAAAAATTCGAAACATGTTTTTTGAATGCACCCAGAACCCCGGATCCCGAGATCACGGCCCGGTACTTACGCGGCGTTTAGGTAATATAACAAAAAATAAATAAAAAGGACGGATCAAGAGTGCAAGAACCAAAATTGTTTACAAAAAAGTGTATGACGAGCCACTGACTAAGTTGATATTTCACTTTAATACGAGATAACACTATTCGCATAATGTCGGATTATGTTTCCGGTGCCGCACCCTAAAAGATAGGTTTATCGTTTATTGACAGACACATGCAACAAACGTATTACCCAAGACTTTAATTGCATGTCTTGAAAAATACATATCTCTGGAATGTTTAAGAATACAAAAAGACTTGTAACACAAGGATAAGATACTCGCATTTCTGGTGATAGAATTATCGTTATCTTTTGGATAATACACGTACTACTCTTCTATCTTATATACTATTTATAAAGAAGTAATTTCTGTAGACATATACATATGATAAATAAGACAAAACACTAGTGCGATGCAATCGACGCCCAACGCCATATAATTGATACAGTGTGGAAATAATGTCGACAAATGAAGGGAGAGCTAGAGGCCACTAGTAGAATATATCTTTATTGATTGTAGCATGCGTTACTCTTATAGGTATGTAAGTTATAATATGTATTATTGTGAAGTTTCATCAAAATTCATTCAGTAGCTTTTGCGTGAAATAGCAACAAACATACAGTATATAATATATTCACCAACTTTAACGTTTGTAATATTAGTAGGATAAGATAAATCAAAGTTAGATATGCGGACTAAAAAAACACTAACTAAACTAAATATGAAACATTTTACAAAGCCAAATTAATATACTGCTAATATTTCAGCAAGCTTTTTAGTATTTCACACAATCATGGGACTAACGAAGTAATTTGCTAATGGAAATAACCTTTGCCAAATATAATCACGACATTACAGCACGAGTCTCTGCTTTTGAATAATAATTAGATAATTTACTAGACTAGATTAAGTTCTGTAATGTGTTGTGCAATAAAGAGTATCTATCTATCTATCTAGAAACCTGACTTCGCTTCCTTTTGGGACTAAATGAAATCACTTGTGACCACGGCTGCTGCAACGTAGCCGAAACGTCAAGCAGTAAGTACATACAATGTACTTAAAAATAAACGTCGCGTTAATTCCCGTTTTAATAATTTATAGTTATAATGCAACGCGAAAATCTAAAAAACTATATAAAAAACTATTTAAATTAAATCAGTACCAACAGATGGCGCTGGGGGGAGACTACATCACGCACCCGTTTCCCCTTTCCGGGTTACCTATAAGCCTTTCCGTTGCCTATACATAAAGCTTCTTTAGGCTTGCCATGGATAAGCCACGATTTAAAGAGCCGATGGCAAACCTTCAGTGATGAAGCGGCACTTCAAGAAGAAGATAAATAGTAAATATTATAAATTCATCGATCTGGCCCCAAAATACCTACTTAAGTAGCTTAAGAATGATGATTATCAGAATCGACTAAGGTATGTACAACAAATTGATGTTATATAACCACTCACAAATAAAGGTGTTCACCACACGAATTAACGTTTGTCATTGGGGGCAGAGCGTAAGGCAGGATCACTTAATGAGCCATCATAATTAGGCCTATAGTCATAATTTACTACAAGATTTATTCCAGACGTAGATAAATAAAACAGTTTTCAGTAGCCTTACTCTGGCGCTTCCATGAATCATTGAACAGTCATTTGAAGGCAAAAACAGTCACGTTTGTTCTAACCTCAGAATCCACTAAGCGACACTTTTTGACACTCAGAATCGTGTACAACGAAAATGACAATGGAAAGGTCAAACACTCACGTTACCTTATTACAGGCAAATACGCTTCAAATATATTTTTACATTTTAAAATCGTGAGTAAGAACGTGGGTTCCGTTCTATTAGCCTAAGACCCCACTGCTCAATTCTGCATGTATTTTTTTAATGAAATTTTATCTTTAATGAATGATGAGGAGGTATTTAATTGATTGGCGATAGGTTGTAATAAAATGGCCGCAAGTAAAGGTTGCGATACTTTCAATCAATAATTCTCCTTCAACATTAAAGTTACTATTTTGAAATATTTGAAAAATTACAAAAAAAAATCTATCATTTTTTGAAATGCGATCTCAGGTTAGGCTATAATATAAAAGCTTCCGCCCATAGACACTTCTTAATTAGCTCCGTAGAGTTAGGTAGCCTAAGCGTACTGTTAGGCTACAACCTGTGGCTACAATTCTAGGTCTACGGGCTACAAGTGTCGTTCACGATTCACGCGTTATGTAGCCTAAACGCTGTAGCCTAGGCTACAAATCTACGAGCGTAGTATAAATTATATTACTATTTTAATTAGAACAGATTTTTCTTGTCATCATTACCAAATAGTTGTACCAAAAATTATTCAATCCGAAACTGGGGTGAATTAATTCAAGCCTTTATCGGGCCCGCATCGTGTTGATTGGTTAAATTAGGCTTCAATGAGGCGATACTAATTTACAAGTATTCCACTCCACACTCACGCTACGTAGTGGGAGCCATAAAAATGGTGTTTGGCGTAATTTTGTTTGATCAGCGTCACGAAGGTTGTAATTTAAAGTAGAACAAAGCTGGATTATGGAGCTGTTATGGATTAGCGTCCTTGAGTTAAGCTACTTGTTAGGTGTGAAGTTAAAGTTCTCATATAGCCGACCGCTGAATTGAAGTGAGAGAGATAGCAGAGGCTCGGAAAATGTCCAAAAACGTGTTTGTCACATATCAAAAGTAGGTCCCTAGTTCTGCAGAAAGCAGCCATATGAGGAAAAGTACGAAAGCTACATACCATTTATTTATTTATTAACACGTCACGGAAACTGTCAAATTTTTTTGGCTTATTGTTTTGACATTTATTATTGTATGATTTTGTTATTTATCTCTGACTTAATTTATGAATTTCCATGCCTGTATTTCGAAAATTTTATATTTAAGTATTTGTGTTTTTTTTTGTTGCAGTATAAACTTATGTGCATTTGGATTTCTGCAAGATGCAAGCAGGTATACATAAATAAAATAGTTTCAACGTCACTTGAATGCACCGGCCGCGGTCTCGACACCACAAATGTTTATTAAGAAGACATTTACACTCGTAGGTATTTGTGATTTTGTGTCAGTTATGTTTGGTAATCGTTCGTTCCTGATTTTACGAGAATATAATTTTGCGGTTCCGTACATTGTTGCCGAAGCCGAGCATAGTACTCGTACCTACATTGTTTTGTTGCCTAAAATTCCTTTCGTTCATATTCTTAAAAACGGTTTTGTAACCTTTGACAAGTTGAACGAGATTTTTTATTAACCTTTAGCCGAGAATAAATCTGTGGTAATAGCGCAGGAGGCCAATTCTCGGATTTCGCCTTCTATGTCGAATCGACTTCATGGAACACACAACCAATGGGAGAACACAGATTACAGTTGACATTCCTTACCTTGTTCTCCTATTAGTCTATGCGTTCCATGAAGTCGACTCGACATAGAAGGCGAAAACCGAGAATTGGCCTTCTGTTTGGTAATCGTTCGTTCCTGATTTTACGAGAATATAATTTTGCGGTTCCGTATGCTACACCAGATTGTTTTGTTGCCTAAAATTCCTTTCGTTCATATTCTTAAAAAGGTTTTGTAACCTTTGACAAGTTGAACGAGATTTTTTTTTCAACCTTTAGCCGAGAATAAATCTGTGGTAATAGCGCAGGAGGCCAATTCTCGGATTTCGCCTTCTATGTCGAATCGACTTCATGGAACACACAACCAATGGGAGAACACAGATTACAGTCGACATTCCTTACCTTGTTCTCCTATTAGTCTATGCGTTCCATGAAGTCGACTCGACATAGAAGGCGAAAACCAAGAATTGGCCTTCTGTTTGGTAATCGTTCGTTCCTGATTTTACGAGAATATAATTTTGCGGTTCCGTACATTGTTGCCGAGTATGCTACACCAGATTGTTTTGTTGCCTAAAATTCCTTTCGTTCATATTCTTAAAAAGGTTTTGTAACCTTTGACAAGTTGAACGAGATTTTTTTTTCAACCTTTAGCCGAGAATAAATCTGTGGTAATAGCGCAGGAGGCCAATTCTCGGATTTCGCCATCTATGTCGAGTCGACTTCATGGAACGCACAACCAATAGGAGAACACAGATTACAGTCGACATTCCTTATCTTGTTTTCCTATTGGTCTATGCGTTCCATGAAGTCGACTCGACATAGAAGGCGAAAACCGAGAATTGGCCTTCTGTTTGGTAATCGTTCGTTCCTGATTTTACGAGAATATAATTTTGCGGTTCCGTACATTGTTGCCGAGTATGCTACACCAGATTGTTTTGTTGCCTAAAATTCCTTTCGTTTATATTCTTAAAAAAGGTTTTGTAACCTTTGACACGTTGAAATATTTTTTAACAACCTTTAGCCGAGAATAAATCTGTGGTAATAGCGCAGGAGACCAATTCTCGGATTTCGCCTTCTATGTCGAATCGACTTCATGGAACACAAAACCAATGGGAGAACACAGATTACAGTTGACATTCCTTACCTTGTTCTCCTATTAGTCTATGCGTTCCATGAAGTCGACTCGACATAGAAGGCGAAAACCGAGAATTGGCCTTCTGTTTGATAATCGTTCGTTCCTGATTTTACGAGAATATAATTTTGCGGTTCCGTACATTGTTGCCGAGTATGCTACACCAGATTGTTTTGTTGCCTAAAATTCCTTTCGTTTATATTCTTAAAAAAGGTTTTCTAACCTTTGACACGTTGAAATATTTTTTAACAACCTTTAGCCGAGAATAAATCTGTGGTAATAGCGCAGGAGACCAATTCTCGGATTTCGCCTTCTATGTCGAATCGACTTCATGGAACACAAAACCAATGGGAGAACACAGATTACAGTTGACATTCCTTACCTTGTTCTCCTATTAGTCTATGCGTTCCATGAAGTCGACTCGACATAGAAGGCGAAAACCGAGAATTGGCCTTCTGTTTGATAATCGTTCGTTCCTGATTTTACGAGAATATAATTTTGCGGTTCCGTATGCTACACCAGATTGTTTTGTTGCCTAAAATTCCTTTCGTTCATATTCTTAAAAAAGGTTTTGTAACCTTTGACACAAACGAGATTTTTTTTTCAACTTTTAGCCGAGAATAAATCTATGGTAATAGCGCAGGGTGTTGAGCGACTAGTTGTCCAGGGAAAGGTCGAGGGTACCAGGCCACGAGCAAGATCTTCTATGAGCTGTAACGGCCAGATAAATGCCGCAGTGAGGGACTCATCATCGCTTAATGAATGCACGAGGAAGTGGCCATTAGAGAGGAGTAGCGGCGTGTTGTGACGCTTGCCACAAAAGCCTGAAGTGGTTGCCACGACCACTCTATCAAGAGTGATACTGACATAGAGGAAGCAGAAGACTAGCGCTGTCATATCATACAATTCGAAGTGCTACTGTTATAGCACAGATTAATTGTCGGATGAAGATTGCCCGCATTGGGCCTACGAAGTACCTATCTAAGATGGCATTAAATCACGATACGGTTCGAAGCTTAGCTATAGCACAACATTTTGTTGCTATAGCATAAATTAATAAAGCATCGCGCCTAAAAAGTATCTGATAGAATTCTAGGAATATTATCCTTATATTATAATCATGAAATAAATAAAACACTAATAAGTATTTTTAATAACAATCTTGTAAACAATGCAATGTCAATGCACTTAGTTTTCTCATCGTTATTAAGATTATTCAACAAAATATGCAATTAAGATGATAAGCAAATGGGGGCAAACGACTTTTAAATATGTCAGGAGTTCGTATAAACAATGTTTTCTTGCACGTGATTTTGTACCTATACCATAATAAAGATAACTTACAATAACTTTTTTAATCCCCGTCAAAAACAATAAGAGTGTTTAAAAATTAGTCTATCAGTCTGTTTATGGCCTAAACGGACGCTCCGGATAACACAAATGTTAAATGGAAGTGGGGGTAAATCTACGTAAGCTATTAGATTTTAATCCCAGCATGCACCTCTGGATCTCTCAAAACTTTTGCGTATTAGTTCCGCGGTGAGGGAAAACATAGTGAGGAAACCTAGCAATTTTCGGATAGTTTTCTGTTATGATTCAGGTTGGTTCCCCAGTTAAAGTGTTGTGATGGTCAGACGGATCCCTTCATTGTAATTACCAGGGGGTCTACTCCGCCAAACGATATCGAATTATTCGTAACGATACGTCAGTTCATATACAAAAATCCTACTCTAACACAGCTTAAAATACGACTAATTGAATTTGACAGCTTCACAAACGTCAAATCTCGATATCTCGAGACGATACTCTTAACGATACCATCAGAGACGTCGGAATGTTCGTCGATTTGACGTTTGTGAAGCTTTCAAATTAAATTATTCGTATTTTAAGCTGTGTTAGAGTAGGGTTTTTGTATGAACTGACGTATGAACTGACGTATCTTTACGAATAATTCGATATCGTTTGGCGGAGTAGACCCCCTGACCCCGTGTCGGAAGCGACGGCTTTTGGACATAGTCGGGAATCTCACGCTGAGATGAGTGTGAACAAGTGTGTAGCACCTTTTTAGAATAAATATAGTTTGTTGCCATGACAATAACCTTGCTATCGGACCTCACTAGCAACCCGATAACCTTTTATATTTGGACCATTTTATCTATGAGTCAAGCTAAAGATAATATTTTCATTATACGAATGATTACCTTATCAATCAATAAGTGAATGAGTCATATTTGCAAGTCTCACACGAAAAAATATATGTATATCTATACACGTTAATATAGGCTTTTTTTAATATGAAGGGGACGGGATAAGATTCGGTCGTGATTCCCACTTCGTAGAAGGCCTCTACATTTAGGGTGCGTTTCCGCAGAAGCGTAGCTGCGTGGAGTTGAGCGGAGACTTGTAAAAATTTACCAATCACGTCGCACAAAATACACATATCATCTTTGATGTGCAATGTGATTGATAAATTTTCACAAGTCTCCGCTCAACTCCACGCACGCTTCTGTGGAAACGCACCCTTACAATGTGGTTTTACGGCATAAGTGTGTTGTTTCTAAATATTAATTAATTTCTAAGGTCAGACGAACTAATTAAATCAATATCATGGGAGAAGTTGTTATTGACGTAAATGTTTTTCTAGAGCTGTCCAAAGTACAGGGACATCCACATTATGGAAGTTCATGAGGTTTTTTTCTCACTTGACTGGTATGCCATTCAGGTTTTGCTTGGTAACGTACGATATGAAAATCTTAGATGATACATTTATTAGTTCCAAACTTGGCTAATAGATGGGGCTGTTCGTTGACTGTCGATTACACCACGCAAAAAGTATTTCGTCATTTTTTTATTAAATGTTACCTACTTTTTTTATTCAATATGCCAATGCTTGACCACAATCGCACCTGTTGGAAAGTGACGATGAGGTCTAGGATGACACGTGTTTGCCTAGAAGATGCCTGTTCACTCTTGCCGTGATGATGTCCAGGTTATAGTGGTCGGGAAAAACAGACCTCGACAGGGAGTTCCACTCCTTAGCTGTCTGTATTGGTGACTAGTGGCCCGCCCTCACTTCGCTTCGGGGCCGTAATTCATAAATGAGCCAATAGATGGCGCTGCGTCCAATTACATCGCGCAAACGTTTGGTGTTTTCGGTTT
This sequence comes from Cnaphalocrocis medinalis, assembly GCA_014851415.1. Taxonomy (NCBI): domain Eukaryota; kingdom Metazoa; phylum Arthropoda; class Insecta; order Lepidoptera; family Crambidae; genus Cnaphalocrocis; species Cnaphalocrocis medinalis. The sequence continues at coordinate 10,940,485 of CM026295.1, forward strand.
ACCTATAAGCCTTGTCGTTGTCTATAGAAATTATCAATTTATAAATAGTATAGATAGATGTGGATTACCTACAGAACTTACCCTTAGGTTTAATAAATAAGTACGATAGTCTATAGATTTTTTAAATAAATACATTTCCAATAATTATTATTATCCTTATCATAGTGGCAAAAATCCTTTTTCCTTGAAAAACTTACGCACTTACCTGGCAATATAATAAGTACCTAAGCTACTAACATTGCATACAATACAAGGTGTATTTATGAACATTTACATCCCTTTAACTACGTCTTCTACCAACAATTCTGAACAACATATTTAGTTCAATGACTTTTTGAAATTCGCAAAAAAAAAACAACTTTTCGTATAAAGTTGAAAGTCGGTCAATGGGAGTAGAAAATAATTTCGACTTTTCTAAAGTCCTAGAATGAATGTTGTGCACAATGGTTGGTAGAAGACGTGGTTATTGGATGTAAATGTTCACAGATACACCCTGTATAGGTTAAACTAGTTAATTAGAATAGAATTACAAATAGAGAAATCTGTGACAAGTAAGATGTGCAAAATAGAAAATGCGTTAACAAAGCCACCGAGATGTGCTACAAACTTGAGAAATAGTATAATGATATTTAAAACCAAAACCATCTATCTCGAAGAAAAGACAAGGGTCCAAAATTAGGTAACTCTAGCTTTACCTATTTGTTTAAAAGAAATCCCCAAAAAATACTGATGGTCTTAATTTTAAAGCGTCGAAAAGACAGAATGTATGAGACATAAGCATACTAAAGCATAAAATTAGGACCCGTTATGAAAATATCGCGTCCTATTTGGTACATATCCAGTTTTATTAGCTATATTTCTTCGAGGTAAAATTTCGGGTCTTAATTTCTAAAATCAACCAATAGATGGCGCTGGGTCTCGAATACATCGCGCAAGTGTGTTTCAGTTTACGTTTAAACTTCGTCGCCTTAAATTTTGTTAATAAATAGTGACTCGCCCTCACTTTGTTTCAAGACTTCAATTAGGCAAGTATCAATAGAAGGCGCTAAGTGTATAATACACTGCGCAAGTTGCGTTTTAGGTTCAACTATAAACCTTGACGTAAACTCTGAGCTTAAATCCTTTTTCTAAATAGTATCCATACTAATATTACAAATGGGAAAGTGTGTCTGTCTGTCTGTATGTTTGTCTTTCTTTCACGGCAAAACGAAGCGACGAATTGACGTGATTTTTTAAGTGGAGATAGTTGAAGGGATGGAAAGTAATATGGCTACTTTTTGCCCCTTACCCCCCATTTTAGAGAAGTGGAGGGCGCGAGCGAAGCCGCTAAAAGCTATATATATTATAAATAAATTTAATGAATGAATTACTCGTTTTAAAATACGAGTGAACGACAGGTGGCGGATGTCAAATGTAACGAAATAAGCCTAGCAGACACTGATTGCACCCAAAAAAAACAAATCGTTATCTTCTAACTAATCGTATGTAATGTTATCGAAAATCGATCAATCGTAAACCTTAATTGAAAACTCAAGGACGAGAATCGCGTGACCATTTTGGCGTTCAGGAACCTTTAATAGCACTATAAATGTCTCACATCGTTTATGAACAAGTTTGTAACTACGACGGTGAAAGCATTTCGTGATATGAGATATCGAATCAGGAGGCCAATTATCATGCACTCGATATAGATATCCAATCAAAGATTTTTATACATTCGTTCATATAAACGTTTGATTTATTGAATCATATTATGTAGGCATATCGAGTACACGAGAATTGGGCTCCAGACTTATGAACTCACAACTCTACTCTATGGCTGTCTCGTCTATCTCCATAAAGTATTTGTCTAGTTTTTTTTCTCCTATTGTTATTATGTAATTTAACATTTTTGAGTTACCCAGCAAAACCAATTTGTTCAGAAAATAATTCTTAATTATTCAAGAATAGGTACGTAAATATAGCTATTTAAGTGAAGTTGTAAAAAAAATTTTTTTACTGTTTTGTTTTCTTAAATAATATAAATAAAAAGTTTCGTAGTTTTTTAGAACGCTTCGTAAAATCGTCAAAAAGACGAAGAGAAAGAAGGTTAAAAATGAACTGTACACATTTTTGTGAATGGTGTTTGAATCGGCCCGTATTCTAATAAAATGCAATAACTACAGGGTGTGCAACTACACAACATACACATGCTTATAAATGTGCCACATTTACCTCGTCCTTGCTCAAAAACAACTGAAAACAAAACAAGCACAGTTATTGGTAAGCCTGGATAGCGTTAATTAATCTTCATTCTGTAATTTTTATTTTTGAAATTATGTAACACCAAATTGTAGAAAAATATTTTTTTTAAGTTCCAGTTTGTGACATTGAATGGATAGTGTAGGTATGGTTATTGCAAAATACGAAGACTTTGTCGAGGTAAAATTTCGGGTCTTAATTTCTAAAATCAACCAATAGATGGCGCTGGGTGTCGAATACATCGCGCAAGTGTGTGTTCAATACTATTTAGTTGATGTACTTTTTTAAATAAGATATATTGTACCGTTGTTTATTATCCCCAATAAATAAAAAAAAGTGTGTTTCAGTTTACGTTTAAACTTCGTCGCCTTAAATTTTGTTAATAAATAGTGACTCGACCTCACTTTGTTTCAAGACTTCAATTAGACCAGTATCAATAGAAGGCGCTAAGAGTTACATTACATTATGCATTGTTAGATTACATTGCGCAAATTGCGTTTTAGGTTCAACTTTAGCTTAAATCCTCATTATAAATTGTATAAAGTATAGATAAATTTAATGATTGAATTACTCGTTTTAAAATATGAGTAAAGGACAGGTGGCGGATGTCAAATGTAACGAAATAAGCCTAGCAGACACTGATTGCACCCACAAAAAAAACAAATCGTTATCTTCTAACTAATCGTATGTAATGTTATCGAAAATCGATCAATCGTAAACCTTAATTGAAAACTCAAGGACGAGAATCGCGTGACCATTTTGGCGTTCAGGAACCTTTAATAGCACTATAAATGTCTCACATCGTTTATGAACAAGTTTGTAACTACGACGGTGAAAGCATGTCGTGATATGAGATATCGAATCAGGAGCCTAATTCTCAAGCACTCACATATAGATATCCAATCAAAGATTTTCATACATTCGTTCTAATAAATGTTTGATTCAATATGTAGGTATATCGAGTACACGAGAATTGGGCTCCAGACTTATGAACTCACAACTCTACTCTATGGCTGTCTCGTCTATCTCCATAAAGTAATTTGTCTATGTTTTTTTTTCTCTCTATTTTATGTATGTAATTTAACATTTTTGAGTTTACCCAGCAAAACCAATTTGTTCAGAAAATAATTCTTAATTATTCAAGAATAGGGTACGTAAATATAGCTATTTAAGTGAAGTTGTAAAAAATTTTTTTACTGTTTTGTTTTCTTAAATAATATAAATAAAAAGTTTCGAGTTTTTTTAGAACGCTTCGTAAAATCGTCAAAAAGACGAAGAGAAAGAAGGTTAAAAATGAACTGTACACATTTTTGTGAATGGTGTTTGAATCGGCCCGTATTCTAATAAAATGCAATAACTACAGGGTGTGCAACTACACAACATACACATGCTTATAAATGTGCCACATTTACCTCGTCCTTGCTCAAAAACAACTGAAAACAAAACAAGCACAGTTATTGGTAAGCCTGGATAGCGTTAATTAATCTTCATTCTGTAATTTTTATTTTTGAAATTATGTAACACCAAATTGTAAAAAAATATATTTTTTTCTTTTTTTATCAAGTCGTCTTTTTATACACCATAATTCTTTTTCTTTCCCATAACTTTATGAGTTTTTTACATACAAAGTGATCTCATCAGTGAAGTGATCAGCTGACTGATGCAATGTGTGAGAATGCAATTTAATTATTTATTTATTAATTAAAAAACACTTGGCATGTCACAATACAATCACACCAATGTATACACATGCAAAATAACAATAATTACATTAAATAAATTGTTATCATAAATAATTGAAAAACATTATATATTATTTTAACTTGTTACTTATTTTTTTTACTTTAGAAATACCCTTAGCTTTTTTAGAGAAAATTATTAATATGTATTTAAGTAGTTTGGTTTATGTCCAATCTTTGTAGTTATGGGATATCAAAAGTAACATGGTGTATTTTATTTGCAAGTGTAAATTAAAAATTACAGAATTTCAGAAGAGGTACACATTAGATATTACACTAGCTGGAGGACACATAAGCAGTTAATTACCTTAAACTCCCATTATTAAGTACTTTCAGCCTAGTAAATACCAATTACACCCAGATTATTGTCATAAACTTAATAGGACCATAAAATATAATCACATCACAAGTGAATGTGATACTTGTATCATATTATTATACTAGCAGCAATAATATTTTACTGGGTTTTGTAAAATCTTGAATGGCATTTGAAAGTGGCTTTACAAAACAACACAAATACATTTTAATCATCATAATGCATAGGTACTAGGTTACTCAAATATTACTAAAGCACAAGGAACATTTAACATTCACATTCCATAATAAACATACAACTAATGTATGTTCATATAAAGTCTAATGTTTAAACACTAACATTTATCACAATAGCACATCCATTTATTCTAACTTACTAACAGTAATAACGTCTAAGTGATAGTGTTGTCATTAAGTTAAGTTTATGTTAGAATTGTAAAATACCTGAATACCACATCTATTAGATTTCAATGTCAGTTTGTGGTATTAGTTTTAGAAACATGCAAATACTAAAAACGGATATCTTAAGCCACATTGCGTCTTACATTTTATATTTAAGGTAATTTATCATAATGTAAATACTTCAAACTTTAGTCATAATGTAGGTAATCAGTAGATTTATCAAACAAATACCTATCTATTAAAAAGATAATAGATATGTGTTATAAATCAACCTCAATTTTTTGCTATGGAATTAGTTAGCAAACCTAAATGTAAAGGTTGATATCTTTTCGTATTTTATTTATATTAGTTAATGTGGACATACCTGTTTATGTTTAATTTTTGGTGTAAGCTGGTACGCTGCCTCTAGTCTGGGGTTGGTAGGGGCTTTCTTTGATCTTGTGTTCTTAATTCCTAATGACATCCCGAAAGGGGCAAACCAATATCTGAAATAGATGTGAGTTCAGTTAATTTAAATGAAAATTAGAAATTTTAAAATTTAGTTAATAAATATCTATTGTAATAATTTTATTAAATTTAATTATTGTTCAATTGATATACATATAACTTAAATTTAGTTCATTTCAATTGTGTTTAACAGACAATAAATTATTGTTTAAATTAAGTTTTTTAAATAATCATTGACAAGTGAATCTATATTTAAATTTAAATCTGATGGTCTGGTAAGTATTCAATTAACATAATAATAACTAAACTAACAGATTATGTATGTAGAGTCATAAAGTTTAACAGTGCCATGCATAATGTAAGCACTACATTGTATTAGAAATAAAAATTATATTGCAATAAATTATATTCAAATTTCCAAACAAAAGCAAACTGTCGGCAACTATTTCGAACTGTTTTCTAATTGGAAAAATAAATAATGTTTAAGGTGTTTGGTCTAGATAACTTGATGGTACCGTTAGGGAAATGCACCAGACTCGAAAAATTTATCGATATGTGCATTACACACAGTTTTATTAATGATAACGGCAAATCACGGAGCGTAACATTCTCTGCGGCGATATATGACATAGATTGAATTTATGAACTAAGAATGTGTGAAACGTCTCCACCTACTTGTTCAAGACATGCCTCAGGGCTATGAGTACGAAAGCCAGCGGCACGGGGTAGAGAACATCCCAGTGATAGGTGTAAGCCACCACTTTATCAGGTCCTGGAGCGATATCATCCCAAGTGGTATTCGGCGGCAACCACACATCCTCGTTCCAGAACTTGTCCAACAAATCTCGTAACATTATTTACACCAACTACAGCGTTCGGCGAAAGTTCGTCACAAGCTTCCAGCTAGCCACATTAAATCTCGCAATGAACACACCCAAGAAACCAAAAGCACAACCACGAACGGCTAACTGCAGCAGCCAAACTCGACGAACGAAAAAATTTGACAATTGACATAATGCAAACGTCAAAAAAGAACGACTGAGTTGTGAATGGTATATGAACGGTTCTTATTTTAACGTTTCAATTAAGTATAAACGATGTTGCCATTATGAACTTTTGGTAGTTTGTTTTTGATTTTGCCGAGAATACCAGCTTTCGAAGGAATAGACAAGCCATTCACTCATTCATTAATCTTTCATCTCCTTCTTTTTAGAAACAAAAAATAACCTATAAAGCCGTTGTCAATGTCAAAAGAAAATAGTATTTATTTTGGTTTCCTGAAATAAACGAAGAACTTCATACGATGTAATTTTTCACCTTGTTTACTGTATTACTAGTAGGTACTAGATTTAGTTCTTGAAAATAATGTTGTTTTGCCCTACGTGCTCCAACATATTGATGGTAGAAGAGGGTCCGGAGTCCGGGCTAAGATACGCCTGTAACACGTGCCCCTACGTTTACAATATTCGGAGGAAAGTTTCATCACGCACATTCCCCAAGCTGAAGGTAATTTCTTATATTAATACAATAAAATTGTCTGTCTTTAGCCAAGTGTACTGAATTTTCTGAATGTTTTTTTTATATAAGATGGGTTTGCACTTGACCTCATCTCATCTGTTGGAGAGTGAATGTTATCCTTCTTTCTTATGATTTATAAAGATCCTTAATTCTCTATAATCATTTCAGGAACTTGATTATATTATGGGCGGCGCTGCTGCCTGGGAAAACGTAGATTCAACTGATGCTGTATGCCCTAAGTGTGGACACGGCCGCGCATTCTTCATGCAGCTCCAAACTCGGTCTGCAGATGAGCCAATGACCACATTTTATCGCTGTTGCAATCACAAGTGTGCTCATAACTGGCGTGATTAGTGCATTAAATTTATTCTACATAACTGTAGTATGAATTACCTCCAAAGACTAAAGTATTATAGTAGTTTCTTGAGTAGTGTTAAAAGTGCATCTACTAAAATGAAGATTGAGAAGATGACTCCTATTATGCCATGTTACGATGAGAATGCAGTCTCCAAGGCTGCAGAATTGCTGACCAATGGACAAGTTGTAGCAGTCCCAACAGACACAATATATGGTTTAGCGTGTAGTGCTAACTGTCCTGAAGCTATAAAGAAGCTGTACAGCATAAAAGGCAGAGATTCAGCCAAGCCTGTAGCTATATGTGTTACTTATGTAGCAGATGTACGTAAGTGGGGAGAGGCTGGGCACCTAAGTGATGGTTTGCTGCACAGTTTACTTCCAGGACCAGTTACAGGTGGTGTTAGAGAAAACAAAACACCTAGATAACCCTTATCTAAATCCATCTACTAGGAAGATTGGTATTAGAATACCGAATCACAATTTCATTAATAAAGTGACTAAAGTATTTGACATGCCTGTTGCCCTGACAAGTGCCAATTTCAGTAACGAGCCCTCTACTTTATCAGTGAAAGAATTTGAGCACTTGTATGAATATTTGGGTGCCGTATTTGATGGTGGAGTCCTGAGTCAGCTGGAACAGAATAGGACTGGCTCGACAGTCATAGACTTGTCGAAAACCGGTCTGTATAAGATAATAAGAAGAGGAATTTCTTATGAGAAAATTATCAGCATCTTAGAGGAAAATGGGCTGAAGAGTTTGGAGTGACTGTTAATTTATTTCCTGTGATAGCTTATCTAATTTTTAAATAAAAATATCAAAGAATATGTTTGTTTTTTTGGAACATCCCTGCAGGCAAAACAATAGAAACAAAGAATTAGTATCAGTTAACAAAACTTTATTTATACTAAGTAAATTCACAACAGTAACTACCATTTGACCCTTATAAATAAAAATTTTGTAAAATTTATACTACCTATATTCTGTCTGATTAGAAATTATTATCCAATTTTTATATTGGCAAGTCCATTCGAAGCCTGTTGATTTCATAAAATAAGTACAGATTAGTGAACATCACAGAATGAATCCAGACTAGGAGAGAGATCTATACAGTGTGAGAAATTCATAATTTGGCATTGTAGCAATAACTTAATAGTATTTACAATCATTGAACCCAAAAAAGCAGGCAGTACTAGAAAATAAATATTGGCTAGTGAAACTAGAATTAGATAGAATTAAGAATAGTCCCTATTTGAAGTCCTCAAAGCATCACAACACTGACTTAAGCATGAACCTGATTCACATAACTTTGTACTAATAAGGACCACTAATAGGTTTCCTGTTCTGTGGCAGCTTGGCTTCCAGGTAGTGCCACCGGCTCGGCGGCCAAACTATACAGACGGCTTTAGCGTTTATTAATCCTAGAGAGATCGGACCAAATGTATTACTGTCGAGAGTATGGCCCGTGTGGTCGCCTTCCACCCAACAATGACCTTCCGGAATCTTCACATATTGGTTCTTGTAGCCCAACGTGCTCACAACGTCACCTTGAAGCGCGACGACGCGCTTTATTATCTTCTGGTTAGGATCTTTCGGAGACACAAGAGATATTATGTCACCTCGCTTCACATCATAATCCTTGACTGCCCAGCGTGATAGGAACACGTAGTCGGTGTTTTTGGACTCTGGATTGAGGACCGGCTGCATAGAAATGCCCTCCACCCTGGCGACATAGCCGACGGTGTCTAGGAAGGTTACGCCGATGGGAACACCGAGTAGGACAGATCTGAAGATGTTTCTTAGCCACATGAAGATGCTGACACGTGACTTTGCTGAGGTGAAGATTGCCGGACATAGTCAGTTGGTAGAAAAGTAGGCCTTTTTATTGCATTTTAAAAATACTGATATTTATGCTGTTAGAGAACAATTTTTTTGTCAGGTTTCGATTATCTTAAAATTTCATTTTGACATTGACATTTTGCTAAATGAATGAATGACCATGAGATCTGTCAAGTTTAAAAAATAATTTTAACCCTATCACTGCTCACAGATATAGTTTACGAAGAAGCAATTTAATTGCCCAAAACTTGTTATTTTATTTTATTAAACTAGACATTCAATTTAGATAAAGGACACATTCGATTTGATTTTTAGATTAACGAACTTAATAAAAATAGGTCATTGAAAACCACGATTTCTTTTTGTGTAGCATCCCGTCACGTCACAGTCATTCACGAAAATGAATGACCATAGACTATTTCGGTCTTTACAAATACTCAAAAAAGTGTTGATGCTTTCTATAGTAAATTACAACCAACCAAACAGAAATTTCGGACATTTCATTTGTGTAAAACGAGTATAATATCAATTAAATAAAGCCGAATAAATATTATTTTCTAATAATTGGCACACGAAGAGTGGTTTGGAAGCGAACATCGACAGATGGAAGTGTCCCTTGGTGTTGAAAAACTTGCAATCTGCATAATCAGCTGTCAGTGAGATAGATCATCTGTCCCTGTAAATATAAAAGCTAAAACAATCATAACACGTTTCACTTAAGTGAGTGTAAATAATGAAGTAAACAATCACGGTAAAATGTGATCCCAGAGAGGGGCCGACGAGCAGCGACTCAGAGCAGATATGGGATAATAACCTAGCAGCGTGCGAGGTGGTTCCAGCGACCCCGCCATGGCTGGACTCCCGTGAGGAGTGTTTACGGTATCGGAACACGGCAAGGCTGAAATATGTCAGGTGACTTTCCGTTCGCGGCGAAGATAGTGAGTCCTGTCAAGTGCAATGAGAAACCGTGGGACCTGTGGGTCAGTGAGATAGGACACCTGTCGCCGCGGCGGGACGAGGATGCGCTCCCGGCGCCGGCGCCGGCGGAGCCCAAGGGCGGCGCGTCGCGGCGGCCGCTGGACGCGCACCCCTACAAGCTGGCGCGCTACCGCCGCGCGGGCATCAACCGGCTCAAGTACGAGGGCATGGCCCTCCACGGCCTCTTCCCGCAAATGGACAATCTCAACGCGGCCGTGTGCCACATGTGCGGAGTGACAGTGAAGTGCAGTGCGGCGTACAGACATTTGCTCGAGTCCCACTCGGGCGCCGAGCCCATCCTCCCGCCGCCGCCGCCCGTCACCACAGTCAGAAGCCGGAGTCGGCATAAAAAGGAAGCCCCGCCTCCACTTCCAGTTGACCTACTCCCAGTGAAAATGGAGACGTCACCAGTGCACGCTGGGACTGCCCCACTTTCAAGGGTAGCTCTGCCACAACCCGAAATGCAATACTTAGAGGAAGCAAGCACATCCTCAGGGGTCACGGGGGAGGTGCAAGTATGCGTAGAGTCCGGAGAGCTGCCTGTGGTTAGCATACAGGATACCGAGGATTTACGACTAGGTGAGAATATAACGGATGACATATTTGCAATAATGAAGTTTGAGGGCATCTCCAGCGCCGACGATATCGCGAATGCAGCAGATTGGAAAAATATCATACAGGACTTAGGGAACATGCCCGATATAAACTTTCCTCAAACCACCGAACCAGTAATGTCACAAGACCTATACCCAACTGTGCATCCTTCAACACTGTCCGCATATACAATACCTGAAACTGATCTGTCTAGTATTCAATTTGCACCGAACACATCCCCAATGCTAGCATCGGTAGTAGAGACGAACGTAGTTCCCGCTCCGGTGGCGAAGCCGCCGCCGACGCCCAGCACCCCCTCAACGAAATCGCAGCCGCGATCTAAAACGAGCAAAACGAAATTCAACCTGCGAGAGTACGACCCGAACAAGCACTGCGGGGTCGTCACCGCCGAGAACCCGAAGCCCTGCACGCGCTCGCTCACGTGCAAGGCGCACGCGCTGTCGCTGCGGCGGACGGTGGAGGGCCGCGCGAAGCCCTTCGACACGCTGCTCGCGGAGCACCGCGCCTCCCGGGACGCCGGCGCCGCGCCGCCGCCGCCCGCGCCGCCGCCCGCCCCCGCGCCCCTCCCGCTCAACATCCCACCGCTGCTAGTCAATACCGCGATAGACCTCGGCACCTTCAACGGGTTCACGGCCGAGCAGCAGGTCGACGACATCTACGCGAGCCTGCTGGAGGACCCCGGGGCGGTGCTGCCCGACACCTCCAACATCACGTCGCTGCTCAGCCAGCCGCTGCCCGAGCAGTTCCTGCTGCCGGACGACGCGGAGCTCCCCGCGGAGGTGCCCATACTGAGCATCGCGTCGCCGGCGGACGCGGCGCTGCCGGCGGCGCTGGACGACAAGCCTGAGGAAGGCCCGCCGCCCCTCGTGCCCGCCGACGTGTGCTGGTACTCCTCCTGCCCGCGGCCGCTGGCCGTGTGCACCTACAACGCGTCGCACGCGGGCGGCGCCGTCACGCTCGGCAAGAAGTTCGCGACCGTCCGGAGTAACATCAAGTCCTCCCTCACGCGGTCGTGCAAGTCCACCGCCGGCGCCAACAGCTACTACTACCAGAACGCCCTCTCCTTGAAGACAGTGCATATGAACGCTAGTAAAACGAACAAACCCGAAGTGCGGAAACTGATAGTGACGTGTAGTGCGAATAGTGGGAGTAAAGAGGTGCAACAGACTTTGAGCGAGTTGTTCGGGGGGGACGTGCGGCACGCGATGAACGGCCACGCGGGGCACGGCGAGCGGAAGCCCCGCGCGGCGCCGCTCAAGCACGCCAAGCGGCCCTCCTCCGCCGTACTCGACCTAGGGTTCACCCTCGACGTCCTGGCCGACGAGAAATGCTAAGCTCTATATAAGCAATCACCGGTTGTGTAGTCACATAATTTGTATATTTATTTTTCTGTAAACAATCGAATCTGAGTCGTTGAAATGTTAATGATCACGAATGAATCCAGCGGAATTTAATGTTATGATAAATCTCATTTTTTCATCGAGAAACGAACTAATGTTTGTATTATTTTGTATATTATTCGTATTAAGATTTTTTTTAATCGTTCGACGATGCGAAAATCGGTATGTGTCAATGGAAATTAAAATAGCATATTCAGAATGGTTGTATTTTTTCGAAATGACATATTACTCATTGTTGATACTGAATTGAATACTGATAAATGGCCTAGGATTAATAATGATTTAATGTGATGAAAATTTCCATGTAAAAATATAAATAAATATATATAATAAGTCTATCCGTAATAGTAAAACGCCTCCTTTTGAAAATAAAGGCAAATACCTCAATAACTAAATGTCTTGTTTTAATTATTTTGCTGTCCTAAGGTAGTTGGTTGTAGTAATACAATGGGCACGGCGAGGTAAGCGATTATTAAAATTCCCACGAACTTTAATTATACTTGTAACAGTTTCAAAATGATGTATGTAGTAATGAAAATTTATAGCTTCGAAACTAGATAAATAATTCATACTGCATGAATCTGTTAACAGTTTCGCCTCAATTTAAGTATTGTAGGTCTATTCTGAGCGACTTTTTATTCATCACACTCTCTCGCTCATCTTGGCGTGTAATTTCCAGTTGCGTTGAAAGCTATCGCTCCGGAGCCAGGGGTACACCATAGAGTACTTTGAGGTACAGCTTAGACGAGGCTTTTGAGACTCCCAATGGTCTAGTAACTGCATGGTTACACGTTTCAGAAACTATCACCGCCGAGCTATCGGTAGAAATACGCAAATCTATTTAAACAAATTGTGATAACCTGATGTGTGGCTGTCTGTACTATAATAAGAACAAGATTACTTTTACTTTTCGTAAAACAGACTGAATAATCGCTTCCCTATGCTATTTATGATTATTTTATTATTCCAAAACTTAATAACCCTGTATTAATATATTGTTATTAGTAATTCTCTTCCGTCATTTACACGACCACTTCTGCAATCAATTTTGAATCTTATAAGTAAGAACATAAATTCAAATCCAATTGTATTTTTTGTACGCTTTAAAGATGATTTCATTGTTTACTCTTGAACATTATATGCACATCAGTCAGTGTTGAGGGAAATCCGTGATTGAGAAATAGTCGCAAGTACGTACAGCCACACATCAAAGTATACAAAACTGACAAATTTCTTCAACCGACTCTCATCTTACTGTCATACACATTAGGTTCAATATCGATTGTGGAAATTTCACAGGTTGTAACCTGATGTGTGGCTGACTGTACCAAAACGTTATAAAAGCAAGATTTTATTTTCGTTTAGTCACTGAATTCTCCCTAAGCATGGGTTCCTAGATGTCATTCTTCGAGATTTAATTTTCGTGGCAGTCACAAAAAATTAATCTACTACATATTCTTCCGAAATTAACATTAGAATCTTAAAAAAATATAGTTAATAGTTATTTATGAAATGGGAAAATTCCACTATATACCGCAACCTTTTAAGATTCAGATGTCAATATATTTTTTTATGTGAAAGGCGACAGACGAACAGATGGATCACCGATGTCCGCCACAGATAGACACCTGCAACACCAGTAGTCACAAGTGCGCTGCCAACCTTCACCCCCACCCCCTTTTCTCCCCAATTGGCCTCCGGTACCCTCACTCACTCGATGAAACAGCGCAGGCGTTGCTGCTTCACGCCGGACGTCTATGAGGCCGTAGTATCATCACTTCGGTCGAGCCGGCCCATTCATGTCGAAGCGGGGTTATCCCAGGGTAAAATTGGCATCAGCGACTCTGCTGATTTTGTAGATATTCCTGAGTGAGGGAATGATCATTTATCTTGCTGGTGTCTTCTCAGAAGAAAACTACATTCCGAACCAGTGGTAAACATTTTGACATTCATAAATATTATTATATAGACCTAAATTTAATAAACTATTTTCATTACATACCGCGTGAACCGCTTGCCCGTTTTTTTATGTGATAGATGGCAAACGATTCACCTGATGTTAAGCGATTATCGCTGCCCATAGACTCATGCAACACCAGTAGGGTCACAAGTGCGCTGCTAACCTTTAACCTTCGGTACCCTCACTCACTCGGCGAAACACAGCTTAGCGTTGGCCGTCTCTTCCTTGAAAGAACCATCACATAGTTGGGGAATCGAACCCTCGACCCTTAACGGCTCACTCAACCGGTGATGTAAGTTAAAACTTATGTACAGTCAGCAGCAAAAGTCACTATACTATTCAAAGAGTGATGAACCTTCATAAAGTTGTTGACAATCATGATAGTATTGTTACGACATCTTCTAAAAACTATTTTGAACAACATTTGTTCTACGACTTTGGGAAATTCGCATAAAATTTTCAACATTTCATACACAGTCGGATCAGGTACCTTGGTCATTTTGTATGGGTAGAAGATTTTTTTATGAATTTCGAAGTCGTTGCTTTGTTAAGTGAGAGCGGGTCACTGGTGATCAATAAAAAAAGATACCTATTATTTTAATAGATTTATTAAAATCTAAACATTTTAACACTTCAACAAGTCACAGTCAATATGTAAATGTAGTGTACGTACAGTCAACAGCAAAAGTAGATGATCAAAATCAGCCACTCTATACTCACTATTGAGCGGAGTTTGCGTCAGAACTATTAATTTAGGAGTCATTTATGTATTATTTATTGATTTAACACCATACAGTTCTGACGCAAACTCTGCTCAATAGTGAGTGTAAAGTTAATGATTTTGATCATCTACTTTTGCTACTTTACTATTGTAGTTAACAGACTGTACAATAGTCAAAAAATGTTTACTATAATCACAGCTATAACCCCTGAATAGTCAAACACTTTTTAACTCAAAAATCATGTTGTCACTTTCTAAGTCAACGACGACAGAGACAGCAACATAATTCGAGCAGCTCTCAAAAGCACGAAGCGTATAAGTATGAATGTGTGTAATTTTAGAAAAGTTATAAAGACAACTTTTAATTATAAACGAATTATTTGACTATTTGTACGCCACGAGGCGGCCTATTCTCGTCCAATCGATAACGAAGTCGAATTAGTGACTTGAATTCATTCGTCCATAAATATATCGAAGTAGAAATTCATTGTCGATCACACGAGAATTTGTGCACCGTTTACTCTTCTTATCCAATTCTTAAAAGAAATTTAATTTCATAGACAAGTAAGTTACGGAAAAATAAGATCTAATGATAATAAAAAGCTATAAATTATTTTTTTTTCCATTACATTTACACAGGAAAGAAGGAATAGGGTGATCGAGATAGTGATTGCCCACTTAAGAAATTGACACTATTTTTATTTCAATATAATCCTTTTCTTTCACATAAGAAATCAGAGTGTATTATTTGACAACGTTAATAGTTAGCATTGAGATAAGTTAGCAATAAGTTCAAACATCTAAAGATTATTTTATAATTATAACGTATAACAAAAATATCTCCTAAAAACACAGTGATTGCCCACTTGACACAGTCATCTGCCAACCAAATGAGACGTGATTGCCACTATACCGCAACGTGTGTAATTCCATAAAAATACTATTACATACTTAAATTTTAGATCTTTCGTAAGTTTTTGTGCGTTTAAGATATATTTCTAGCTATGAAATCCAGTAACATCATCCAAATAAGATACCATTGACTAAGAAAACCCTTAGTTTCAAAATCTAGTAAAATCGTCAAATTGTTCTAGCTATGTTCTCGTTATCTCAGCGAATAAATGGATTGTACCAATTTTAACAAAAGGTAAGTAGATACAGTTTTGAGGTGTCGGAGGCCCAATGGGGGGTGAGGGGAGGGGGGAGGGGTTAAAACATTAGCAGCATACTTGTGACTCCACTGGTGTTGAGTATGTGCGTTTGGCATTCGCTTACCATCAAGTGATGCGTGTTTTGACTGCACATTATATATAATAAGCAATGCTGCCAGCCCATGGTCACCTGCAACACCACTGAAGTCACAAGTGCTGCCAACCTTTATCCCCTTCCCCCCCGGGTGTGGGGCCTCCGTTTCCCTCCTCACCTTGGCGCAGGGGCTGCCTTCACGCTGGTTTTCTGTGAGGCAGTGGTATCACTCCGGTCAAATCGGCCCATTCATGCTGAAGCGTGGCTCTCCCACAGTTGAAAATTTGAAAGTTTTTTTCTAATTATTACTAACTGGCATCATTTGGTAGGTTTAATATGTGATAGGTGGCTCACAAGCATACGGATCACCTGATGGTAAACGATTGCCACCGCTCATAGACACTTTGGAACAACAAGGGGAATCACAAATGCGCTGCCACATTTTAACTCCTGGTCCCCCTTCATAGAGCCTCCGGGTACATTCACGCGTTAGCGCCGCTTGATTTTGGTTTTCTGTGATTAGAGAATCACTTCCGTGTAAGCCGCTTATTCATACTGAAACGTGCTCTCCCACGTAAAATCTATACTATATAATAAAGCGGAAGAGTTTGTTTTGTTTGTTTGTTTTGTTTGTTTGTTTGAACGCGCTAATCTCCGAAACTACTGGTGCGATTTGAATAATTCTTTTTTTGTTAGATAGTCCATGTTATCGAGCTATGACCAATAGGAGCAAGACAGAGCGGTAAATGTGTAAAAAACGGGGAGATTTTTTCCACGCGGGACGAAGTCGCGGGGCGGCCGCTAGTACATAAATATAATTACGGTATATATTTGGTTGTTCCTTCTTACCACCTTTCCTCCAAGATTTTCGGGGTAGCAGATCAAATTTTCCCCCTATTTTTAGGTCAACTATTTGTAAAAAGCAGTTGTTTTCGAAAACTCCTTGTACCTAGACCTAGATATAAAGAAAGATACAGGATATAAAGAAAATATTCGGTTCGATTATTATATCCCTCACGTGATTTAGTAAATACCTACCGGGCAATCACTGTCTCATACCCATGGGCAATACTGATTCTGGTATGGCAATAACTGAATTTGTCATATTTTAGGTACAGTGATAAAAGGGGGGGGGATAAAAGGTTGGCAGCGCACTTGTAACTCCACTGGTGTTGCAAGTGTCCATGAGCGGCGGCAATTGCTTACCATCAGGTGATCCGCCTGCTCGTCTGCTACCTATCACATAAAAAAAAAAAAAAAAAAAAAAAAAGTGATTGCCCACCCTCTTAAAATACTTAATTGAATAAAATTACGCCGCGATCACTGCTTCGAATGAAACATTAAAGCTTTAACTAACACGTCGTTGTGCTTTAAACGCTCAAAAAGAAAAATTAAAGTGTTACAAACTTCAAAACTACAAATGTATCCTTAACAAATTCTGTAAGGAATTCGCATTTTTTGAAGTGACGGGACACCCGCTGTCCAAAAACTGCCATTACAATATTTTTATTGAAAAATTTTTCCAAATGTCTTATTTAGAACTCTAGTTAACAGTATCCTAGTGTTATTTAACGGATTTAATGTAAAACTACACCTTTGAAAATTAGTTAAAATGTATGTTAACCTTAATTCGGGCATTCACTGTACACTGGGCAATCACTATCTCGGTTACCCTACATCACACGTTATTATGCTAGATTTTCTTCTTAGATTTTATTTTGTTTCCTATCTTCGTTTTCGCTTTAACTACTCCTTTGAACTGCTTGCTGTTTACAGCCTTTTTCCTGAAAAAAAAAAAGATATTTATTTATAGTAGAAGATCCGAACTTACATCGACCTTCACCGGGCTGATAATCGAATGAAATATCCTTTATGACAAATTTTATATACTAGTAAATATATTAAAAATAGGTTTGCTAAAAAAATCCTGGACAGACTATTTTTAATTAATTTTTTAAAAATAAAATATTTAACAAAATTTTGCAACATTAAGATAATAAGAAAATTTTCATTCTTACTTAAAGTATAAAACGTATAGAATGTGCCGCCATTGGGTTGTCTATTATTTACCTGGACAGAGTACTCGGTTGTCAGGTATAAACAGGTATGTCGATGGCAGTTTACCTTCACTTGAAATGATAATAAAAAAATTGGCGGCACATTCTATACGTTTTATACTTTAAGTAAGAATGAAAATTTTATTAAATATTAAATTTAGTTAAATATTATTTTTAAAAAATTAATTAAAAATAGTCTGTCCAGGATTTTTTTAGCAAACCTATTTTTAATATATTTTCTAGTATATAAAATTTGTCATAAAGGATATTTCATTCGATTATCAGCCCGGTGAAGGTCGATGTAAGTACGGATCTTAGACTATTAGGACAACCAACAAGGCACACAGCCATTCTACCAGCCATTCTGAACAACATTTGTTCTATGACTTTTGAAAATTCGCATAAAACTTTTTCATCTTTCCATACAAAGTCGGTCACGTGACTTGGTCATTTTGTATGGGGAGTCGAAATTTTTTTCGAAGAATTTAGAAAAGTTGTTGAACAAATGCTGTTCAGAATGGTTGATAGAACACATGGTTAAAGGGATGTTAATGTTTACAGATACAGCCTGTATATCTACGAGATTATGACCTCAACTTGCCTGACCTGCAACCTTTGATATAAGAAAAGTTTAAAAAAAAAAGTTGACACATACCTCTTGTTCAAATTCTTCCTGGAGAGCGGCAGGTACGCGTAAGGATCGTGCTTCCCTTTCTTCTTGATATCTCCTTTAGCCTTTTTCGACACGTATTCTGTGCCCACAGCCGATGAAGTTGAAGCTGCCGATCCGAGAGGTCTATTGGAATAAAAACATCGTATTACTCTGTGGTAGACAAGATAATCGTAGCGTATGCACGATACGTTAACGTTACGATTAAAAAGTTTGTTCTAGACCCTCAGAGCTAGTTTTCAAATCGACGCCTCCGGGCAATAAGTCGGTAATCGAAAAATCTTAATTTTACAGGCGAGGCGATTTCCTGTTATTGTCAAATTTCCAACGAGTTGGCTATTTAAACCATTGTTGCAAGGTTTTTTATTTTCCAAATTTAATTGACCATTTACATTAAAACATCTTTTATTAAATACTTAGTAACTAATGGAAGTAAATATTAATGAAAATTCCATGAATTAAATAATACTATTCGTCTTTATAAATTCGTAAATATCAATAAGAAAAATCTGAAAAAAAAATTGGTAAGGTGTATTGTAAGCTGTTCTTGCTGAATTTGACATTACAGCAAAAAGTCTCTTGATGCTGTCGGACACATCTCGATACTGTCGGACACATCTCGATACTGCCGGACACATCTCGATTTTGTCGCACACATCTCGATAATGTCGGACACATTTCAATACTGTCGGACACATCTTGATACTGTAGGACACATCTTGATACTGTCAGACTCATCTTTATACTGTCAGATATTAATTAGTCCCATACCTGTGTATCCCCTTCCCCCCGGCCTTGTACTTGGAGGCGACGGTGAGCGTGGAGGCGCGGCTGCGGCCGGAGCGCCCGCTCTTGACGCTGAGGATGTCGTCGTAGCGGCGCTTCGCCCCCGGCTTTAGCAGCTTGGACGGCTTGCTGCCGCCTTCGTCGTCTGGGGGACATATAATAATAAGATGGGGCATGCATAAACTATACCCAAAACTGTAATTCGAGACCAAAAATCTACTACAATGTTGCTACTGCAATAAAATGATCGAACCATAGTATAACCCTTTTTTCTAAATACACTAGCTGATATGATTTATTTATTGGTAATTTTGATTGTATAATTTAAAGAAATAATTTTATTAACTTATTTTTCACGTAAATACTAGACGCTGTAATAAAAACTTAATCATCCGTAATTTTATTTTTCAAAGATTTTATTGCGCTTGTAACACTTCAGGTGTTAATAACATTTGGTATCTACCCACAACATTTTAACAATGTATGGAAACTTGACAGTTTAGTCTGCATAATAAGAAAAATAATGCCAAAAAGGTTGGCGAAACCTAAAAACGTCACTTGAGAATGACATAAGTGACTTTAACAGATTTGACAGTGACGTATCTGTCGTAGATTTTTTGGTCTCAAATTACAGTTTAGAGTATAGACATTGCTGACTTCCTGGAGGCCAATTCTCGGTTTTCGCTTTCTATGTCGAGTCGACTTCATGGAACGCTCAACCAATAGGAGTACACAGATTACAGTCGACATACCTTAACTGTGTTCTCCAATTGGTCTATGCGTTCGATAAAGTCGACTCGACATAGTAGGCGAAAATCGAGAATTGGCCTCTTGGAGACCAATTCTCGTGCACTCGACATTGAAGTCGAATTTAGAGATTTCATACGTTCGTCCATACAAAATTCTAATTCGATTCAATGTCAATGATATTGAAGTCTAGAAAGAAATGATACAGGGTGTATCTGTGAACATTTACATCCCTTTAACCACGTGTTCTACCAACCATTCTGAACAACATTTGTTCTATGACTTTGGAAAATTCAAATAAAAAATTTTCATCATTCCATACAAAGTCGGTCACGTGACTTGGTCATTTTGTATGGGGAGTCGGAAATTTTTTCGAGGAATTTAGATATGTGGTTCAACAAATAATGTTCAGAATGGTTGGTAGAACACGTGGTTAAAGGGATGTAAATGTTCACAGATACACCCTGTATTTAGCAACCTCAATTGTTGAAGACATATCCGTAGATCAGTACCTCACACGTATGGGTTGGATACAAAAAAAATCAGTTTAAGTATGGAGGACCCCAAAAAATATGTTCTCTATTTACTAACTACTTCACCACTAAGCTTGGGCCACCCGTCATCATCATGACCAATGATCAGTGTTCCACCCTTCATCATATGGGATTGCCCTATAGAACACTCACCAGTATCATCCGTGTCAGTATCCACTTCACCACTAGGCTTGGGCGGCTCGTCATCATCATCATCAGCTCCATCATCGGCGATGATGAGTCTCCCATCCGCTGCAGTTTTGAACCCGCCGTCTTTCTTCTTCTGTTTCACTTCTGCTGCTTTCTTCTTCATCAGTGGATCCGTAGCTATGAAAATAAAAAGGTTAAGCTTGGTCATTTTACAACTATAAAATACTAGCTGGAGGAGGCAAAAGTAGCCTATGTTACTCTCCATCCTTTCAACTATCACCATTTAAATAAATCACGACAATTGGTCACTCCGTTTTGCCGTGAAAGAAAGACAAACATACAGACAGACAGATAGACACACTTTCCCATTTTTAATATTAGTATGGATTAAAACGGGAATTAACGTTAAGTCCCGTTTTAATATTTTATAGTTATAAATGCAACGCGAAAATCTAAAATCATAATTGGTAATTTTCTGTTTTTGATGATGTATCTGTCGCAACCGGATCGTATAATCCGCCCTATTACATGACGGCTAGCTGTTATCACAACAGGGCCGTTTTGATATGCGGCGATGAACGAGTAGTCAACCGCATTATCAATAAGATACTTTTTTAAATTTTTGGTCCGCTGGTTGTGTCCGTTGGTCCTGCCCTGCGTTCAATCTCTCTTTGGTCAAACTGGGGGGGAATTCTCATGCACTCGACATTGAAGTCGAATTTAGAATTTTCATACATATGTCTATACAAATTTCTAATTCGACTGCAATGTTGAGTACATGAGGTTTGCTACCCTGGAGGCCAATCGCCTTACATGTCGAGTAGACTTCATGGAACGCACAACCAATAGGAGAACACAGATTACAGTCGACATTCCTTATCTTGTTCTCCTATTGGTCTATGCGTTCCATGAAGTCAACTCGACAAAGAAGGCGAAAACAGAGAATTGGTCTCCTGGTGTCCCATCGAATTAAGAGGGTAAGGGAATAGAGAGTGCACCTGTGTCTGCATAAACACTTGAACACTTTTTGTCGACCCTCCTCGCGAGAGCTCATCCTTTTATCCCGCTGTGAGCGAGAAGAAACTTGCGCCGACACAATACCTACGAGTATCGACAAATTATCTCGTGGCGCGCATGTTAGCCCGGCTGGGTGACTACGGTCCGGACGGACGGACTAATAGAATTAATTTTCTGATAGAATAGGGTATTTGACTAATCTCGATATAGTAAAAAATATTGATACTTTACCAAAATATTGGTAAATAAGAATTAAATTAGCCTAAATGTTCAGTTAAAAATATAACGTCTAGCTGGTTCTGTGAGCATTTTTTTTTATGTGATAGGTAGCAGGCGAGCAGGCGGATCACCTGATGGTAAACAATTGCCGCCACCCATGGACACTTGTAACACCAGTGGAAATACAAGTGCGCTGCCAACCTTTTGTCCCCTTCCCCCCCGAGTGGGCCTCCGGTACCCTCACTCACTCGGCGAAACACAGCACAGGGGCTGCTTCACGGCTGCGGGGGCTGTTTTATGGGCAAGTCCATTTTTAAAGTTAATAATATTATAAAAATAATTATATCATTGAACTACCCATACATTATACACAAATTTTTATTATAAAACCATGTATGTACATAAACGAAACATTTGATATAGCTACCAAACAAAATTTACTAGACGCGCATACAAGAAACCAGCGTGTGACGTCACACGCTAGTAGCCATTTGTATAGAGCGTTTTTGGGCCTGCGTAAAATATGTGCTCTTAAAGTTGTCATATCTCAGGTAATTCAAATCAGAATCAAATAATTCTTTCAACAATGTTTATTAAATAGAGGGGTCTTTTGATTAAACACATAAAAAAAATTGTCAAATACCCTATTAATTGCTAGATAAATAGTATAGATATAGATTTTACCTGTAATCTTCCTAGAAGCAGACACATCAGCCAGATCCACGATGTTCTCCGGGTCGTCCTGGATCCAGGCCTGGTTCCTGCCCTTGCGGGGCTTCTGCCGCGGCCGCGGCTCCTCGTCCAGGTGCTCCATCTCCGAGTCCGAGTCCTGGAGGATCTCCTCGAGGGTTCGGGAGGTGCCTCTGATGGCTGTTTCTGTGTCGGACTCGTTGTCTGCTTGCTCCCTGTTGGATAGATAGAAGATAGATAGATACTCTTTATTTATTGTTTATACTCAATGCTTCATTTGAGTTACACGGTGTGGTACAGTCGACGGGTCACCTGTTGGCAAGTAATCACGGTCGCCCATGAACATTTAAAAATCAGAGAGCTCGCTTATGAGTTGCAGCTTTTTAGAAAGGACGCTCTTCTTTTGAAGATTTTCGAACGAGATAATTATCCATTTGACGAATGAAACAACCAATGCTATAGAAGTTGGACTTCACTCCAGTACGCTATCTAGCGGATATTTCCCAGACGAAAGCCCCCACAGACCGATTTGTTCAAACCGATAAATTTTGACCCGTCCTGGGACTCCAACCCGGAACCTCAAGCGCTAACGCTGCCACCTATACTCTGATTTTTAATTATGTAGAGTAAACTGACAGATACAAATGTCAAGTTTTCATACATTTTGACATTTTGCATCTGTAAAATTGAGTGATAATGTATGGGGCTATCGCCCGTGAAAAACCCGTAATGTGTCATCATTGCGGGTTTTTCACGGGCGATAGCCTGTTTGCTGTTGAAAGCCTATAAAACTTAAATGACCAATTACACTCACTTCGCATTCTCCTTCAACCTCTTCTTCCTATTATCCATCTTCCTCAAATTCCTCAATCTCTTCAAGAACACATCATCCGTGGGTGGTATTAACTTCTCTATGGTGTCCGCTCCGTACTTCCGCATCATGCGGGAGAGGAAGTAGCCGATCTCGAGGCGGGAGTGCCGCTTGCAGTCGTCGGAGAGGGCGGAGAGGGATGTGACGATGAGAGGGAGGCTGCCGGCCAGCACTGGGGTTGGTACCACCTTGGTGTATACCTGATGGGTTGAATAGCTTTAGATGTAAGGTTGTTAGTTAACTTCGTAAGGCCCAGACAGCAGA
Source organism: Cnaphalocrocis medinalis (assembly GCA_014851415.1). Taxonomy (NCBI): domain Eukaryota; kingdom Metazoa; phylum Arthropoda; class Insecta; order Lepidoptera; family Crambidae; genus Cnaphalocrocis; species Cnaphalocrocis medinalis. The sequence goes on from CM026295.1 coordinate 10,964,264, forward strand.
CACAATAGGAAATCAATGGAGGCTACCGCGCATGGAAAATCCTTTAGATGGCGTACGTGTAGACCTAGGTAGGTAGGACCTTGTAACTCCACTGGTGTTGCAAGTGTCCATGGGCGGCGGCAATTGCTTACCATCAGGTGATCCGCCTGCTCGCCTGCTACCTATCACATAAAAAAAAAGGTCCAACTACACGGTGATTGGCTATTTTTGATGTGAGATGTCAAAATGTCACTAAATGACCAATGATGTTGAAATTGGACCTCAGTCTACACGTAAGCCATTTAACGGATTTTCCACACGCGGTAGCCTCCATTGTTTTATGCCTTTTAAAAGGCTTTTGGGTCTTACGACGTTAAAGGGTTAGTAAAAAAAAATGGTCAAGCGTGAGTCGGACTCGTGCAAATACTAAATACATATTACAGAATCTTTTATTCGCCATTAAATAGGGTTTTACAATATATTAATGTAAGTATGCGTTTCATATTATTAACAATGAAACGCATTTTGAAGTGAGACAGTTTTACTCGAAATAATTTTAATGTTATGTTCATGGGCGGCGGTGATTACTTACCAGCAGGTAACCCGATAGCTCGTTCGCCGCCTCTAGAATAAAAAAACGTATTCCGATCCCTGCTGATGAACTTAGAACTAATCACCACCACCTACCTTGAGAAAGCTCATCGAAGACCCAACAATCTCCCTGCTATTAGTCTTCATCTGTTCCGTGACCTTCTCCAGCAGTCCCTGCAGGGTGTCTAAAGACATGTCGTTCCAGAAGTTGTAGAGGGAGGCCGCGAGCGCCAGGAGGGTCGCGCTCACCACCCGCGGGAGGGGGGCGGAGAGGCCGATGACACCATGTCTATGTAGGCTTGCATGCCTGGGGGAAAATAATGAGGATAAAATTTAATAGATGGCGTGAGGTAGACCTATTCTTGTGTATTCGTTGGAATCGAAATTAAACTTAGTATAGACAATGTTCTGTACTACCATTTTAACCATGTCACCCTAACTAAGACTGATGAAATTAGTTTTAAGTCAAGATTTTTACTACTACAGAATACATCTGATTGCACACTTAAACAGCGAAATGTAATCGGGTATCTATAGAAATTTTACAATAAACATTGTCACATTTGTAATGTACCAAAATTCCGTGTCAGATATAGACCACGTGGTGAGGTTCAAATGTAATACTTAAATGCAAAATAAAACAGACGATCTGACACACACACAAGTGTATGAGAGATGAATGTCAGGGAACTATAGGTGACCAAGATTTTACGCTGAGAAAGGGTCACTACCAAATGCGCCTACCTATCGGGTATAGTAATGGATCAATCACACGATATCTCCGTTTTTTAACATGGACATTGGCAAAACTAAGGGATAGACACATCAGGTTACCACAAAATGTCAATTTTCTCAATTGTATTCAGTTGAATATGTTTGACAATAAGATGACGATCCATTGCAGAAAGACAGTTTTGTATACTTTATGGCTGTACCAGGGATGTTACGAATATTCGCATTCGCATTCGCTTATGCGAATGTGTCGCATCGTTTTTAACATTCGCTTTGACATTCGCATTCGCTTAAATCAATACGAATGTTATGCGAATGCGAATGTGTGCAGGTCATGCGTGCGTGAACTCGTGACTCTTAATCTTGCTAGACTGACATCGGCTGCATGCAGCTGTTTGTTCAGCTGCAGCTGATGTTTTTTGTCTTTTAAGTAATAAAAATGATTGATTTATAATGTTGTTTTTTTACATTTGATGTGACTGATGTCTTAAGTACATGTAAGGTCTCGCCATACGATTATCAGTTCGGAATTGAAACATGATGACATAGCATTTCAGAATGGGTAATAGTGAACGGCGTTTGACATTTGTAACCATCCTAGGCTCTAGTTACTCCACTAATCCATACTTAAAAATTGTCATTGTATCCACAAACTAACCTCCGTCCTGGTTTTTGAGTTTGTTCCCCACGTCTCCCAGCACCGCGAACGCGCATGCGCGACACTTGGAGTTGATATCGCGGGTACAGATCACGCACTCCGCTATAGCGGACCGGACCAGCTTGTTGTCCGCCGTCAGATCCGGGGTCAGGCAGATTAGATGCTCTATGCACCTGGGAATAAGGGTCAGATTTCAACAGTGTCTATTGATTATCACGATTCTTGAGTTCTTTATTTGTAGCATAGCGACACTTATAGTTGTTGTCGCGCAAACAGTACATGCACTCAGCTATAGCGGACCGGACTATAGTCGGGCCGTTATATCACAAAATAAATATTGACACAGAAGGTTGACTGCCCACTAAGAGCTAAAAATATGTCATGTACTCACGCATGCGCACTAACGGCCTTTTCGACCACATTAATCCTAACTTATGACATAAGATTGTCGAGCTGTCGAGGTCTGTGGTAGAGGCCAGGTACATGTACTCATGCCGGGCAACAACCCTAGCATATGTCAACGAACAATTCTAAATTCAAAATCAAGGCTAAGTCAGACTTCAGTGTGGTTATATGCCCGATTTGACACTTGTCAGACTAACAGCACTGGACAACGGTAAAATTGCCGAAGTAACAGTTATTTCTACTTCATAACTAAGTAAAGAGTAATTAAAACAAAAAAATGATAACATACTATCAGAACTGAAATAGCCATCCGTGAATTTTAACATTTGTAGTGAACTAATAGATGCAACTTTGTATTCAAAAAATATTCCTTATGATGAAGCCTTCCGATCGGTGTGATAAAGCTACCGAGTAATTATATTTTTCACGTGTAGCGGGTTCGGTTTATGGTTCAACCGAGTAATTATTTCAAAATCTATGAATGCAGTTTAAATTGTTTTTGAAATTAAAATAATGTCTTTTTCAGTAAAATGCTCCATCTACAATATTTAAGGTACTTTCCCTACATGCATGGCCGTAAGACGCCCTGTACATTTACCTCAGTCTGGCTGCTTTGCTGCTGTCGGCGACCTTATTCAGTGACGTCATCAGCAGCTTCTTGATCTTCTTGTAGTATTTCTTCACGAACTGCTGGCAGTTCTCGCTGGTACTCTTGAGGATTTCCTCTAGTATCCTGTAGGCTTTCTTGTGTTCCATTTCTAGGAGTCTCGCTTTATCTTTATACCTAAAAGAAATTAATTGATATTATGTCTTTAACCCCTTTAATAGTCAGCAGGTATAAATACAATTCATTGATTTTAGACCTTATCTCTAACACATAAGGCTCAAAATATGGTGTCTAACATATCGACAGCATTATACAAATACTTGATACTAAAGTGCAACTATGGTAAGTTGACACCATAATGCATGATTTCAAGTTTTTTTTTTATTTTCTTTGTATAAGTTTTTGTATCTGTTATTAATATTTAAGTTTTTTTTATTTAAGTTTTTGTACTTCAACTTCTGTGTTTTTTTATTTTGTCTATGGTAAAATGTGGTGAGGTCAAAAATGCTATATGCAATGCTTATCCACTTGTGACCACAGCCGTACTCCGAAGGCCCGTTTAGTCGCCTAAGGGAACACCTTGGCAGTATTTTTATCGCCCCTGGCCACAGGGACACCCTCATTTGGACTCACCTAAGCTCAGTCTTCTTCGGGCCCTCCTCTGTCCCCTCCATAGCCTCACTCTTCTGCTTCTCCTTCTTCGCCTTTTTAAACTTCTTCGGATCCTCCAACACCGTCTCACACAGCGGGAAAACCCACTTATCAAAAAGACTTCCTATCTGATCCACGCTCTGGTATAATACTAAGAGACGGATGACGTCAAGGATGGATTCTCGTTGGAAGTGGTTGTCTGTGGACGCTTCGAGCTGCTCCATGGCGTTGCGGTATAGTTCCTCTCGGAGTGACTGGTCCGTGATTGTGAGGTACATCTGTGGGTGAAATATACTTTTAGACGCTTTATTGAATGTTTAAACATACTTTTGGATGCTAAAACAGATATGAAACAAATACTTTTAGGCGCTGATAGAGTCGTGAAATTTAGAGTATAGAAGCATATTTTTAAACAAAATAATATAGTGTCGACACCTACTTTTAGACGCTACACGAGTATAAAAATATACTTTTAGAAGCTTTAAAGCAGCGGTCGTCACACTTTACTCTTCAAGGGCCACATATCAATATGAACATCAGGGTCCGGGCCGCAGTATATGCGTTTCAAGAGCTTTTGCATAAGTACCTACTTACTTATACATATAGTAGTCCACACTATTCATATAAATGCGAAAATGTATGTCTATTACTTCTCTACTCAAAAACAACTAAACTGATTTCTGATAAGTACGAAAATGTAGTTGACTAGTAAATAAATCTACAATATCGCGGGCCGCACAAATAACGTCTGCGGGCCGCATGCGGCCCGCGGGCCGCAGTTTGACGACCGCGGCTTTAAAGTGTATCTAAAATACATAACACAGAGTGTAAAACATACTTTTACACACTACTTTGGTGTCCAAAATTAATCATATACACAAAACACACATTCTTATAAATATCTTACACACATTCTTAAACAATATAATATACATGTTGTCCAAACAATTTTTTATATCCTGTGTACGTGGATGATCGTTAAGATCGGATATTATTATCTTGTCCCTAGGGAATACCACCGGCCCAGTGTAGGGCCCAATGGGCCGCAACGCCACCTTATGCATACCCTCCTGCTGGGGAGTTAGGTGTAGGCTAGGCTTTCCTCTGGCGGCGGCTTCGTTTAACGAAAAACCGGCCAGAAGCATACCGACTAAACACCAGCGGTTTTCCCTCATCACCCTTTAGTAGGGAGGCGTCGTTGGCTCATAGGACGAACCCATAAACTATTAATGGCGCCACAACCCTCCCTGGGCGGTGCGCATCTGTACGGCGGGCTAGGCGGTTTCTACCCTGTATAGGCCGGGAGAGAATAGGGTATTTGACTAATCTCGATATAGTAAAAAATATTGATACTTTACCAAAATATTGGCAAATAAGAACCAATAGCCTAAATTTTCAGTTAAAAATATAAACTCTAGCTGGTTTTGTGAGCATTCAAAGTTTTCATGGGCAAGTCCATTTTTTAAATTTATAATATTATAAAAATAATTATATCATTGAACTACCCCTACATTATAAACAAACTTTTATTATAAAACCATGTACAGTGGCCAGCACATCAAGTTACTACAATCTGTCAAATTTCCTCAGTTGATATTGAACCAAACACGTTTGACATAAAAGTGAGGTTCGATTGAAGATATTTGACAGATTGTAGTAACTTGATGTGCTGGCTGGCCATAAATGAAACATTTGATATAGCTACCAAACAAAATTTACTAGACGCGCATACAATACTTGCGGGTGACGTCACACGCTAGTAGCCATTTGTATAGAGCGTTTTTGGGCCTGCGTAAAATATGTGCTCTTAAAGTTGTGATATCTCAGGTAATTCAAATCAGAATCAAATAATTCTTTCAACAATGTTTCTTAAATAGAGGGGTTTTTCGATTAAACACATAAAAAAATTAGTCAAATACCCTATTGATCACTTACGTCAATAGTCTCCAAAGCTGCCAACCTCTGCCCCACCCCAGCTCCAGTAGCCGGCGACATGTATATGTTGAGCAGTATGGGCAGGTAGTTCTTGGCGAAGCGGCCGAGCTCCTTGCTCTCATCTTCATGATCTCGCGCGCATGTGATGAGCTTGCGCAGCGCTTGCATGACGGAGAGACGGAACTCTGGGTTGTCTTTAAGTACGTTACCTGGAGGGATAGAAAGGGAATATATAAAGTGTAAACTAACTACCCTACTACCACAAAATAATTACACACAGAAAGTAGACTGCCCACTAAGAGCTAAAAACGTGTCATTTACTCACGCATGCGCACTAACGGGGAAATACGCCTTTTCGACCACATTAATCTTAGCCTATGACATAAGATTGTCGAACTATCGAGGTCTGTGATAGAGGCCGCGCGCTTATGTACTCATGCCGGGCAACAACCCTAGCATATGTCAACGAACTCTTCTAAATTTAAAATCAGGCTGAGTCTACATTCTGTGTGTAATTATTTTGTGCAACTACTGTGTAACTGTCTCCTGTAAACTGGTATTGGTATTTGGCTAATACAGACAGCCACACATTAGGTTACCACAACCTGTCCAATTTCCTCAATGGGGACTACCGCGTGTGGAAAATCCGTTAGATGGCGTACGTGAGGTCAAACCTTGGTGAGTGGTTATGTTGATGTAAGATGTCAAAATGTCACTAAACGACCAATGACGTTGAAGTTGGACCTCAGTCTACACGTACGCCATCTAACGGATTTTCCACATGCGGTAGCCCCCATTGATAACCAACCTAATGTGTTTGACAGTAAGATGTGAGTCGGCTGGAGAGAAATGTTGAACAGTTTTGTATACTTTGACGTGTGGCTGTACGTACTTCACGTTCTTGCTTTAGCTAAAATATTGTTAGGCAAGAGGGCTCAGCTCTGTACTCATGGACTTCTTGTTTTGAGCGCGTAATGCACGAGCTCAAAATAAGAAGTCCACCATTGTTAATTTTGTAAGAATTTGTTAATGAATAAATCATCATCATCATGTCAGCCCACATCCATCCACTGCTGAGTATAGGCCTCTTCTTTATTACGCCACTCCCTACGGTCACCAGCCAGCCTCATCCATTGTTTCCCCACTACCCTCATAATATCGTCGAATTAAAGGATAGGTGGTCTACCCAAAAGACGTCGCCCAGAATGCCAGGTGCCAGGATGAATAAAACATTTATTTATCATTTAATACATACTATTTGTAAAGAGATAAATTCTACAAGCCACAACGAGGCTTATACAGGGTGTATCTGTGAACATTTACATCCCTTTAACCACGTGTTCTACCAACCATCCAGAACAACATTTGTTTTATGACTTTTAAAAAATTCCCAAAAAAAAAAAACATCTTTCCATACAAAGTCGGTCACGTGACTTGGTCATTTTGTATGGGGAGTCGCACATTTTTTCGACGAGTTTAGAAAAGTTATTGAACAAATGTTGTTCAGAATGGTTGATAGAAGACGTGGTTAAGGGGATGTAAATGTTCACAGATACACCCTGTATAGGCAATACATTACTTTCAACTCACCCAATACTCGAGCCATCGCCTTAAAATTGTCCTTAATATCCTTAGGATTATTGCAGAAGCTGGGCAGTAAAGCCCAGAACTGGTTGCACAGCAGCTCGTACGTGTGCGAGCCGGGCGTGTCCTTGTCCTGGGCGAGCTCCCTGGCCCTCTTCCGGCAGAACGTGGCCATCTCGAGGATGTCCGTTGCGAAGTACTTTAAGTTGGAGTTGACTATCTTTTCCTGTAAATAAATGCTATTGTTATTTGACTGATGGTACCCACCTTAACAAACATTCGTGTGATGAACACTTCTGTTTGTTGATTTGGTGTAATGTTTATTGGAAGTATCCTAACTAATATTATAAATGAGAAAGTAACTCTGTCTGTCTGTTACTCCTTCACGCCAAAACTATTGAACGGATTTGAATGCAATTGGTCTAGACCCTGAGAAAGAAAATGGGCTACTTTTTATTGCGAAAAGGGGGTTGTAAGGGGTGAAAAGGGGGGTGAAAATTATTAAATAATTAAAAATGCTACCCAAAGATACTATTCCACGCGGACGAAGTTGCGGGTAACAGCTAGTACTGTATATTACCATGTTGTCAAATAGCCTCACCTTCAACACGGGCAGCAGCCAGCTCCTCTCCAAGTTGATGCTCTCCGGCCCGTCCCTCAGCAGGACGGTCCGCAGCACGAACTCCGTTCTTAGGACTTGCTTGTCATTGGAAGTTGTGGCTCTCGCAGCGGTCTTATAACAACCTATGTAGTCAAATAGCTCACCTTCAACACGGGCAGCAGCCAGCTCCTCTCCAAGTTGATGCTCTCCGGTCCATCCCTCAGAGGGATAGTCCTCAGTACGAACTCCGTCCTTAGGACTTGCTTGTCATTGGAAGTTGTGACTCTCGCGCCGTTCTTATAACAGTCTATGCAGTCAAATAGCCTCACCTTCAACACGGGCAGCAGCCAGCTCCTCTCCAAGTTGATGCTCTCGGGCCCGTCCCTCAGAGGGATGGTCCTCAGTACGAACTCGGGTCCGAGCGCGCGCACGGCGGCGCCGGCGGCGTGCTCCACCTCCTTGTGGTTGTGGAAGTTGTGGCTCTCGCGGCGGTCGTTCAGCTTCTTCAGGAGCGGGGAGAGCGCGTTTGCCACCTTTTCGTCGCCGATCTAGGTAATTTTCGTGTGTTAGAAGTTATCTCCGAATATCTTTAGTAAATACTAGTGGCCCGCCCTCACTTCGCTTTGGGATCAGAATTCCGAATGAACCAATAGATGGCGCTGTGTATAATTACATCGCGCAAGCGTTTCGTGTTTTCGGTTTACCTATAAGCCTTGTCGTTGTCTATTGAAGTTATCTCTTTATAAATAGTATAAATAGAAGATAGAAGATACAGATTATAGTGCACTACACTTTTACTGCCTATAAAGTTACTACTTTACCTTGCAGTGGGACAGGCTGATACAAAATATCAGCCTATATACTGTCTCACTGCAGGCCAAAGGCCTCCATCTTAGAAATCAAGTCATCGCCGCTACTATGATGGGATTAGGCTTAATCACTACGCGTGACTAATGCTGATTGGTGATTAGATTACAAACTCGAGCAATGTTCGGAAAATTCCAAACATACTTTTGCTTGACTCGGTAATCGAACCCGGGGCCCCAAAATCATGACCCGGTACTTAAAACGCTTGACCAACGGTGCGTATATAGTGCGTATGTAGAAAATAAGCGATAGTTCATTCCAGTCCTTTGCTCGTTTTCGCTTCTAGAAAAAAAAAAACCAGAAACAATATTTTTCTTACCTCAAAGCAAACTGCGATGGTCATTATAACATGTCTGATGGCCTGGTTGAAGGGGTTGTCGAGCCCGGTGCCCACCGTCTTGAAAACGGACTCAATGTGCGCCTTGTGGCGGGGGAATGTCTCCGAGTCTATGGCTGGCTTCACACAGTCCATAAGGACGGCCTGAAAAAAAATTATTACAAATTACACATTGGAAAGATAAAGATTTACCTTTTTTTATACTAGAGGCAGCAAACGAGCAAGCGGGTCACCTGCTGGTAAGTAATCACCGCCGCCCATGAACATCTGCGAGATCAGAGAGGTCGCTGATGCGTTGCCGGCCTTTTAAGAAGGAGTACGCTCGTTTCTTGAAGGTCCCTAAGTCTTAGCCGTCAGGAAATACTGCCGCAAATTTACCTTTGTCTTATTGTTAAAATATACCTAACGTCTTTTGTATATTCGTAATTTTTTTTTATTGTATTTTTTATTTGTATTTTTCATATGTATTTTTTTTTATTGTATTTATTTTTTATTGTAATTTTTTTTTTAGTGGTAGACGAGCAACGGATCACCCGATGGTACGCGATCACCGCCGCCCATGGACATCTGCAACACTAATGATGTCACAAGTGAGCTGCTTACTTAAACACAGATTTTTAATCATGTGGAGTAAACTGACAGATGTCAATGTGTCATCCCCATTCATTATCACTCAATTTGACAGATGCAAAATGTTATAATATACAGAAACTTGACATTTGCATCTGTCAGTTTACTCCACATGATTAAAAATCAGAGTATAAACCTGGCTACCATTGTCATTTTATTTAGTAACTGCGTCAAGTTATCTAAAAGTGGAGGTAGAATGTTTGTCTCGTTTTGCTTTCCAATACTCAATAAAAGGCAACAATTTTGGACATTCATCTGAAGCTTTGCCTCTATATACTCTGTGCTAGTGGCCCACCCTCTCTTCGTTTCGGGCCATTAGTTCCACTCTATACTAAGAGATGGCGTTGGATGGCTAATATATCGCACTAGCGTTACGCATTTTCTCTAAAATAGTAATGACTAGTGGCCCGCCCTCACTTCGCTTTGGGATCAGAATTCCGAAATGAACCAATAGATGGCGCTGTGTATAATTACATCGCGCAAGCGTTTCGTGTTTTCGGTTTACCTATAAGCCTTGTCGTTGTCTATTGAAGTTATCTCTTTATAAATAGTATAGAAGATATAGATAGAAAGATAGATAGATATAGATAGATAGTTAGATCATGTCTTACTTTCAAAGCGTTAGTGGATGCAGAGTTGATGTCAGCCACGTCGGAGAGCCACAGCTCCGACACGCAGATGTTCACGAACGGCGGCAGGTTCGGGATGCAGAGATTCAGATCCAGACTGCAACCAAAACATACAGTTAACGTCTTAGTTCGTCGTTCGTTCGTTCGGCGTGCGGTCTTAATGAGTCGGGAATAAAGATTAGATCGTGAATTCTATCAGTTGTTTATAGTCAACAGCAATTGCTTAACTGAGGGCCTATAGCGAAATATAATTCACGATCGAATCTTTATTCCCGATTCCTTCACATGCGCTGTGAATAGCTTTTGCATGTGCGGCCACATTGTAAGTCATCCAGTATTTTTTATAACAAAAATATCTGCCCAGATTTTACCACCCTAGACATAAATAAACTTATGAACGCACGTTATGAACATTTGTTACAAACGTGCCAAGTCTGCAGTCAACTAGCAATAACAATGATATAATCTACTTTGCTAGGCATCAAATAAGCTTGGTGAAGATCTGGATAAATTGGCTTGGCCAGTATTGTTTGTAGGAGGTCTAGTCACCTTGTCAGTTGTACAGCCAAGCCAGCGGTCATGTCGCTATTATCTATTATCAATATAACTTACTTGGCCAAACATCCATAACCTGCTGTAAAACTGCACACCAAGCCAAGACTTGGCCAGTATCGTTGGCTAGGGGTCTTGCCGCCATCAACGCTCTTGTCAGTTGTACAGCCAAGCCAGCGGGCATGTCGCTATTGTTCTATTATCAATGTGACTTACTTGGCCAGACATCTGTATCCTTGCTGTAAAACTGCACACCAAGCCAAGACTTGGCCAGTATCGTTGGCTGGGGTTTTTGCCGCCATCAACGCTGTTGTCAGTTGTACAGCCAAGCCAGCGGTCATGTCGCTATTGTTCTATTAGTAACTTACTTGGCCAGACATCCGTATCCTTGCTGTATCACCGCACACCAAGCCAAGACTTAGCCAGTATCGTTGGCTAGGGGGTCTTGCCGCCATCAACGCTCTTGTCAGTTGTACAGCCAAGCCAGCGGTCATGTCGCTATTGTTCTATTATCAATGTGACTTACTTGGCTAGACATCCGTATCCCTGCTGTAACACTGCACACCAAGCCAAGACTTGGCCAGTATCGTTGGCTGGGGGTCTTGCCGCCATCAACGCTCTTGTCAGTTGTACAGCCAAGCCAGCGGTCATGTTGCTGACGTCTTTGGGGGCGGAGAACAAGGCGTGCAGTGTGTGAAGGCAGCATGTCTTGATGTAAACGTTATTGTGTGTCATGAGGGAGAGGATGGCTTCGCAAATTGACTGTAAAAAAATGATCCATACTAATATTATAAATGCGAAAGTAACTCTGTCTGTCTGTCTGTCTGTTACTCTTTCACGCCAAAACTACTCAACGGATTTAAATGAAATTTGGTATACAGATAATCTAGACCCTGAGAAAGAACATAGGCTACTTTTTATTGCGAAAAGGGGGTTGTAAGGGGTTGAAAGGGGGGTAAAAAGTAACTTTTCCACGCGGACGAAGTCGCGGGCGGCCGCTAGTAATATTATAATTGTTGTTATAATTGTTTTGACGACCCATTTGGCGTAGTGGTTTGAGCGCCGGTTGAGACGCAAGGGTCGCGGGTTCGATTTCCGCATCAAGACAAATGTTTGTTGATGAAACAGATATTTGTCTTGGGTCTGGGTTTGTAGTTCCTTCGTTGTTTCTGGTTTCCATAGTACAAAGGAAAACCTTAGTTTGGGACCAGGACAATGTATGTGATGTTGTCTCAATATTTTATTTATTTATAACAATGAATCAATATCAATAATCAATATACATTATACATTAATTAAAATGTCTCTACATTGAATATATTTCGTTTCAGGACTGTAATTCATAAATGAACCAATAGATGGCGCTGGATTACGATTACATCGCGCATAGCGTTTCGTGTCTTCGGTTTAGCTATAAGCCTTGTCGTTGTCTATAGAAGTTAGCTCTTGATAAATAATATAGATATAGATAGAAGATAGAAAATAGATAGAAGATAAAATATAGGAGATATAGATAACTTGGGGCGCTTAAAAACTTGTAGCAAAACATGAATCAATGATTTTTAATTATAATTGCCTGTCTGTTTGTTTGTGCCATTCTTTGAAAACTACTGAATGGATTTAAATAGAACTTGGCCCTGCATTCAGTGGGACAATACAGACAGCCACACATCAGGGTACCACAATCTGTCAAACTTCCTCAATTGATATTCAACCTAATGTGTTTGACAATAAGTACTTTGATGTGTGGCTGTATACGTACAGTCGAGTTCAAAAATATGTATACACTTTAGGACCTTGTCACAGTACATATGTATAAGAGAACGACTTCCACTTTCTTACAAATATGTATTGTGACAAGGTTCTAAAGTGTATACATATTTTTGAACTCGACTGTACATGTTTCCAAATAGTTTTTCAAAGGCTGATACTATACTTTATACTATTAGTAGAACTATCTTACTTTGATAAAGTCCTTGCTGAACACCGGCAGCACGTCCCTGAGCAGGGTGAGCGTGTGCAGCACGCCGCGGTGCCCGGACAGCAGCGCTTCGGCCTTGATCTGCGAGAGGCAGTACTCCGCCACGCGGTTCGATGCTGGGTGGAGTTTAGGCGCCTGGAATCATAAACTATTATATTTAAAGCTATGATTATATTATATTGACAATGAACAGCAATAGTATACAATCATATAATCAATAACAACCCGATAATTCCTAATATTGTTTTCACATTGATAAAGTTATTAATATGTAAATGTAAAGATTTCATATCCCATAATGATTTAATTCAGTTAATACAATTTGCCATATGTAATGTACCACTAACGATTATTAACCTGACGAAACTATTGTAAATCTTGCTACACCCTAACAGGGTACATGTTCCTACTTACCTTATAAATACAACATTTTCAAACTTTATAATAGTGAATAGTGGCACAAAATAATTAATACACAGAAAGTAGGCTGCCCACTAAGAGCTAAAAACGTGTCATGTACTCACGCATGCGCACTAACGGGGAAATAGACCTTTTCGACCACATTAATCCTAGCCTATGACATAAGATTGTCAAACTGTCGAAGTCTGTGGTAGAGGCCGCGCGCTTATGTACTCATGCCGGGCAACAACCCTAGCATATGTCAATGAACTCTTCCAAGTTCAAAATCAGGCTGAGTCTACCTTCTGTGTGTGATTATTTTGTGATAGTGGTCCGCCCTAACTTCGGTTCGAGGCATTAGTTCCAGTGCCTACCAATAGATGGCGCTGTGTGTCGATTGCAACGCGCTAGTGTTTTGCCTTTTCGATTAATGTATAGGGTCTGTCGATGAATATAAAATGTACGTCTTTATAAATAGTATGGATATGGAATTATGGATATTCGAGGACCGCTTTTGGGTGGAGTTAGGCTGGCTTCTATATGCAGCCTATGCATCACGTACAATGGACCGAAATAGAGTCTTAAGAGCTGAAAATGGAGTCCAAGAAATTGCAATTCCAAAGATTTAGTAGTAACTAGCGGCAGCCCGCGACTTCGTCCGCGTGGAAAAGTAACTTTTTACCCCCCTTTTAACCCCTTATAACCCCCTTTTAGCAATAAAAAGTAGCCTATGTTCTTTCTCAGGGTGTAGATCATCTGTATACCAAATTTTATTTAAATCCGTTCAGTAGTTTTGGCGTGAAAGTGTAACAGACAGACAGACAGAGTTACTTTCGCATTTATAATATTAGTATGGATTCAAAATGACAGATTTTGTACTGAAATTTCCACTGGAAACAAAAAAAATGTCGGTTCTAAACAATAAATGCGTATTTTATTCAGCAGATTTTGTCATATGGAGGTCATACCTTAGACTTTTGATCTTCGGACGGTATCATAAAGCAGCTGCCGCGAAGCACAGACGTTATGGCGTGCTGAGCCGCTTTTCGGACCTAAAATATAAATAGTGAAGTAACACATGTCGAAAGTTTAAATAATTACAAACTAATAAATAAAAACCAAAGGAGCCTACAACCAAACTGTCATAGCAAACTAGAATGCGCATTCCAACTAGATAGCGCGTGTAAAGGGATGGGATGAAAAATTCAGTCGTGAATTCTGTTGGCCCTTTGGTTCCTCATTTTAAAGATTACCAAGTTCAGATTGTAGTTGCTTCATTGTTTTTACTCGATGTTCCAGTCTAGGATCATGGTCCAAGTGTACACTAGCCTCGAAAGTGACTGCTTTGGATGCAAGTGAAACTGACACGCTTACTCCACTAGCTCAGCAACCCAAAACGAGTCTTGGCCTCCGAAACAAGAGAACGTCAGTCACTTCGGTCGATCCTGCACTACTTCTCGCCAGTCACTGGCCTGAAGTTTTCGCAGATCATTTTCGACGACGTCTTTCCAGCGATACCTAGGCCAGCTTACCCGGCGTAGGCTCTGGTATGCTTTCTTCACAACTAAATTGACAAATGCTTGTGTATTTATTTCATACTAACCTTTGGCTTTGAGTGCAATGCAAATGCTAACACTGAATCAAAAACCCTCATAGTCGACGAGTCACCCCATAACGCATACTCTTGCGCTTTCAATAGCACTGATAAACAACCAATAGCACTTCTTAATAATGTTCCATTCTCAGATTGTGAATTTTTCTCCAGGATTTCAGTGAAGATTTTGGCCGAGTCAGAGAACTGTTTACGGAGGACTCCCTGAGGGACAGACTTGATGCCCATTGAGAGAAGGGACAGTGTTGCCACAAGACTCTCTTCACCTTCTGAAGCTTTCAGTGTTTCCATCTGCAAGAAATTTATGCAAATGATGATAGGTAAACGAAAATAAATACTACCCGTGCGGATAAATGCTGGGATTAGAAATGGTACATACATAGCCAATAGTAATGAGGAATAACATACCTTTCTAACAAAATATGACAAGACTAACGAAAGGTTCAAAACCACGGAAAAACTAGCTCACATTATTATATTTTATTAAAACGCAGCTTTTTTTTGTCAGTCTGTACCCACGTGTGCGAGTATAGACGCAAATAGTGTGCGAGCGAGAGGTGAATAGTTGCGCCGCCATTACTAATCCCAGCGTTTATCCGCACGGGTAGTATTACCAGATTTACCAGTAATAATTAATAATACCAGTATTGTTGAAAATCTGTTAGTAACAGAAAATAACAGTTGCGTAATTAATTAAAAATGGCATACTAGTGCTGCAAAGTATTCAGTGGTTGA
Source organism: Cnaphalocrocis medinalis (assembly GCA_014851415.1). Classification (NCBI taxonomy): domain Eukaryota; kingdom Metazoa; phylum Arthropoda; class Insecta; order Lepidoptera; family Crambidae; genus Cnaphalocrocis; species Cnaphalocrocis medinalis. The sequence continues at coordinate 10,979,749 of CM026295.1, forward strand.
TTCTTTTCCACCCTGTTCCTTGATGACCTCGGTGACTGCAGCCAGGACTGCCAGCATCTCCTTATGTGCTGCATTGTTTGAGTCAAATTTATTCAACAACCTGTATAAGTACAATGGGAAATTAGTGCTTGGATTTTGTAGTTCAACCACATTACATTAGTAAGGGTATGCTTGCGAGACTTAAAAATTTTGGTAGTAATCTATATGTGTAAAAAAAAAGAAAACAAGTACCTACTTAAGTTTATAAGACTATGTAATCAGTAGGAATAATTTTCTATCAAAATTCATTTTAAAAAAGTCATTTTCATATTATGATTTCGTCCAATTTCACACCGAAATACGATTATTGGTATGTCATGTTACACAGGTATACTTAGGAAGAATATATTTTTTATGTGAATTATTGTAAGCCCATATTGCTATATAATAAAAATTTTATATTTGTACTAAAAGAAATGTTTTTCAGTAATCATGATTATATAATTTTGTTTTTACACAGTGGTTTCTTGCAGTAATAAGTTGAGACAATTAAGAAGTGCCAGACTATTATATACTTAACGCATAAAGAGTATTCTCATAGTTATTATGAATATTCTATAATGCAACTTCATAGGTTAATCAAGCTCAAATAAATATTTCTATAACTCACCTGCTGAAGCTAACATTAGAACACTGACTCCAGTCTGAGGCGAAGGTCTGGAAAGTCTTGAATGTCCCGGACCTCATAGTCCCTGAGTATTCACTCTCCGACCCCTCCTCTCCAGTCTTCACGGACATGTTTTCAAAATCCTTGGCAATGGACAGCTCATTTTCAGCCTCTGACTTCTGCTTGCCAAGACTGTGACCGTAGGTCATAATAGCATCATGTTTTGACACAGCTTGCTGAGTTAAACCAGTATTTCCTGAAAAATTATGATTTGTATTTACTAAAGTTAAACATTTTTGAGATGGAATTTAGACAGCTTACTAGGCGTGTGGGGACGAAATGTTATAAACCACGAAATATAAATAAAAAGAGTGGTCGAAAATTACGATTAATTGATTTAAAATAGAAAAAAAGTAAGACTTACCCAAGTTTTCTTGAAAAAACCGGGATTTTGCCATTTCCCTGTACTTTTGGATTTTTGGGTTCGAGTTGGAGGACTGGCCCTTTTGCCATCTCTTCCCTTTTGTTTTTCCTTTAAGTTTTGATCTGAATTTCCCCATTGTTTTAGATTTTCATAACAATATTATTCCTGAAAGCACACCGCACGTGGTGATCAAACTTGACAAAGTGAAGTTAGTCACAATTCGCAATAAAAAATGTCAATGAAACGTCAAAAGAAACATGCTAGCCAATGCACAGAAACCAATTTAATGCCCGTGTCTAACGTATAAAAGTCTGCGATTTAAAAAAAAAGACAATAATTTTGTTGGACCTGCACGTAAAATACGTTCCGTTCTAAGCATTTACCAATCAATTTGTAAGGTTTTTTTAGTGTAAAATCTAGATCCAAATCGAGTGAAACGAAACGTAATTTTCTGATAATCTTTTCATTCACCTCGGTTCTGTTTCATTGACGTTTTTCTTGTTTGTAAATAATAAACGCTGGAAATAGTACGCAATGTGATATTACACACATTCCTCGACCGACTGCACATTACGTAAACGATAGCCATTGCGCTGTAATTAATTAATCGCCGCAGAACAATCATAACCTCTTGGCTTGGATAGTGTTGTTGGTGGTCGGAGCGGATCGCTATGAGCTGAGAGAATGCCGCCGTTTAGAAGGAAGAAGGCTTCCAAGTCGTTTCCAGTGAAGGTGTGCACCTTGGATGCTGAACTGGAGTTTAACCTTGAGGTGAGGGTGTTAACGTTTTGAGTCTGTATTTACCTACTCCTTTAATAATGAGCCCTCGTTATGAGTCATAGTGTTTAAGGGCACTTTGTTAGCTCGTAATTTGTTAATATCAATTGTGGCTAGAGGGCAGCAAGTGTAGGTATGTGTTGCTGTGATAATTTGTGTTATTTTGGTATTGCTATCTGCAACATTACTGTGAACTATAATGCATTGATTGTTTATTTATGTAGATACAGTCAATGTTTACTATTAATGCTGTTTGTTCTATTCAAATGTTTTTGTTTTGTTTATTAGGTAAAATTTTAAATGATTTCATAATCACTCGGTTGCTGAAATAATTGTAAAACTTGAATGATAACATTATCAATGTTGCTTTAACAAATGCCAATTTATAAAAGATGTTTTTGCAAATGGACCAATTAATATCAATTGTCAGTTTAATTTGTTTATTGGTCCATGAATTTGTGACTTCAATAATTAATTATTTAATAGGTACCCCTAATTTTCCAAGTTTGGTGCCACTAGAAAACTAAATTAAATATTGTTTGTGCAGTGGCGAGCTACAGGAAGAGATCTGTTTGACTTGGTATGTCGAACCATAGGCCTGAGGGAGACCTGGTTCTTTGGACTTCAGTTCGAGGATACAAAACATTTCATAAGCTGGCTCAAGTTGGATAAAAGAGGTGAATATAGTTTATATATTATATACATAAAAATAAAATGACTATTTCTAATAATAATATGTGGGGTCGTTCAAGTATCATGTAAGCAGATTTTTAGAACCCCCTTTTCTGCCTTGTCTGCAAAAGTAGTTGACCAAATTTGGTTTTACTTCTCCTTTTTCGGAAAAATTACAAATTAGATGTTGATTCCATATTCAATTCTTACATAATACTCAAACCTTTATGCACAAATTAAATTTTAAAGTAAATAAACTTAACAATAATTGTCTTGGTCATAAATTGTTGATATATTTTGCAGAAATAATTTATTTGCTTATTTACAAGCTTATAATTCCATTTCAGTCCAAGACCAATGTGTCTCCCAAATGCCAGGAACACCTTTTATGTTGCTCTGCAAGTTGTACCCGGAGGATGTGGCCGAGGAGCTGATACAGGAGGTGACGCAGCACCTGCTGTTCCTGCAGGTGAAGCAAGCGATCCTCAGCATGGACATCTACTGCCCGCCGGAGGCCTCTGTCTTGTTAGCAAGTTATGCCGTCCAAGCTAAGGTAAGTTATGAGTAGGAGCTCTGCATTTTTAATAAAATTTGTGGCACCTATTGACACCCAAAATACCAGTGCTTTTCGAAGTAATGTTGATTAATTTAATTGAAATTGAAAGTTTTTTCAAAAGTTTTACTTAAAAAACCTAAAGATGCATTGAAGAATATTTAATTCCATTATTTTTTTTAGAAGCAAAAATATTGCTATTACTCCATAATTACATTGAAGATAAATGCATAACACCAGATTTGAACCAGTCAAGGGTTGATTTTTACAAACCCACTTAAATGTCAAATGTTTCTCACTGTTTTCGGTCATGAGAAACTGTAGTACTCGGTAACATTAATCTTAAGTAGATCTCAAAGTCATAGTCTTAACACCAGGAATAAACATAGACTTGCCGTCCCAAATCTCCGACTTCATAAAATCGGTAATTCATTTGTTGGCTTAAGCATTCAAATGTTCAATAAGCTACCACAAAATGTCATTAACCTATCAATGGATAAGTTTAAGTCCCATATTAAAACCTGCCTAATGAAGAAGGGTTATATTGTACAAGATTATTTGAATGATAAAGATTCCTGGACATGTTAATTTATTAGCTTTCATTGATGTTCTTGTGTGCGTTTATCTATAACTTTTATTTAAATCTGACCATTATCTCAACGATAAAGAAAAATAATTGTCATACATAGTAGTCTATTTCCTTGTATTACTGTAAGTTATTTTGCTCAAATGAACTCTGTAACTTATTACTATTTGAAAAGAGTAACTACTGAGTTTCTTGCTGGTGTCTTCTCAGTAGAAAATCGACGTTCCGAACCAGTGGTAGATTATATTATGTTTTGACATTCATAAGTGTTCTGTATGGACCTAACTTGAATAAAGATTTTTTCTATTTCTATTTCTATTAGTTAGGGGTTAATAACAATGAGTTAGCGCTAACATGTGGTGTTGGTTGCAGTACGGTGACTTCGACGAGAGCGCGTACAAGCCGGGCATGCTGGCCAGCGAGGACCTGCTGCCGCAGCGCGTCATCGACCAGTACCAGATGACACCAGAGATGTGGGAGGATCGGATCAAGATATGGTATGTTTTATCTGGTTCTAAAACCTAACATTTTGAAAACATGAATAAACTTAAGTAATTTATTAATGCACTTTAAAAACTGACCATATTCTTTTTTTCAAAACGGGACCTGGACGCGTCTTATATGGGGCTTCTTATTTCGAAAAATAGGACATATTTACGCCCGGTGCTTTGTGACGAGATAACGGGTCAGTTCGGTTCAAAACGGGATGTATTGTTTAGGTGTGTTTTTAAGTGCATTATTAACTTGAGAATAAATTGCGAAGGATTGCTTAACAAATATAAGATAAACTTAGGCAGTTTGTTAATCACCAGTTAAGCTTAAATGTTGTCTTATCTACTATTTCTTATCAGTATTATAAACGCGAAAGTTTGAAAGCATGTATATATCTAAATATGTTTGCTCTTTCACCAAAAAATTACGATGGATTTTGATGAAACTTCACAATAATATAGCTGAAATATCAGAATAACACAGACTGCAATTCACAAAGTTATTTATATAAATATAACTGTATAGGTAATTCTATTACCACGTGGGTTAAAACGCGGTAGCTAGTCAGTAGTAATTAAATGGTTCTTGAAATTAAAAACAACAGTGTAAGTAGGAAGACTGCATAAAAAAACTGGAACGAATATGTGTGTTTATTACTGAATATTCATGAAATAGTTTATATTGCCGTCTACGGCATTGGACGGTGGCCAATTTAACTGCAGCTATCAGTTGTTATTAATGTGTAATTATCTGTGTTTATTGAATAACTAGTGGCCCGCCCTCACTTCGCTTCGGGACCGTAATTCAGAAATGAACTAATAGATGGCGCTGTGTCCAATTACATCGCGCAAGCGTTTCGTGTTTTCCGTTTACCTATAAGCCTTGTCATTGTATATGAAGTTATCTCTTTATAAATAGTATAGATATAGATAAATCAGTGCTGTTAACGTTAGACGAAAATTATATTTGGAAATCTAAAATTGTGGTCAAGTGTGGCTTATCTATCTACACCGTCAAATTTTATTCGTTTTAATCCCAAAGCCCTCATAATAGGTAACATGAATAAATCCCCTTTAGCATGTTCCTTTAGATATATAGATCCCGTTCTCTTTATATCATCAAAATAAGCAAATAAAAAACAGCTGTTCCATACAAAAAAGGATATTCACCGGTCATAAATGTATGGAAAAGCTGATGTTTTTTGCTTATTTTGATGATCTAATGGCGATGATGATATAAGGCTTATAGGTGAACCGAAAATGTACTGAATGAAACACTCCATCGGCGCCATCTATTGGTTCAGTTTGAGACTACTGTCCCGAAGCGCCACGAATGTTACATTTTTTTAAATAAGGTATGCCGACCACAAGGGCATGTCAAGAGATGAAGCTGAGATGGAGTACCTCAAGATAGCACAAGACTTGGATATGTACGGTGTCAACTATTTCGCGATTAATGTAAGTGAGGGAAGATATACATACAAATGTAAAAGTTCTACTTTGTATGAAAAGTTATTCAACTTTACTTACTTTTGTTTTTATTCGAATTTCTAAAAGTCATAGAACAAATGTTGTTCAGAAGGATTGGTAGAACACGTGGTTAAAGGGATGTAAATGTGGAATGGGTGATTGGTAGATGCATGATAAGGAACGTGTAAGAGAACGATGTTTGAATTAGAATGACGTGTGAGAGTGAGAGAGAAGACGAATGGCCGCGGACGACGGAAGATGTGGAGACGTTATGAAGATTATTGTTTAAATAGAAGAAGTATACTGAAAATCTGGTTTCCTTGCTCCGCCATCCTACATAAATGTTTACAGAATCACCCTATATTTATCGTTATTATGACAACCCGGTTGGTTCAGTGGTAGTGAATGCTGCGTCTGGGCCAAGGGTTGCGGGTTCGATCCCCGCACAGTACAAACATTTGTGTGCATGAACATGTCTGTTTGTATTGATCTGGGTGTTTTCTATGTATTATAAGTATGTATTTACAAAAGAAAAGTATTATATGTATATATTTGTAATCCCACTGTTGGTTCTGATATCTGTAACACAGGTGCTTGAGCTACCTATCTCAGAGTCAGATCATGTATGGTGATGTAGTGAAATATATTATATTATATCTATATCCATTCCAGAACAAGAAAGACACGGAGCTGTACCTGGGCGTGACCGCGCTCGGGCTCAACATCTACGAGAAGGACAACAAGCTGACGCCCAAGACCACGTTCCCCTGGTCCGAGATCAAGCACATCTCCTTCGACGACAAGAAGTTCCTCATCAAGTTCATAGACAAGTCGGTCACTAACTTCATTTTCTTCTCGCCGAAGGGGATGAATAAGTTGGTGAGTTTAATAGAAATTTAAATAAAAAACTTTTAATTATCACTAGTGTTATAGAATTAGACTTAAAATACGACGAAATTCTCACTCGACGAAAAACAGCGACGGCTTCACGCCAGTCTCGTGTGATTAAACGGCGCCACATTAGGTAATAAAAAATACTGTAAAACAGAGAGCCACAGACAGACACGTCAAACTTATAACGCCCCGTGTCGTTTTTAAGTCGGGGGTAAAAAAAATATTTGACTTCGAAGTTTTCAGTAAAAATGACAAGTTTCACAGTAAATAAACTTTATTGTACCTAATTACACTGAGTTAAATTTTCTTTTAAGCGATTTTTTGTTATGGGTTGATTCAGGAGTACTACTCTGAATGCTCCAGCAGTAATCAGCTAACATATGAGCGTTCCAGTAACCTTGATACCGCTCTTCCATAGTACGGAGGTCCTGGTGAAAGCGCTCGCCTTGCTCTTCACTAAAATCGCCTAAGTTTTCAGGAAAACGGTCCAGGTGGCTATAGAGAAAGTGCATCTTGATACTCATGTTGCAACCCAATCGTTGAAAGTGGAGCATCAGTTGGTCAATATGCTCAGAGAAGTTAGGTAACTTCCTGTTTCCCAAAAAATTTTTTACAATCCAAACAAACTCGTCCCATGCAGATTTTTCAGGTTCTCTCATACAGTTAGTTAATTCTGGATCACGGATTAGTTGCCTGATCTGTGGGCCGTTGAAAATCCCAGCTTTCACCTTTTCAGAACTCAGTCTTGGAAATTTTTTAGAAATGTATTTGAAACATTCTCCACTTTTGTCTAAAGCTTTCACATATTGCTTCATAAGACCCAGTTTGATATGGAGAGGAGGTAATATTATACGGTCTCTGGGTACTAGTGGGGTATTAATGACGTTAAACTTTCCCGGTTCTAGAGACTCCCTTAAAGGCCAATCTTTTTTTACCCAGTGCTCGGCTTTCGCTCTACTGTCCCATAAGCACATGAAACAAGGAAATTTCGTGTAGCCGCCTTGCTGCCCCAAAAGAAAATTTACCATTTTAAGGTCTACACATATTACCCAATTATGTTCCTTGTACTTAATTTTATCCAGAACTAAGGATATCGTATGGTACTCTTCTTTTGCTTTGGTTGAATGAGCAATAGGCAAAGAAAAGTATTATATGTATATATTTGTAATCCCACTGTTGGTTCTGATATCTGTAACACAGGTGCTTGAGCTACCTATCTCAGAGTCAGATCAATGTATGTGATGTAGTGAAATATATTATATTATATCTATATCCATTCCAGAACAAGAAAGACACGGAGCTGTACCTGGGCGTGACCGCGCTCGGGCTCAACATCTACGAGAAGGACAACAAGCTGACGCCCAAGACCACGTTCCCCTGGTCAGAGATCAAGCACATCTCCTTCGACGACAAGAAGTTCCTCATCAAGTTCATAGACAAGTCGGTCACTAACTTCATTTTCTTCTCGCCGAAGGGGATGAATAAGTTGGTGAGTTTAATAGAAATTTAAATAAAAAACTTTTAATTATCACTAGTGTTATAGAATTAGACTTAAAATACGACGAAATTCACACTCGACGAAAAACAGCCACGGCTTCACGCCAGTCTCGTGTGATTAAACGGCGCCACATTAATAAAAAATACTGTAAAACAGAGAGCCACAGACAGACACGTCAAACTTATAACGCCCCGTGTCGTTTTTGCGTCGGGGGTAAAAAAATATTTGACTTAAATAGACTTGTGTCCACTTAGAATAAATCGGGTGCATTTGCATTTACAATTATGACGTAGAGATACAAAATGTCGAAAATATTTATCATAAAATGTATGGATTATTATATTTTTAAAGATAAAAGTTGACAAAAATACACATCTAGTCACGTGACATTAAAACGTATTGATACTATTCATATGATATAGTCAACTAGCCTATTGTAGGAAATAGTCTAGATTGGTATTAGTTGGTGACTGGTGGCTACATTGACGTCGGTTGCAGATCCTGGACCTGTGCATCGGCAACCACGACCTGTACATGCGCCGGCGCAAGCCCGACACCATGGAGGTGCAGCAGATGAAGGCGCAGGCCAAGGAGGAGAAACAGGTGAGACTTTATATAGGAACTAGCTTTTGTCGTACCCTCTACCCTAAAATGAGGGGTTAGAAAGGGGCAAAAAGTAGCCTATGTTACTCTTCATCCCTTCAAGTACCTCCACTTAAAAATCACGCCAATTCGTCGCTCCGTTTTGCCGTGAAAGAAAGAAAGACAACATACAGACAGACACACTTCCGCATATTTAATATTAGTATGGATGTGACGCCCCAAATTCCAGTCACTTTTACCTATGAGTAAAAGAGGCCGTTAAAGTCGTATGTAAGCGGATTTTTTTAAAAAGATTTTGTATAGCGCTCCGATTCGTATTGAATGACAGCCTTATATATATACCATATATTCACTGACTTACTTACTCCACTGGCTTAGTGACCCGAAACGAGTCTTGGCCTCCGAAACAAGAGAACACTACTTTGGTCAATCCTGCAGTCATTGGCCTGAAATTCTCGCAGATAATTTTCAGGACGACGACGATTACCATATAGATTTACTGTCGTATAAAGATTGGTCGAATCGCACCTAAATATTTCGTTTGTTATTTTGTCTGATACTCGTTTATTTATTTACTAGCGGCCGCCCGCAACTACGTCCGCGTAGAAAAATAACTTTTTACCCCCCTTTTAACCCCTTACACCCCCTTTTCGCAATAAGTAGCCTATGTTCTTTCTCAGGGTCTAGATCATCTGTATACCAAATTTCATTTAAATCCGTTGAGTAGTTTTGGCGTGAAAGAGTAACAGACAGACATACAGACAGACACACTTCCGCATATTTAATATTAGTATGGATGTGACGCCCCAAATTCCAGTCACTTTTACCTATGAGTAAAAGAGGCCGTTAAAGTCGTATGTAAGCGGATTTTTTAAAAAGATTTTGTATAGCGCTCCGATTCGTATTGAATGACAGCCTTATACCATATATTCACTGACTTACTCCACTGGCTTAGTGACCCGAAACGAGTCTTGGCCTCCGAAACAAGAGAACACTACTTTGGTCAATCCTGCAGTCATTGGCCTGAAATTCTCGCAGATAATTTTCAGGACGACGACGATTACCACATAGATTTACTATCGTATAAAGATTGGTCGAATCGCACCTAAATATTACATTTGTCATTTTGTCTGATACTCGTTTATTTATTTATTTTATTAGTTAACCAACGAAAGTTACATGATACTACTACTCGTAATTCAAGTGCCTATGCTACTTAGTATGGCATCAGGTGAACATATGAGATGTATGTATTTGACATAGGTATGTGTAGGATTGGTGTAAGATGACGAGTATGTGAATATTTAAGAGTGGAATTGAACGCAGACGAAGTGAGTGAGAGGGATGATGAGTGTGAGAGGGAGAGAAGGCGAATGGCGAAGGAAGACGAATGACGCGCGGAAGGAAGAAGTTTAGAATAAAAAGGTGTTGCTGTAACTTGTCGGATTTCATTGGTTTCTACATATGTATGAATGTATTCGTGCATTGGTCCCTAGCGGCGTCAGATCGAGCGCAACAAGCTGTCGCGCGAGAAGCAGCTGCGCGAGGCGGCGGAGCGCGAGCGCGCGGCCATGGAGGCGCGCCTGCTCACCTACCAGGAGGAGATCCGCCTCGCCAACGACGCGCTGGTATTTATTTATTTAATTATTCCACGAAATTTGTAACAATAGGCGAATTTAATGCCCAGGGGCATTCTCTAATAGTTAACCTTTGGGTTATGCAAAAAAGACAGTGGTGCGGCGAAAAGAGTAACAGTATTAGAGAGGTATTTCTTTTTTATACCTGAATCATCACTATACTCTAAACTGGAATTCGAGACCAAAAAATCTACGACAGACACGTCAAATCTGTTAAAGTCACTTATGTCATTCTCAAGTGACGTTTTTAGGTTTCGCCAACCTTTTTGGCATTTCCATACATTGTTAAAATGTTGTGGGTAGATACCAAATGTTATTAACACCTGAAGTGTTACAAGCGCAATAACATCTTTGAAAAACAAAATTACGGATGATTAAGTTTTTACGTCTTGTATTTATTGTATTTAAGTTAATAAAATAATTTCTTTAAATTATAGAATCAAAATTAGCAATAAATAAATTATATCAGCTAGTGTATTTAGAAAAAAGGGTTATACTATGGTACGATCATTTTATTGCAGTAGCAACATTGTAGTAGATTTTTTGGTCTCGAATTACAGTTTTGGGTATAGACGTGAATAGACTTGACCTTAGCCTACCCTGCTCTGGGGCCCGACTCTGCTCTCTGCACTATTGGTTATGCGCAGCTTTTAATACGTAATTTTTTTACAATTTGTTACTTTAAATTTTTTTTGTGTTGAGTTAGTGGCGTCACACTTCCTTGGCGGTTGTGCCTGACCTACACATTCTGCAGCCGTTCGGGTTTTTTTTCATATTCCATTCATATTTAACTTAACGATAATCAACCTAATTTGATTCCATCAAAGACACGCTGGTAACTGCCACCACAACAAACAACAACTTAAGTACCATTTCTACCGCCATAAAGTCTAATTTCCCTTACAGCGTCGTTCAGAAGAAACAGCAGAACTGTTAGCGGAGAAGGGCCGCGTTGCCGAGGAAGAAGCGTCGTTGCTGGCGCAGAAGGCGGCCGACGCCGAGCGAGAGAACGCCCGCCTCAGGCTGTCTGCCATCAAAACCGAGGAGGAGAAGGTAGGGTTTTTATGATATAGACGTCCACACCGTCTCTCGAAGCCCTAGTTGCAATATGCGCCCAAATATTATTAGAATTATTTATCAGAACATGTAATACCTATTGTTTGTTTCTTAATAAGTATAAAGTATTTAATCGTATACCAATGAATAACTTAATAGTGAAAACATTTCTTGGCAAATGAATTTATGTATTTGTTAATCTTTATGTGTTAAAACTGCTGTTTGTTTTCCCAATAAATAAAATAAAAAGAATAAAAAATAAATATTCTGGTACCTTTCTGTCCGACATTCTGGAAGCAATTCGGCATCGAATGTTCTGGAAATAACTCGAGAGCTCGCGCCTGCGTCTCTGCTAATATAAAAGCGGGACGTGCGAGCCAGCGAGTCAGTTCCGATTTGGAAAGCGAAGCGAATTATATTCTATTGCCCTGCAGTGATAGTAGGTATAGTCCGAGGCAAGAAAGTGTAGTTATGACGTTGAATGCGCAGAAACCAATTTTGACAGACTTCACAGACAAATTTGACAGTCTTCTTTTTTACAAGTGCGCAAAATAACGGTCATCGCTATACTTTCGTGCTTCCAGCTATACATATATGTATAGGTGGATACTTTACTTTATTCTATTGTATCGTATTCAGGTACAGTTGGAGCGCAAGACGCGCGAGGCGGAGTTCCTGACGGCGCGGCTGGTGGAGGAGTCCGAGAAGCGATCCGCCGAGGCCGCGCGACTGCGGGCGGAGCTGCTGGCAGCCAGGCACGCCGAGCGGCAGGCCAAGGACAAGCTGCTGACCTTCCTGCACTCCGGCGCCGCGGGGACGCTGGCCCAGGTATACCCATTACCTTTCCATGGCCATATCAACACTAGGGCTATGGCCGAATCTGTCTAAATGTTAACCGCAAGAGAGCCACGCTTCGGTATGAATGGGCCGGCTGAAGTAAGAGATGGTACCGGAGGCCCAAATATGGGGCAAGGGGGTTAAAGATTGGTAACGCACTTGTATTACTGATGTTGCAAGTGTCTATGGGAAGCGGCAATTGCTTACCATCAGGTGATTCGTATGCTCGTCTAATAAATATAAGATTATCTATACTATTTATAAAGAGGTAAATTCTATGGGTAAGACAATGCTTACAGGTAAACCATAACCCCCTTATTACAAAACGTGGTATAAAGGTAGATTTGGTTTAAAACATTAGTTTTGTCACTTTCATTTTGTGTCTTTATTTAATAATATTTTCACTACATCACATACATTGATCTGACTCCGAGATAGGTGGCTCAAGCACCTGTGTTACACATATCAAAACCAACAGTGGAATTACAAATATATAAGTATAATACTTTTCTTTTGTAAATACATACTTATAATACATAGAAAACAGCCAGACCAATACAAACAGACATGTTCATGCACACAAATGTTTGTACTGTGCGGGGATCGAACCCGCAACCCTTGGCCCAGACGCAGCATTCACTACCACTGAACCAAACGGGTTGTCAATATTAATAAATAATAGTAATCAATCTCTAACGCCATCTATCGGTGCTGTTGAAGTTAATATCCCGAAACGAAGTGAGGGCGAGTCACTTGTCCATACTAATATTATAAATGCGAAAGTAACTCTGTCTGTCTGTCTGTCTGTCTGTCTGTCTGTTACTCTTTCACGCCAAAACTACTGAACGGATTTAAATAAAATTTGATATACAGATGATCTAGACCCTGAGAAAGAACATAGGCTACTTTTTATTGCGAAAAGGGGGTAGTAAGGGGTTAAAAGGGGGGTAAAAAGTTACTTTTCCACGCGGACGAAGTCGCGGGCGGCCGCTAGTAGATTATAAATGACCTTTATTCCCTGGTCATTCATAACGGAGTAAAACTGGTGTCGTTGTTCAGTCTCACCAGCCGCTGGCGCTGGAGGGCGAGGAGGAGGAGGCGGGCGCGGGGGGCGGCGCGGGCGCGGGGGGCGCGGGGCCCAAGCGCATGACCATCGCCAACTTCTTCTACCGCAGCTCCACCGGCTCCTTGCCTCCGGTAAGTCACCTTCTATACTGTAATACGGATTATAACTATTAAGAGGCTATATCGACAAAACTAGCGCCGCCAACCTATTAACACTGAAAAGTAAAACATTACTGCTAAAAATAGCAATAATGAACTTTATCGTTCCTTGTCACGTGTAAAAAATATTCTTTTACATCTCGAAAAATCCAATTTACTTGCATCTAAGTCTGTAATTTATAATTAAATCTAATAAAATCTATAATTAAAAAATAAGTATCATATTTTCGCCACAATCAGTGTAAATAGGTTGGCGGCGCTAGTTTCGTCGATTTCGCCCCTTAAGGGCCTCGTTCACCATCTCTGAGTAAACTTTCAAGTAATTTACTCCTCAGTTTAGCGGGTTTTGAGGAAACTGGCCCCCGATCCGCGGCCTAGTTAACAATTTAAATAATTATTTAATACAAAGACCAGGAGCCAATTTTCTCCGAACCCACTTTAATTGACAAGAAAATTACTTGGAACTTTACCCAGAGATGGTGAACGAGGCCCTGATTCTTATAGACGGGAATGGGGGCTATCGTGTGTGAAAAATCCGCTAGATGGCGCACTTAAGATCTGAGGTCCATCTACACGGTGATTGGTTATTTTTGATATGAAATGTCAAAATGTCATTATATAACCAATGACGTTGAAGTTGGACCTCAGTTCTAAAATACGTTATCTAACGGATTTTTCACACGCGACAGCGCCCGTTAATACGACGTTAATATTTTAATTTTATGCCGCAGGCTACGGCTACAGTGGCGCTTACTATTTGAGTAAGGTACAGTCAGCTACACATCAGGTTACTACAAACTATCGATTGAAGAATTTTGACAGTTTTGTATACTTTGATGTGTGGTTGTATGTACATGGGCGGCCAAATGTTCATTGTTTAGGGCGGCCCATGTCTAAATTTGCTACTATGATTATATAACACATATTCCTTGCTTTATGGCTATACCCAAAACTAGAATTCAAGACCAAAAAAACTACGACAATGAAATTATCGTACCATTTTTTTTGTGACCCAGGAGAAATTCGTTACTTTGGTATATATTATTTAACTACGAACCTTCAAGAAAAGGGCATATCTCGCTCTGAAAGGCCGGCAGCGCACCTGTGAAGCCCCTGGAGTTGCAGGTGTTCATGGGCGACGGTAATCGCCTAACATCAGGTGATCCGTCTGCTCGTCTGCCCCCTATCCTATAAAAAAAAAAAAACTGAATATATTATTTGTCTTGAATATCAGTTTTGGGTACAAATAGGGTATTTTACTGTCGTTAAAATATCGACATCTGATACCTAGACTCGATAATTTACTGTATAAGTGTACGATTACTAAAGAAACATTTTTAAAAAGTTTAAATACAAGAAAGTTATAGAGCAACAAACTTTTGATATACCTGTCTCTTTCTTAAACAAAATTTTGTACTGCGCTTGTAGGAAGCACTAGCTTAGTGACGTCATTAATAGCGTATCGCTCTCCTTTTCTGATTGGGAACTTTGCAACTCTATATCTTTGGAACTAATGATGATAGATAAAAAATAAAAAGGGAGCTGTGATTTATACTTTAAAAACTTTACAATAAATAAATAAAAAAAGTCGTAAAATACCCTATTGTATTGGCGAGAGCACCCGCCCTGACCGCCGCTTGGTTTACGGCATGTCCGGCGTGTCCTTTACAAATGTCACCGTGTGCAAATGACAACTAAGCCCAGTTGAGAAAAACTAGGTTATTTGAGGTTCGACTCAAATCGGCGCGGTCAAAGTATGGCGACGGCATATCTATGATTTAAATCTTTGATTAGTATAGTCCGAGGCAAGAAAGTGTAGTTATGATCTTGAGTGCGCAGAAACCAATTTTGATAGAAAGTCTTTTTTTTTACAAGTGCGCAAATTAACGGTCATCGCTATACTTTCGTGCCTTCAGCTATATAGATTGTAACGTTTGGGCAGAGCACCCTCCCTGACGCCGCCGCTCGGTCGGCGGCCGCTTGGTTTCAGCCGTCGCCAGGGGCCGGGTCGCTCTTCCCCTCAACCTGTTCTCTGCCCGCACAGCTGGGCGCCGACGCCGAGCCGCGCGAGTACCAGCTCGTGCCCGACGACTCCGACCCGCACATACACCGCCTGTCGCTCGAGATCGAGAAGGAGAGGTAATATAGCTATACTATTCATCTTATCTATATGTATATAATATAATATAATAATATTTCACTACATCACATTCATTGATCTGACTCTAAGATAGGTAGCTCAAGCAACTGTGTTACAGATATCAGAACCAACCGTGGGATTACAAATATATACATATAATACTTTTCTTTTGTAAATACATACTTATAATACATAGAAAACACCCTAACCAACTAAAGAGATAACTTCTATAGACAACGACAAGGCTTATAGGTAAACCGAAAACACGAAACGCTTGCGCGATGTAATTGAGCACAGCGCCATTTATTGGTTCGTTTCTGAATTACGGTCCCGAAACGAAGTGAGGGCGGGCCACTAGTCTATCTATATATATGTTCTGTGACTTGAATATTCACCTAAAAAAATCAACTTTTCATTCAAAATTGGTCACGTGACTTGTTTAGAATGGTCGGTTTGAAAGATGGTTATAAGGATGTAAATGTCTACAGATACACCCTGTACGTTTCCCTTCTAAATCGATGGGACGCCAGTGTGACACGACCAAAGAGGGTGATATACGCTAAATAGAAAAATACAGTTATAGTAATTAATATAACCAGTTGCTAGCTTGTTAAATTTTATTTTATCTTAACTTTTCGGGGTCCACTATAGTACGACTATGCCTATGCCACTATGGTACGGCTATGCCTATGCCATTTTGGTGCCGCTACGCCAATGCCACTCTGGTGCCGCTACGCCAATGCCACAATGGTACGCCTCCCACTATGATACTGAATGAAGAATATAAAATTTCCAGAGTGGAATACCTAGCCAAATCGAAGCACCTCCAGCAGCAGCTGGACTCGCTCCGCTGCGAGTTCTCCGTCCTGCGCGTGGAGCAGCCCGCCACGCTCGACCGCCTCCACGAGGCCCAGGCGCGCGCCGGGGACAACAAGTACTCCACGCTGCGCAGGCTCAAGCAGGGCTCCGCCAACACGCGCGTCGCCTTCTACGAGGAGCTGTGACCAGGTGACAAGCTAGCAGGCCTCCGCCACCACGCGCGTCGCCTTCTACGAGGAGCTGTGACCAGGTGACAAGCTAGCAGGGCTCCGCCAACACGCGCGTCGCCTTCTACGAGGAGCTGTGACCAGGGTGACAAGCTAGCAGGGCTCCGCCAACACGCGCGTCGCCTTCTACGAGGAGCTGTGACCAGGTGACAAGCTAGCAGGCCTCCGCCACCACGCGCGGCGCCTTCTACGAGGAGCTGTGACCAGGTGACAAGCTAGCAGGGCTCCGCCACCACGCGCGGCGCCTTCTACGAGGAGCTGTGACCATGTGACAAGCTAGCAGGGCTCCGCCCCCGCGCGCGTCGCCTTCTACGAGGAGCTGTGACCAGGTGACAAGCTAGCAGGGCTCCGCCACCACGCGCGTTCGCCTTCTACGAGGAGCTGTGACCAGGTGACAAGCTAGCAGGCCTCCGCCCCCACGCGCGTCGCCTTCTACGAGGAGCTGTGACCAGGTGACAAGCTAGCAGGGCTCCGCCACCACGCGCGTCGCCTTCTACGAGGAGCTGTGACCAGGTGACAAGCTAGCAGGGCTCCGCCAACACGCGCGTCGCCTTCTACGAGGAGCTGTGACCAGGTGACAAGCTAGCAGGGCTCCGCCAACACGCGCGTCGCCTTCTACGAGGAGCTGTGACCAGGTGACAAGCTAGCAGGCCTCCGCCACCACGCGCGTCGCCTTCTACGAGGAGCTGTGACCAGGTAACGAGCTAGCAGGCTCCGCCACCACGCGCGTCGCCTTCTACGAGGAGCTGTGACCAGGTGACAAGCTAGCAGGGCTCCGCCACCACCCGCGTCGCCTTCTACGAGGAGCTGTGACCAGGTGACAAGCTAGCAGGGCTCCGCCACCACGCGCGTCGCCTTCTACGAGGAGCTGTGACCAGGTGACAAGCTAGCAGGCCTCCGCCACCACGCGCGTCGCCTTCTACGAGGAGCTGTGACCAGGTAACGAGCTAGCAGGGCTCCGCCACCACGCCCGTCGCCTTCTACGAGGAGCTGTGACCAGGTGACAAGCTAGCAGGGCTCCGCCCCCACGCGCGTCGCCTTCTACGAGGAGCTGTGACCAGGTGACAAGCTAGCAGGGCTCCGCCCTGGGTGGCAGACGAGCAGACGGACCACCTGATGGTAAGCCATGATGATGGCGTCTGCAATACCAGCGGAGTTACAAGTGTGCCGCCATTTGTCTGACCTTTCGAGCAAGTTAATTTGGCACGAAATATAGTGACAGCTCCCTAATAGGGTTGCGTGTAGCAAGTAGTTTGTGCATCAAATGTATGTATGTATAGTGTTCGTGTTTTCTCTGTTGTCTGATATCTGTAACACAAAATATGCTCAAGCTACTTCATACAGAGTCTGGTCAAAGAGATGTTGTGTGAATTTATAAAAAAAAATATTGATGTCTATGCCTTTGAAATAAAATATCTTTGTTCGTTTCAGGTTTCAGGGGACCGTTAAAAACCTAACAAGTGCTACACAGCGCGCACTCCGCACAACGTAAGTGATCCAAATGACAATAAAGTAACTCGTCAGTAAATATAAATAGATTTACGTTATTTAAGATTCTAGATAGACAATGTCTTCGATGTAACCTAAGTTTGTATTTAAACCTCGATGTTATGAGTTGAACAGCTATGAGGCCTTACACGTTGGTCTCCGTTCGGAAAACGCATAGTTGCGCCCGAGTTAACATTTTAACACGTTCAGTGCCAGCGGCGCGCCACGCGTGTCCACGTAAATTTCGTTCTTGCAGGTGTCTATGGGGGCAATCGCCTACTATCAGGTGATCCGTCTGCTCGTCTGCCACCTATTACATTAAAAACCTAAATAAACATGGTGTTTGTTCAGTGTCTGGATATAACATACATGTATTTACGTATTATATTTGTGTTTCCTCTGTTGTCTGATATTTGTAACACAAGTGCTTAAGCTACTTACTATCCTACGACTTAATCTAGGGTATAGGTAGACAGGAACTTTCCAATTGTTCCATCTCGCAGATTTTTCACCTCTTTTTTGTAGTTGTTCAACACAGAGACCATGAGCTTGGTAGGCCTGAACTGGCGACGGGCCATTATCTCAAAGACTTCTCCACCATCTAGAGTCGAGAATGCTTCCGGGTCTGTAACCCCTGTATCTTCGGACATCATGGCATCTGTCTCTGCATGAGCTCCGGATTCTGTGAATGCCTTGTCAAGACAGTCAGACTCTTGAATGCTGCTGCAACAATCAGGGCGTTCTTGACTAGGAGTGTTGCATTGCAGTCCGGGTTCATCCTGGCATTAAGGGACCGCTGTGATCTCATAAACATCAATCGCGTGGTATGAGAAAGAACACATTCGGGTGCTGCCACGATGAATAGGCAGATTTCAGTACACAATCCCATATCTGCTTGATATGGGGAAGTATGAAAAGGAGCTTCCGCCTCCGGAGTGTCCGCATCATTGCACACTGACATCAACTCCTGTCCCGCCTTTTACATGGTATATCCAATCAGGGAAGAGCTCCGATTCTATGCCCAAACACATCACATATATGGGTTATGGATGTGAGACTGGCACAATCTCGGAATCTCGAAGCGATTGATCCATATCGCAGGGCAGAGAAGTCATTGGTTTTGAAAACGAAAGAAAAACATGTCATAGGCAGCTACCAACTTATTGTAGTCCCTATCAGACTGCCAAGATGCATATTCTGACAATCTAGTTATGCTTTTGAAAGAGATGGGTGTCTTTCCTTGTCAGCTGTTTTTTCAGATTGTCATAATAAACATCCCGGCTTGCCTGGGCGCTTAATCTGACCAAGCGGTGTATAAACAAGACTGACAATGCCACATCGAAGTCAGGAGCATCCTCTGTTCCCTCTTCGGCTGTCGCAGCCATCTCATCTTTTATCTCGGCAGTGTACAAGTCCGAGATCGAGACCACACCTGTTGCGGACTGTAGGTATATTCTTCGCGTCGCGTCTTGTACTGCTTGCGCGCAGCGTCGGGTTGGAGCGGGCGTCGGGCGTCGGGTCGAAAGAAACAAGATATAAATGATGAGAGACAGATAGCGCTAGCTTGATTCCCCAGGTTCGGATCTGCTGTACTGGCCGTTTTTCCTATTTTCTAGTTCCTTTTCGGAGAGATGTTTTCTGTCTGAGGTCGACTGGTCAACTGTGAATTTTCTTTGAAAATAGCCCTACTTATCTTTAACTTTTTCGTCCGCAACTAGTTACTGCGATCGGGAGGTAATTTTTCGGCCGGGAGACAAGGATCGGTTTTCATGTGTCATCGTCCGTCCTTGTCTCCCTGCCCCCGACCAATCACAGGTGAGCTATGTTCTAATACCTACTTTTCTCTAATTTTCTACCTAATTACCTATCTGATTCCTACCTAATTACCTATCTGATTCCTACCTAATTTCCTAATCGCCAGTACTGAGATCCTAACTTTGGGGATCAATTAAACGCTATCATAAAAATCATTTATTACAAGATAAACTTATTCTATTACAATTTTCCTTATATCTAATACATTGTCCGTTAATCACTCGCTAATTACCGTCACTAACTCTGCAACACAATCTTCGCCCGGATGGTGTACTGGCTTAGTAGCCCCAGTGGGTCGTAGATGGACATGACCGCACTGAGCGCTTCTCTCTTCGTCGGCGCGCGTTTCTGTGCGCGAACTTCGGGCGGGACTCGGTTCATTGATGTGTTGAACCCCAGTTGGTCTTCCTCGGCGTTCCAGACGAGCCCGAGGATCTTATTATCGGGCCCGTCTCCCCCCAGTGTTGCAGCGTGTACTCGGCGTATCTCTGCGATGGCGGTCTGGGCTTGCTCTTCGTCCTCGTAGCTGGCCACCAAGTCGTCCATGTAGTGGCTCTGGGTGATGGCTTCCAGCGCAAGTGGGTTTTCGCCGGCGTGTGCGCGCGCGTTGTAGTTGCGCACGAAGTGAGCCAGGAATGGTGAGCTCGCTGCGCCGAATATCATGCTGGCCATCTTGTAGTGTCGAGGAGGACTGTCTCTGTCTTCGCCCCGCCATAAGAATTGCTGCGCTGGCTGATCGTCTGGGCGGATCTTCACTCTCAGGAACATTTCTTGGATGTCTGCAGTGACGGCGATGGGTTTCTCTCGGAATCGAAACAAGATTCCCGGGAGAGACAGCAGCAGGTCGGGTCCCTCCAGCAGGTAGTCGTTGAGACAGACGCCATGACTCTTCGCCGCTGCGTCGAACACCAGCCTCCACTTGCCGGGCTTGTTAGGGTTCTGCACGGCGAAGTGAGGTAGGTACCAGCAGACGGGGCTTGACTTTTCGGTCCCGTCGCACGGTACGCGTATCCTTTCTTCAGCAGATTTTCTATCTGCGCGGTGTATTCTGCGGCGAAGTCTGGGGATGCGTCCATCTTGTCTTCGATTTTTCTCAGGCGTCTAAGTGCAGCGTTGTAGCTCGGCGGCATGGATGGGTGATCGTCTCTCCACGGCAGCCCGACTTCATAACCAGTTGCAATCTTCTTGATAGATTTTTCGGCTATCTCGGTTGCTCGTTTGTCTGCGTCGCTCACGCGCGGTTCTCGCGCGACGCCGAGCGCTTCTATCTTGAAGTGATGCTCCACCAATTCGTGTAGTCGCTGATCGTGTTGCGTCTTCTCTACTACGCGCCGATCGGGCTCGTAGATGTGCAGCACGTTCTCTCGCTGGTAGATGAAGCTGCGTGGTACTGTGCCATGTAGCACCCAGCCAAGCTGCGTCTTCGATGCGGCCGGTTGATTCGGGCCGCCGACTCGAAGCTCCCTGGAGACTATGTGCTCCCAGTGGTCTGACCCCACTAGGATGCCCGGGCGTGCCGCTTCGTAGCACACTGCGTCTCAGTCTAGGTCTCGCAGGTGTTCGTGTGCCAGGACTGCTTCGGGTATCGCCTGTTGATGTAGGCGAAGATTCTTCATTGTTCTAGCGCGCAACTCATGTAGCGCGCTTTCTTTTCTGCCTCGCACCTTGATGTTGACGAGCTTGCTGTTTCTCTCTTGCTGGTGCATGTTCACGCCGTGAAGGTGCAGCGGCTGCGTCGGACCCTCGGCGCCGATGTCTCGCGCCAGGTCTTCGTCGATGAGGGTGATCGTGGCTCCCTCGTCCAGCAGCGCGAAAGTATGTGCTTCGCCTCGCGGCCCAACCACAACGACCGGACACATTTTGAGTAGGACCGATCGTTGGTTGGTGGTGCTGCTGCGGGTCGCCACTGATAGTGCAGTCGCGTTGTCGGCAGGTGGCGTGTGCGATGCTCGCTGGCTCGGCGCAGGCTTCTCTTCGGGCTTGTACTCGTGGTGCAGTGTTGCATGATGTGGGCGGCGGCATTGTCCGACGCCGCAGCTCTTTGACTTGCAACTTGTGTAGCGATGTCTTCGCTGTATGCATTTGAAGCAGACTCTCTTCTCTCGTACTAAATCCCACCGCTGATCGACTGTCAGTGCCTTGTAGGTTGGGCACTGTGTCAGCAGGTGAGATTGTCCGCAGCTGGGGCAGGCCTCTTGCTCTTCGGTGTTCTCGGTCACGACGGTGTAGACTGGTGGTGGTTTTCTTCGTGGTGGTGGTATTGGGGCAGGCCGGACTTCCCTCTTCATCGCTGCCGCTGGTGTGCTGCTGGCGGAAGGCGCATAAGTGTAGCGCAGCGCCCGGTCCGCCTCTCTCATAAGGAAGCGAGAGAGCAGCACTATCTCCGGATCTGAAGTCCCGTCGTGATCAGTCGCGTAGTCGCACCATCTTGACCGCAGGTGTGGGTTCAGCTTTTCTAGCACCTCTCTTGCCAGCAGTGGATTGAAGAGGTACCCGCGGCGATCTATTGTCTTGAGCACGCAGATCGTATTTTTGTAGCTTGACTGCGAACGTGTTGAGATCTGTCACTGAGGCGCCCGGTTTAGGCAGCTTCTTTAGGTCATCTAGGGCTCTGTCTATAATGACCTCAGGTCTTCCAAAAGTCTGTTCCAAAGTCTTCATTATCATGTTCGGATTAGTCGCCGTATGTAGTAAGGCGGCTACAGTGTCTCGCGCCTCGCCCCGAAGACAGCTTCTTAATCGTTGAATATTCTCTGCCGGCGAGACGTCGTAGATCTTCGTAGTGTCCCTCATCGCAGCTTTAAAAGGTAGCCACTCGTTGGGAGCGCCACTGAATATTGGTAAATCAGTGTGGCGCAAACGTGGCCTCGCCATTCTCTCTAGTGTTTCGGCCAATTGTTCTATGCCATTCTTCGAACGCGTCGGTGTAGGCGATCTTGCTCTCGCCTCAAATCGCAGTTGACGTTCCTCTCTTGCAGCACCCCGCTCCCCCCGTGGGGTGGGGAGGGGGTTGGATTTCAGCCAGTTATCGACGTCAACTGGCGGTCCCGCTGCAGCCTCGTCGGTTTCCTCTTGCAATGCAGTCACCTCCACGGCGAGCCTTTTTCTTATTAGTTCCGCTTCTAACTGAAGTTGTTGTTTTCTTATCTCGGTTAGTTTTTCAGCTGCTTCTAGCTCTGCCAATTGCGTCCGCAGCGCCACGCTGGTATTGGAGCGCTGCGAGCGCACTGATCGCGCAGGTGACGTCGGTCTTTCCCTCTCGGCCATAAGCAATCTGTCCCTTTCTTCAAGTTGTGTGACGCGCTCAGGTGGCGCCACCGCAGCTTGCTCCTCCCCCTCCTTCGCCTCCTGTCCGGTGAGGTCGGAGGGTCCAGGGAGAGGCGTCTTTGCCGTTCCATCTCGACGCGTTGCGCCTCCCTAGCGCGTCTCTGCTCCTCTGCGTCGCCCTGGCTTCTCGTCAGGACCATTCTTAGGCGGCGCAGCGGCGTCCAGAGGGCACTGGTTCGGTTTTCCGGATCCGGCTCGAAGGACCAGCAACTGTTGCGGACTGTAGGTATTCTTCGCGTCGCGTCTTGTACTGCTTGCGCGCAGCGTCGGGTTGGAGCGGGCGTCGGGTGTCGGGCGAAAGAAACAAGATATAAATGATGAGAGACAGATAGCGCTAGCTTGATTCCCCAGGTTCGGATCTGCTGTACTGGCCGTTTTTCCTATTTCTAGTTCCTTTTCGGAGAGATGTTTTCTGTCTGAGGTCGACTGGTCAACTGTGAATTTTCCTTGAAAATAGCCCTACTTATCTTTAACTTTTTCGTCCGCAACTAGTTACTGCGATCGGGAGGTAATTTTTCGGCCCGGGAGACAAGGATCGGTTTTCATGTGTCATCGTCCGTCCTTGTCTCCCTGCCCCCGACCAATCACAGGTGAGCTATGTTCTAATACCTATTTTTCTCGAATTTTCTACCTAATTACCTATCTAATTCCTACCTAATTACCTATCTGATTCCTACCTAATTTCCTAATCGCCAGTTTGGGGATCAATTAAACGCTATCATAAAAATCATTTATTACAGGATAAACTTAATCTACTACAATTTTCCTTATCTCTAATACATTGTCCGTTAATCACCGCTAATTACCGTCACTAATTATCGTCACTAATTACTTCACTAATTATCACTTAATCACCGTACAGTTTGTGCTATCGCCGGCGTCCGTAACACGTATTATATTTGTGTTTCCTCTGTTGTCTGATATTTGTAACACAAGTGCTTAAGCTACTTACTATCCTACGACTTAATCTAGGGTATAGGTAGACAGGAACTTTCCAATTGTTCCATCTCGCAGATTTTTCACCTCTTTTTTGTAGTTGTTCAACACAGAGACCATGAGCTTGGTAGGCCTGAACTGGCGACGGGCCATTATCTCAAGACTTCTCCACCATCTAGAGTCGAGAATGCTTCCGGGTCTGTAACCCCTGTATCTTCGGACATCATGGCATCTGTCTCTGCATGAGCTCCGGATTCTGTGAATGCCTTGTCAAGAACAGTCAGACTCTTGAATGCTGCTGCAACAATCAGGGCGTTCTTGACTAGGAGTGTTTGCATTGCAGTCCGGGTTCATCCTGGCATTAAGGGACCGCTGTGATCCTCATAAAACATCCAATCGGCGTGGATGAGAAAGAACACATTCGGTGCTGCCACCGATGAATAGGCAGATTTCAGTACAAATCCCATATCTGCTTGATATGGGAAGTATGAAAAAGGAGCTTCCGCCTCCGGAGTGTCCGCATCATTGCACACTGACATCAACTCCTGTCCCGCCTTTACATGGTATATCCAATCAGGGAGGAGCTCCGATTCTATGCCCAACACATCACATATATGGGTTATGGATGTGAGACTGGCACAATCTCGGAATCTCGAAGCGATTGATCCATATCGCAGGGGCAGAGAAGTCATGTGTTTTGAAAAACGAAAGAAAAACATGTCATAGGCAGCTACCAACTTATTGTAGTCCTATCAGACTGCCAAGATGCATATTCTGACAATCTAGTTATGCTTTTGAGAGATGGGTGTCTTTCCTTGTCAGCTGTTTTTTCAGATTGTCATAATAAACATCCCGGCTTGCCTGGGCGCTTAATCTGACCAAGCGGTGTATAAACAAGACTGACAATGCCACATCGAAGTCAGGAGCATCCTCTGTTCCCTCTTCGGCTGTCGCAGCCATCTCATCTTTTATCTCGGCAGTGTACAAGTCCGAGATCGAGACCACACCTTTGGGTTTGATGGTTACCCTATAGGTCTTCCAATCTTCGTCCAGATTGTCAACCAATGTTTGCCCCAGGATATGCAAATACATCTTTGCTACGTCCCGGTCTAGCTGACCTTGGTTGATCCCTTTAATAACCATCTTCCTCAACTTAGTCAGATCAGTTATCTTGCCCCTTAGGTGCACAACAGGCTTCCCCTTCGCTTCAAACCATTCCGATGGATGCTGTGTCGGCATTTGTTGTTTGATTGCCCTGCATTTGATGGCCTGTTTGTTACTGACGAATTTAAGTGTCTTGGACATCATGAAAATTAAAGTATTACCTCTGTTGACTCTGTTACTTAGTACTGTCGGGTCAACGTTTGAGATGTTGTGTGAATGAGGGTTTTTGCAAATGTAAAATCGCAAATGTAAAATCGGCGTTACGTTGGCGTCTGGTAAACAACGAGTGGATTGGTTCCATTTTGTCGTATCTTGTCATAATAGGGTATTTGACTAATCTCGATATTAAACTCTAGCTAGTTTTGTAAGCATTCAAAGTTTCATGGGCAAGTCCATTTTTAAAGTTTATAATATTATAAAAATAATTATATCATTGAACTACCCATACATTATACACAAACTTTTATTATAAAACCATGTACATAAACGAAACATTTGATATAGCTACCAAACAAAATTTGCTAGACGCGCATACAAGATACTTGCGTGTGACGTCACACGCTTGTGGCCATTTGTATAGAGCGTTTTTGGGCCTGCGTAAAATATGTGCTCTTAAAGTTGTGATATCTCAGGTAATTCAAATCAGAATCAAATAATTCTTTCAACAATGTTTCTTAATAGAGGGGCCTATTATGAAGTTACGTACAAAACGACCAATGTTGACAAAGTTGGACCTGACGTCAACGTAACGCCATCTATCGGATTTTGCTTTTGCAAAAACCCTCATTACTATGACCAACGATGGCGCCAACGTTGGGACCAACGTGTAAAGTCGGTGAGAACTGATCATTAGTTCCTAGTGCAAATAATTGTGTACATAAAATCGTACTTTGGTGCCTTAACGATATTAAGAACAATTTTATTATAAGCTTTATTATAGAAGATTGTTATTTTGATATAATATTGACGTTATTATAGTAAGTGACATTTGTATTGCGTCCATATTGTTTGGCTTTTGATCTCTGCGATATGAATTTTGCCATAGTAAAATATGAAAAGTAATATATCTGATACCTAATATAAAATGCATATATGTGAAATACATTTAAAACATGCACTTTGATTTACCATCAATTGCAAGAGCAATTTTCTCTCACAGGCAGTCTCAGAGTAATATTAAGCACTGCAGTAAAACGCATTATTTAATGCAACTTTAATACATAAGTTCATAAACAGGGTGTTTTCACCCTTAAAATATGAAATCTTAAAAAATATCTAAAATACTGTCGGTTTCATATAAACTATTTTAAAAAGGATTTTTAGCAATTTCGAAGTTCTGGACTTTTATGACATTGTTATCATGGTATCATTTACTATGGGCCTCGTTCACCATCTCCTAGTAATGTTTCAAGTAATTTACTCATCAATTTAAGTGGGTTTGGAGGAAACTGGTCCCTGGTCCGCGGTCTAGTTAACATTTTAAATAATATTCAATACAAATACCAGGGGCCAATTTTCTCCGAACCCACTTTAATTGACAAGAAAATTACTTGGAACTTTACTCAGAGATGTGTGGTGAACGAGACCCTAAACCTTGTTGTTCACTACCAGGTTTCGAAGTATACTTTTCTTATTTTACTATGACTTCATATTAGCTAATAGTTAAATTTAACTCTAACATTTGAAAATTATTTTCACACAAAGATTTTGGTTGACTGAGAAATGAAATTATTATTTTTAATTAATATATTATTATAATCCATACGCTTCTACGTTAACCTAACTACTGCTATCTTTATAACAAGATCTGTATAAATGTGTTCCATTCTTGTAAGTATAAGTTCATACTATATGTTACTTTTGTTAGAAACTGAGCTCAGAAGGTTACACGCATAGCCAACTACAACGAAACTATCCGAATTTTCAAAAAAATAAACGAAAGTGTCATAAAATCAAATTGTATTATAATATTTTATGTATTTAAATTACCATGTCAGTACATTGATTTTTCCGCCTGCATAATAATAGTTATATTAAATCACCTGTTGAAGTTAGAAAGTATAAATTTTCTTTTCTTAATTTATTGAATCAACAGAACATAACGTGTCTCTTTACTCACTTCACATTGGCAGAATTAAAGTGCCCAAGAGCATAGTCAAAGCCAAAACAAATAATAAGGGGTTCAATTTCAAATTGATGGCACCAGTTGGCAGCACTGTCTATGTGGTAGCCATTATTAACAGGACGAACTACGTTCAAATTTTAATAGATGGCACCACCGCACAGTGGGACGGATTTCGGATTTGCGGACATTCGACTTTTTTGTCACAAATCAAATTTTTCTTTTTGCGAATCGATAGCTCTAATTACGGCGATCAGATAATGTCAGCACAAATTTTCTGTAAATATTATACTGAACGAGATAAATTGAATATTAAAAAAAAATGTATGGGGCGAAATCTTAAATGCTCTATAAGGTTCCAAGTCTTGGTAGATATCAAAGTGATATTTTGTAGGGTTAATTTATGGGTGTTTATATATAGAGCCACATACATAGTATTGCCCCGGACTTCCCCGTTTTTCTGATTTATGCAGCTAAACTTAGGTACATTTTCAATTTTTTCTTAAGGATTATTTTGAGTAACAAACCCAAAATAGTTATAAAAACTATATGCAAATACTGTAATGAATCGTATTTTGACTTAATTCATCATGAAGCAAACCATTACATCAGATAAAGTCATATAATAAAAAGAAAACGTGTAGGTTAAACTTAGTATTCAACATGTTTTTATTACAACATTGATTTTTATTTCGCTAGCATAATTTTAACGATAAAGGTATTCATTCATTCATAACAATTGAATTATTCTGTGTCGCTAGTATCACTTAGATTGCTTATATTTACAAATTCAGGTTCAGGAACATCTTGATTAGACTTGACTTATCTTGACTAGAAAGCATTAAAAATTCCGAGCTTCAGGAATGAGAGTCATCCTTGTGAGTTTGGCCATTCTTGGACGTAATATTGTAAGCTTAGGATCGGACGATAAAAGAAGATTATGCAAATATCCTCATTTGACGCATCCCTGCTTAGTTTTCGGGAATGGTGTTCTCTATAGTTTCGAAATTCCTTGTTCCTTCTTGCTTCTAAAGCTTCCTCAGAAAGTTTTCCGATGAGAATCAACCCAAAATGTTCAATGATTTCTGCTCCATGTACTTATAAGTATTTTATGGACGCTAGCAGGCATATAATACCACGGTATAATTTCACAAACAAGGCTGCCGTTTCTCGACAAAACTGAAAAAATTTAGAAACATTTACACGTTCTCCACTTGATATAGTTTGCAGAATTACATGAAACCTTTTAATTAAATGTTCATCAATGCCTGTACTGTAATACGTGCAGTAGTTTTACTATCACCAAAATTTTTTCTGAGGAAGCTTCAGAAGCGAGAAACTAGGAATTTCGAAACTATAGAGAGCACCATTCCCGAAAACTAAGCAGGCATGCGGCAAATGAGGATAAATTGCATAATCTTCTTTTCGTCCGATCCTAAGCTTACAATATTACGTCCAAGAATGGCCAAACTCACAAGGATGACTCTCATTCCTGAAGCTTGGAATCTTTTAATGCTTACTAGTCAAGATAAGTCAAGTCTAATCAAGATGTTCCTGAACCTGAATTTTTAAATATAAGCAATCTAAGTGATACTAGCGACACAGAATAATTCAATTGTTATGAATGAATGAATATCTACCTTTATCGTTAAAACTTATGCTAGCGAAATAAAAATCAATGTTGTAATAAAAACATGTTGAATACTAAGTTTAACCTACACGTTTTCTTTTTATTATATGACTTTATCTGATGTAATGGTTTGCTTCATGATGAATTAAGTCAAAATACGATTCATTACAGTAATTGCATATAGTTTTTATAACTATTTTGGGTTTGTTACTCAAAATAATCCTTAAGAAAAAATTGAAAATGTACCTAAGTTTAGCTGCATAAATCAGAAAAACGGGGAAGTCCGGGGCAATACTATGTATGTGGCTCTATATATAAACACCCATAAATTAACCCTACAAAATATCACTTTGATATCTACCAAGACTTGGAACTTATAGAGCATTTAAGATTTCGCCCCATACATTTTTTTTTAATATTCAATTTATCTCGTTCAGTATAATATTTACAGAAAATTTGTGCTGACATTATCTGATCGCCGTAATTAGAGCTATCGATTCGCAAAAAGAAAAAATTGATTTGTGACAAAAAAGTCGAATGTCCGCAAATCCGAAATCCGTCCCACTGTGCACCGTCGATGTGCATGTTCTCTGGCTAGATGCTGCATCGAGGCTCAATCGAGTTTGTCTGCAAAAAGTCGTAATGTAGATGGGACCTAAGTGGTGCCACCAAAACGACTCTTTTTATATATACCGATAGATATGTTTGCACTGTACAAATACCTATACAGGGTGTATCTGTGAACATTTACATCCCTTTAACCACGTGTTCTCTCAACCATTCTAAACAACATTTGTTCAACAACTTTTCCAAATTCTTCGAAAAAATTTTCGACTCCTCATACAAAATGACCAAGTCACGTGACCGACTTTGTATGGAAAGATGAAAATTTTTTAAGCGAATTTTCAAAAGTCATAGAACAAATGTTGTTCAGAACGGTTGGTAGAACACGTGATTAAAGGGATGTAAATGTTCACAAATACACCCTGTATAGAAAGCCTTCTTGGGATATTATAATACCACTGGTTTTCTTGTAAACTTTAAATCATTCACCAAGAGCCCAATAGATGGCGTTACGTAGACGAATGATCCCCCCTCCCAGACAGACGAGTGCGACCGGGTAGCAGGCAGGCCCTCCGGGGTCGAAGAACCGCCCCAACAGCACCTTGTCGGGAGGACTCCCCCTCCTGAAGCACGACACCGTGCCACAAGATGGCACGAGAAGCAGCCCGGGTAAAGGGTTTACCCCGTACACCCGAACCGCACCAAGGTGCGATGAATATCGGTTTCGGTTTTTCCTACGAGTTCAAATCATGAAGTTACGTACAAAACAACCACTGTGGACTGACGTCTAGGTACCGCCATCTATCGGATTTCTCATTTACAAAAACGAATAAAATTGGTTTACAATCTTTGTAACTTTACATTCTATATTCGGTGCCTTCAGAGTTAAATTCAGATGATATTGTAATTAAAATAATAGGTTCTCAATTGTTTTATAGGCATTGTACAAAATAGTAAGTCTCTTGCGTGCCTATACAGTTCAAATATTGTACCAGACCATTCTAAAATGTACCTTTTAGTTAGTTAAGTGATTAATAATGCACGAAAGTACACAATGTATTAAAAATAGTGTCTGATATTGTTTTGTCCCAATTTACGAACGCAACCTTAATTTATAGGAGTAAACTAAATATCCTGACTAGAAGTCCTGCAAGCAAGAATATTTAAGGAGGGTTACTACTGATCTCAATGTATTTATGTTGGACTGGCTTCGTCTTACAAAATTACATTATTTGTGCTTATTTGAAGAGCTACGGTGAGTGTACTGCGAGCGAACTGATAAGATAAAAAATGTATTCGAAATATCCTGGCTACTGTTTTCAGTAGGTATGAGCGCGGCGCCAAAATGGCGATTTAAATGTAATGGGGCTATCGCGTGTTAAAATTCGTTCGATGGCGTACTGTCGGACTAGGGACCAACTTCAACAGCGTTAGTTGCTTCATTGGTCAAATTGACAACACGTTAATAAAATAACCAATGACCTTGTAGATAGATAGCCCGTACAGCACGCCATCTAGCGATTTTTTCTACACGCGATAGTCCCCATTTGTTAGCAATCGCCAGTCCAACATCTTTATAGTGGTCAGTGAGAGCTTCCAATAAAGAAATTTAACGCAGGTCGACATGGCGTGGCGAGAAAAATGGCGCTTACAAGATTTACTAGTCAAAAACGTTTTCTAGTCAGGATATTTATTTTTAATATGAGTTATATGTTGTGTTATAGTTAATTGTTTGCGAACTATGTGTAGGTATCATTATTTTGTGTTTTATATATTTTTACGAGTTGGTAAATGATTCGTAAGAATGTATTTTACAAAGGTTTATTATGTGAATTCACTGGTATGTGCCTATCCCGACGATGTGATGAAATGACTTCAAAATATTATTTACCTTGTATACGTGCCTTGTAAAAGTGTAAGCGATTATTTTGTAAATATATTTATAGACAATTTTATTTTGTGTGTTATTTCCAAAGCCAACATTTTTATTTCTCGTTGCTAGGGGAACCCCTAGACGCCCAACAATGGCCGACAGCGAAGCTGCGAAGGCAGAAAAGCCACCAACCCCCTGATTTCGGAATGATGTGATTTTAATAAGAAAACCAATAAACATTAACTGAGAGTTTATTTTTCTTCAAAAATATATACCACAATCTTAATAACAATAATAATTAAATCTATATACGAATCGTATGTACAGTCTAACGCCCGCAGCTAAAAATAAATATTAATACATCACGTATTCACGTATATACACAATCTATACAAAAGTGAATCGGAAACCAGTCAGTACATACGTAACACATATAGAAAAGGCTTTATAAATTTACAGATACTGCGATTTTATTTGAAGAAAAGTTCGAAATTATTAGGTACTTTATAATTATTTTCTCAATTCTTTATTGCATACTATATGAAGTTACAAGTTCTGTTTTGTTTAATAATATTTCTGAATCATAGCGTACTTAGATACCCTTTTTATTCACTAGATATATGTATTATAAAAAACCGAAAACTGAAATGCATAGAAATGTAAATAAGTAAGTAGTGTAGTAGTGATGAATAAATAAAATATTAATGTAAAATGTTACCAACTGTTTACCGATTCACTCTGTATTTTGTTACATTTAAATATTAAGATTAATAGAAGCCAAGAACATGAAAAAAAAGAATAAAATCAATCTTATTACTGTATGTATGGTATAATAACGATAACCCTAAGGACAAACAGTCAGCCACATATTATCAATTCATAGTAAAAAATCTAGAACTCACTTCACTCACTCACTCACTTCAGACACAAGAACTTTGTGTGTGAGTGTTCTAGATCTAACGTAGGAAGAAAATGAAAATGTCATGAAATTAATGATGGCATGATGGCGTCACTGGCGCCTTCACCCCATTGGTTAAAAAACATGGGAACTCCATTAGGTCCCGAAAAATCCGCTTTCAAGACTTGAAGCATCATAATATTACGAAGTTAACTGTTATCCTTGTTTTATAAAATCTCGATCCTAGTTAAAGATGTTTACCAGACCAATGAATCGGAAGGGTTGTATCGATAAATCCACGTCGATCGTTTTACGCGTTTTTAGGAACTATCAACCCATCACCATCAACCGATTGGCCTGGTAACACTACTCCCGAGTAGGTATCTAGAATGTATAACTTAGGCAGTGTAGGTGAAGTTTTCTTAGATATAATTTTATAATAGATATAATAGAACAAGCATGTGTATTGATGTAGGTAGAAGAAACAGAAGTACTTGCAGAGATTTTTTAATTTATAGCATGACCCAAAATAGCTAGAAAAATACCCCTGCGGGTCCATTTTCATAAAAAATAGACTAAATATTATCAGTATTTTAATATGAGGTTATAAACCAACTGATAATATAGGTTTTCATTTATGATACAATGCCCTAGTCAATTGTATGATAATTCGAAACAGAACATCATCTTAAATTTTGAAACACACTGTATCTTTCATATTATTAACTATTGAAATAGTGAATTCAGTGCTTATTGATTAACATAGCTTAAAACAACTTACACTATTAAATAAATAATAATTTTGTAAATACTTTTTATTCAGAGGGGTCTACAACGAAATCCAGTCCGTAACGAACGTGAAAAGACAAGCACAACGCATATGAATGAGATGGGGATAAAGATTAGGTCATGAATTCTGTTCCATAGTAGACCCTCAGTTTTCGGAACTTAGACTCGATTAGTTCTGTCAAAATACAATTGTTGAAGTATACAAAGGTATTTTACAAGTAACTATTAAATTTATAAAATTTAAATGTGATTGGTTGTTAAAATAAACTTTACACCTGGTTAAGTTATTTGCATACTGCGATAATTTTGAACTGAAACATTTTTTATGTACCAACAACTGTTATCTGTAAGTCATAAACTACTTCAGCGTTAGTAGAGATCATGAAAAGAATACTTAACTCGACATTAAAATTTCTGCATTTTGTGCAGAAGCAATTTTAAAAAGCTTATTCTATAAAATTCATATTATAAGGAATCAAAATACCTGACCCCAATTTAAGTAGAACAAATGCAATTTGATAAAGTTAAAATTTTGTACGACAAAAGAACAATACTTCTTATAAAGCCACGTCGTTCATAGCCATTAAGTGTTGTTTCATTAGCATATGAGCATAAATGCTGGTTTATGTGTTTGCATACTATTGGCTCGGCAAAGGATATAAGAATTTCCATTATCAGTTTCATATTATTTTTGTTTAATGCTCAGATATTACCATCTTGTGTCATCTCCCTTCTCATGACAGGTGTTTGTTGTTAACAAAGATAATTGTTTACTAAATCCAGCAAAATGTAAGATTTAAGATCCATTAGTGATCTTTCTTAATATAGTGCTCATATGCCAGAGGCATAGACCAAAACCCTAAGCAAGACTAAATATAAGAAAAAAGCCTACACAATCAGTCAAGCGTCGTGGACGTTGATGGTGCAACCATCTACATTCTAAGGCAACAGACATACACTTCAGGGCTTGTTGTAGAGCCGGCGGTAGCTCACCCCGCTGTCGCAGAACTCATTCATGATTATCCTGCATAGGAACAAATGGAAGACTACTATTAGGACTATAATGGAAACCCAGAACAACGGGTTAAGGCCTCCTAAGCTGTGGCCATGTTTGTGCATCGCTATGACATGGTGTTCGTGAGCTGGTGCTTCTACCACCTCCCTGACATGGATTGTATGTCTCAAATCTTCCATGTGCTGCTTGTCTGCTGTCACATATAATATAGCTGTCAAAGGTTCAGTCAATTTTACTGGGAAGTACTTTCTATATGGTCCCAATTGGACTGGGGAGTCTAAGCACCCAGCATCACAGGCATAGTAAGTCTTGTCAGACCGATCTAGTGCAACAAAGATAGCAGCTTTGTTGTCCTCCTGGACTATGACACTGATATTGACATGCGTCATGTTGCCATAGTTCAAACGGCGGAAAAGAAAGTCTCTGTGAAGCTTTGAAGGGTGAATGTTGTATTCTAAGTGCTGGTTGCTGAAGCGTAGACTGCCGAAACTTAGGATCATAGCTTGGTTCACTCCACTTGCACCTGCATTCATGAGTTTATAGCACCCATGCTTTTCTAGTGTCAAGAGCCACACACTGGCAACAGCATTTAAGTTGTTAAGTGAATTGAGTGGTTTCCATAAGTTAAGTGCATCCAAAGTAGAATGCCCTCCATAACAACCTTCTGCATATGTCAACGTTCTGAGTATGTCTGATCTTGTTTGAGGCTTAATATGTTCTTCGTGCTCCAAGCTGCGCACTTGAGAAAGGATGGCATATATTGTAGCATTTATCCGGTCACCGTTAATGATTCCCTCAGCTTTTGAATCTGAAATGTAAAATCCTGTGTCCCAGAGACCTTGCCATACTCGGGAATGATTCTCTTTCAATTTCCGGACAGCTGCTGTATCTGATGTTAGGCCTATGACTTTATCCATTTCCTCTATAGCTTTCTTCTCTACAATGTCCTTGTTTTTTGCATAATCAGACTTTTTGATCGGATTGCTATATTGCACGGTTGTATATATCAGAATATCCAGTGCATCCCGAGCGTCAACTTGGATTGTGTTGCCCATTTTCCTTGTCACAACTGAAGCAACAATCACGTTCTCACTTTCTGGTATTGGGATCATTCCGGTGACAACTTCGTATTCCTTAGCATCAACCCCTTGGTGCAACTTCACCGTTTGCTTCACAGAAGTTGGCCAGTCGGAGACTCTTGGGGTAGTCAGTCGTAAAATTTTACCAGCATTTGTAGGGTTGTTGATCAAAATTTCTTGAACAAACAATGATGGTATCGTCCTATGAGCATAATATTGATAACTGATGTGAATACCAGTATTACTGCATTGGAATCTGTGAATTATTCCTTTTTTGTACTCTGCTACAGTGAATTCCTTCATTTCATAGTCATCTATAATGTACAATGGATGGTAGTATACTGGCAAAGGATAGTGTTTCGCCCATACTTGATATTCAAGTGTGAGTCATGTTCCAGGGCTAGGCCTAGCAAGCCGTACCAACATAAGGCACATAGTTGTGGCTGAGTGTCGAAAGAGTAGCCGTGGTTTCCTGTCTTAAGTACGCGTCGTAATCCTGTAAGGCGTCGTCGAAGGCTTTAGGAAGCTTCTCTGGCACATATTCTGGTGACTAGAGACGCTCTCCGGGCTGAAGAGCCAGTTCATGATACTGGGGCCTAAATAGAGTATGAAAAATATGAAGAAGAGACATATTATTACTAGTTTCTTCCTCGTCATCGGCCCGTCGGCGATTCTGTTGACGCGCCGTAGAAATTCGCCGGCGCGGCGACTCATGTCTGTGAACTCGCCCCCGACTCTATCCATCACACTTTTAAACAATTCTCGATGTCCAAATTCAAGTGAGATCAACTGTTATTGTCATTGTAATCATCAATAAACAGCAGAATTTGTTATCACAACAATATGCAACACTGAGCGTAAAGGTTAAGTTTCACTCGAGCTGTTTGTTAGTTAGATTAGTTAGTTAGATGCAGGAGCTTTGTAGGCTTACAAAGATTGTGTTGTAGGATAGTACAGAAACTTTCTTGATAAGAAATAATCTAATCACTGAACACAAATTCGCAACAATCGAAAGGTGGTGAAAAATTACTTTCAAACGTCACGCGTATGTCACATGAAATGAATGTAAAATTGAATGAATGAGTAGTTGCTGTCATTTTATACTTTACATTCCCTCTTTAAAAACAAAATTAAATAGTCTATGGTCATATCGCACAGATGCTACAGTGACGTAGGGTGATCGAGATAGTGATTGCCCACTTAAGAAAATGATGCAAAGTTTTATTTCAATTAAATCCTTTATTTTAACAATTGGGTAGCAGTGTGCGACTTTTATATAACATTGGTAGTTTATCTTTGAGATAAGTTAGCAACAATTCAATTTTCTAAAGAATATTTGTAAATATAACGTTTTACAAAAAAAATCTTAAAATTTGTTCTTAAAATTCAGTGATTGCCCACCCCCTCTAAATACTAAATGGAATGTTTTTATACCATGATAACTGCTTCAAATGATACATCAAAGCTTTAACTAGCTCGTTGTTTAGCTTTCACATTCAAAAAATAAAATAAAAGTGACACAATCATTAAAACTACTAAGTGTATCCGATTCTCCTAAGGAATTCGAGTTTTTTGAAGAGACGAACACCTGCTGTGCAAAAACAGCCATTATAATATATATTTCTTAAAATGTTGACACATTTCTTATTTAGAATTCTGATAAAGAGTACTCTAATGTTATTTAACGGATTTAATTCATAACTACTCCTTTGAAAACAAGTTAAAATCTACGTTAACCTTAAACCTGGCAATCACTGTACCCTGGGCAATCACTGTCTCGGTTCCCCTAACTTACATTTTACAAGTTTGTAGAAAATGCAATTTAAAAAAAAAAATTACTCTTTAGCAGGCATTACCTGAAAACGATGAGGGCTAGAACGTTCCTATATATTGGTTTATATAGCTCAGATACTGTATTTTAACAAAAAAAAAGGAAAAACGCTAAAAAAAAGTGAGTCTTGCCCTCTAAAATGGTTTTTTTTTTATGACACACCCCCAGTTGGCGTCACTGTTTCTTCCAAATGGACTTCCATTGTGGAGACAGTAACCTTCACTGTTTAATCGAGTCCAAATTATTAAAATAAAACATTGTATCGTTTATTGCTTTTATTTCAAAGTACACGACTACAAAAATCAAAAACCAAAAAAAATATAACAGTAACTTATCAAACTTTAGAGTTGCCACCAGATGTGTCTTTGTAGCACGGACCATGCGTCTTTTTGCACTTAATACCCTCTCGTCAGTGGAGCGACTGATAAATGTGGTCGACTGTTAATATTGGGACTTCTGTGGGGCGACTGCATAGCAGTCGATTGTAACGAGTAAAAAAAACGCTCGTGTAAGCACTGATTTCGCTTTTTGTTTCTTTCTAACCTCCAGAAATATGTCCCGAGATAGACAAAGACAGCTATAAAACCACAGTTTGCCCAATTGGTGGAGCGTGTATGAAGTTTTTCGGTTGACAAATCCGGGGTTATTTTTCATAGAACTTTGAACATGTGTTTTAGAAAAAAATATGTATGCTAGGTATAAGAATTTTTTTGTTACAGTGCCTATAGATTGGCATTTGCTTACACATAAAAACCGGTAGAGCATTTT